>CM055100.1:36637410-37237410 GCA_029204225.1 Diphasiastrum complanatum | reverse complement strand
CAAAAGCTGGAAATCGGCTTTCATTTGGTTAGCTTCCCAAGAGGAAAATAGTTTTGTGGATTTGGATGGAGTGTATGGGATGGGTACCGCAGATAGGGAAGTTGTGGGTTCTTGGGTAATGGGGATGGGAAGAAGGCCGTTAGCGATGGCCAGAGCGATAGGGTGGGAGAGTGGGGACGAGGAAGGCAGAAGAAGAAGAAGAAGATGAAAGAGAGGGAGGAACAACAGAGGAGAGAGAAGAAGAGGAGGAAGAAACTGAGAGTGGGGAAAAAGAGGAAGAAGAAGAAGGGGGTGCCACATCCCTTACACATAGCAATGACAAATCTGAGGACAGATCTGAGGACAACGAGGGGGATGGCAAATCTGTAGACAGCGAGGAGTTGCATCGGAGGACAAATCTGTGGGCAGCGAGGCCTCTGATCCAGCAGCGAGGGTGGTGAGGGTCTGGTCAGCAATGGGAGTTCTACTTTCAGCGAGGAGGGTGTCTTTTCCAGTGAAGGGGGTGTCTTTTTCAGCGATGGGGAGGGTGTTTGTTTCCGCGAGGGGGGGGGTGGATATAGTAGCGATAGGGGAGCAGGTAGTCCGACGTGGAAGGAGAGAAGGTGTGGTGCGAGGGACAGCAGAAGAAGCAGCAGCAGATCCGCGTGGAGCCATTGAGAGAGAGAGGGTGGACCAGGGTAGGGCAGCAGCCATCACCATCGAGAGAGAGAGAGAGAGAGAGAGAGAGAGAGAGAGTCTGTGTTTGAGGAAAGTGGATTTGGACGATACCTGCCGTGGCACAACATGCAATTTCCCGAGCATTCAGAATTGGTCAAAAGCACAAGGACCTTATGCTCTCAAAAAATCTCATCTTGCGATCCGATCATCCCATTCTGTTCTACTGCAGCAATGACAGAATTCTTGTTTCCTCTTGACAGCCTGTATGCAGGCAAATCCTTTACCTAACCTGTATGAAGCCCATAAAACTGTAGAGAAGAACGTGGTATAAAGTTTTCTAGATGAAGGTCATTTCCCATGCACAAAGAAGACGAGGATACTTCTCCCAAAAAATCTTCTGGTCTTGAGAGAGAGAGAGAGAGAGAGAGAGAGAGAGAGTCTGTTGTCTGAGGAAAGTAGATTTGGACGATTCCTGCTGTCGCACGACATGCAATTTCCCGAGCATTCAGAATTGGGCAAAAGCACAAGGACCTTATGCTCTCAAAAAATCTCATCCAGCGATCCGATCATCCCATTCTGTTCCGCTACAGCAGTGACAGAATTCCTATTTTCTTTCAGTGTTGTTGGAGTTCATCCCAAAACCCTAAACCTATCTCATCACATAGGCCATGGTACTGTGTAGGTCTTGAACTTCCCTGTGTTGAATGACACTGTGGAGCATAAGTACTTAGTAGGTTGTTGAAGTTCATCCGGGGAGGACATCGTTTACCTGTATTTATATAATAGTATAATATAGATTCGTCAGGGAGAGAGAGACAGCGAGGGCACGAGACAGAGTTCTGGAGACTCAAAAAATATAAATTGTTGCTCTTTAGTTATGGACTCGGCTCATTACATTCGCCGCGTCCATTTACATTTACAGTTACTTTACTTTATGCATAAGCAGGCCTTGGGCCCTTTTTTATTCATTAGTGACATTCAGACTATATGGTTGGCCTTTGGCCTTATTATTCATTATTAGGCCATTTGGACATATTACTGGAAAGTGGGGGCCTTCTTGGAGGGCGCACTATTATCCCTCCCAGTTGGGCCCTAGCCACTGGAAGCTTCCTTTTAGGGCTTCCTCTTGGCTATAAGTAGGGAAACTGTGTCATTTGTCATTCAGCTGATGATATTGATCTCTCTCGTTAGCCTCCTTAATCTCTCTCTCTTTCCTGCTTTCTAGGGTTAAGTCTTGCTTATGTGATGCTTTCATAGCTTAATTCTAGATCAGTTGTGGCTCTATTCGTAACTTGGTATCAGAGCACTTTTCTGAGCACAATCTGGAATTTTTTCTTTGCTGCCTTGCCTTGCTCCTCCACCGCTGTTCCTACAGCTCCATTACCGTTTTGGCAGCCCTGTTCCATCACTGCTCCTTCCACTCCTTCCTGCCCAGCGTTCCCCCTGTTTTGTCCCCTCTTTTCTTTGCTGCCCAGCGCTCCTCCTCTTCCTTTCCATCGCTGTCCCTGCCTTCCGACCTATCACTTTCGTCTGATATTTTTCCAATTTGCAGCCATCTTCCACAGTTAGTTCCCTGACTGTCCAGCGCCCATCCTCATCCAAAAACTACCCAATTCCGACATCATTTGCTATTCCAAACAGCTAAAATTCTTCAACCTGTAAATCGCTGCTTCAGCACTCCCAACTTGTCACTTTTGCCTTTTTTTTGCCTTTTGCAATTCCAGCCATCTTTTACAGCTTATCAAAAGCCTGTCGCGCGCTCATTCTCCACCACATTTTCAAGAATTCTGACTCCGTTTACTCTTTCAAATTCACATTGTATCCCTGGCTGTCCAACGCAATTTTACAGCTTCTCCATTGTTCATTGTTGTCTGTTTTTTTTCAGTTGTGATAATATTGGTTGTAATAGGCTAATTTGGGGTGACAACAAGAGTCCGCTCCCTCAAGTTTTCGTCTATTCCTTCCACTATCATTATGGCACATTCACCTACCTCGAGTGAGACTACTCAGGAAACCTTATCCGATCAGTTTCGTCGCATGGATGAGACCCTTTCTGGCCTCGTTCTTCGCTTCGATTCAGTTATGACCAGCGTTGCTACTATGCAGTCATAGATTGATTCTTTACAGCCTCATGGTCCTGGTAAAGCTCCTGTTTTTCCTACATTTGGGACTCCCCCTCCATTTGGATTTCCATCTTCTTCTGCTAGTCAGCCTGGTGGTGGACCGTTCATTCCATCTAACCCACCTCCTGGTTTCTTTCCTCGTCCCCCCCTTCCTGAGCCACACTTTGCTCGAGACTTTCGTGATAGGGTACAGCTTGCTACCTATTCCGGTTCCTCCGACGGGAACTTATTAGAGAATTGGTTTGCTAAGCTTGACACATATTTTCAAATTTACCCCAAGACTGATCCTCAGAAAATCCAGTTGGCTGCTTTACATTTAGATGGACGTGCCGCCACGTGGTGGCGAGTTTATAGAGTTGATCCTGATCGGGAAGGGCTCCATGTATGGCATACTTTTCGCAGTGACCTCCGCCATGCTATGATTGATCCTCAGTGGCTTGACCGCCAACGTGATACATTCCGTAGTCTCACTCAGACCAGTGATCTTGCTTCTTATACAGATCAGTTTATGGAGCTTTCTTATCTTTTCACAGATCTACAGCCCACTGAGCTTATTTCTCGTTACATTGCTGGGCTTCGTGGTGCTTTACGTTATGATGTTTCTTCCTTCCGTCCTACCACACTTGTTGAGGCGATGTCTCTTGCCAGTACTTTACAGCATAAGTACTCTGACACCCTTCCTTCCCGCTTCTCCCGACCCCGTCCTTCTACTTCATCTTTTCCCACTACGTTCACCCCTACATCAGCCCCGTCTGTTCCAGCTCTCTCCATTGCGCCTTCGTCTCCTTGTCCTCCGACTCCTCGACCTGCTTTTGTCCGACGTTACACGTCTGCAGAGTTCGCTGATCTTCAGCAGAAGCGTCTTTGCTTTCGTTGTAAGAGTCCTGACCATCTTGCCCGTGATTACCGTTATGTGTTTACCACAGTTTGATCAGAAGTTTCTTGTTGAGACTGATGCTAGTAATGTTGGTTTGGGTGCTTTACTTCGACAGTCACAATGTATTATTGCTTATGAGTCGTGTCGTCTTCGCTCTTATGAGCAACGTTATTCTGTGCATGAGAAAGAGCTTCTTGCTATTATCTATGCTCTTAAGAAGTGGCGTCATTATCTGTATCGAGTCCCATTTGACATTATTACTGATCACCAGTCTTTACGTTATCTGTTTTCTCAACGTGACCTTAGTGATCATCAATTTCGTTGGTTGCAGTTTTTACAGGCTTTTAATTTCTCCATATTGTATCGTCCTGGTCGTGCTAACACTGTTGCTGATGCATTATCTCGTCTTCCAGCTTTGTTAAATACACTCGTTTCTACTATTCCTCCATGGCTTGATGCTCTTGCTGCACTTGTTGATTCCTCTACATCAGATGTTCCTCTAGCTGTTGATGCACCAGGGCTTGCTGCTACTTGATTCGGTTATCTTTTTGGCAGTTGGGTCTTTTTTTTGTGTCGGGGAGAGTTATGGACTCGGCTCATTACATTCGCCGCGTCCATTTACATTTACAGTTACTTTACTTTATGCATAAGCAGGCCTTGGGCCCTTTTTTATTCATTAGTGACATTCAGACTATGTGGTTGGCCTTTGGCCTTATTATTCATTATTAGGCCATTTGGACATATGACTGGAGAGTGGGGGCCTTCTTGGAGGGCGCACTATTATCCCCCCCAGTTGGGCCCTAGCCACTGGAAGCTTCCTTTTAGGGCTTCCTCTTGGCTATAAGTAGGGAAACTGTGTCATTTGTCATTCAGCTGATGATATTGATCTCTCTCTTTAGCCTCCTTAATCTCTCTCTTTCCTGCTTTCTAGGGTTAAGTCTTGCTTATGTGATGCTTTCATAGCTTAATTCTAGATCAGTTGTGGCTCTATTCGTAACTTCTTTCATGTCCGATTCTGTAGATATCAGACATGGGAGGCATGGGGGCAGTGGTTAGGTTTGTTGCAAAAATTTTTAGGTACTCCTATTTTTTAACAGGAGGGGGCAAGTGGGTGCCAGACACCCTTTCATAATTAATTCCGGGGGGGGGGGGGGGGGCAGGTGTCATAGATTGTTTTTATTTCGCTTATTTTATTTTTGAAAAAAAATATTTGGAAAATGAGGGATGCGTCCGGACGCGGACGCACCCCTGAGGCGTCCGCGTCCGGATGCGGACGCGCGCCAGCCCCCGCTTCCTTAGACGTATACATAGACAATCTTCCCAGGATCTTATTCTGATATCTCAGTTTATCATATTTAGTTTACCAGCACCAAAGCAAGTTTGGTAAATATTTTGGAATATTTTAATTCTCTATGCACAGAAGTGTTTTAGATATATAACCTGCTGCACATCTGGTCCAAGAATCTTCCAATCAAAACCAGCATCTTCTAGTTTGACTTTTCCTTTTAAATCCACTGCAAGCTTCTCTGCAACCCTTGAGCTTCCTGTGAATAGTGTCATTTTTGGTTCTGCCTGAAAGGAATAATGATGTGTTGGAGTTAACTTCGGAAATAGTACTCAACATAAGAGTCCATTTTCAGACTCACTTTTACGATAAAAAGTTTCGGCATCTTTTATTTATTGAACATACACTAAGCTTCAGGAAGTTACTCGGTGGTGTTGTACATTTCAGAGATGCCAGTCTGGAGCAGGAAACTCTCCTAACTAGAAAATTACTTCTCATTACGAGCTAAGCTCTGACAGACAGCACAAACTTTTACTCCCCCTTAAATTTCCAACACCAATGAAGGTACAACTGCTGATTATTCTTATATTAGGGTGGTTCATTTAACAACATCAATGCAGCAAATCACTTGATTATGTTTCCTGTAAAACAGATTTGAGAACAGTCAAACAATCTAAAACAGCCAATGAGAACTGGACTATAGTGAAGGTTGCAATCATCAAATTGCACTGCAACCTTTGCACATTGATAGCATCAGGGGCAGAAATTACATCTAGCAAAAGTTTGTTCATCGTTGGACCATCGCAATTGATAAAATCAACATCACCAAGAGGTAATCCACATTTGTGGAGAAGCCTGAGCATCTGCTCCATGACAATGCTCACCTGATCACAAACAAAATCCAAAGGTTAAGCACATGAAGAGTTACTTGATTACACATTTATCTCATGGACAATCTAATGGCTGTAATACATTTGTTTCCACTAAAGTGGTGTTTGCACCGTCAATACTCTCAATACAAAAGTACGTTCTTTTGAGAAACAGTGTGCTTAATTCACATAATCTTAGACTCTTACACAATCTTAAGCACTCATTTCTTGCGGACTGTAATGCTACTGACTTTGTTCTACCTGAGTTGCCCTGTTCTTGAGGACTGTAACACTACTGACTTAGTTTATAGTATCTACCCGAGTTGCCCCGGAACGCGTCCCGGGGCACCCCCCATTCTGGAACGGGAGTGTTCCAGACAACGGAATGCTGTCCGGAAAGCATTTAAATTTGTTTTCTTTTAGTATATATTGTATCAATATGTATATAAATGTAATGTATGATAATATATATATATCATATAAACGGTATATAAATTAGTATATACTGTTTTTTGGCCCTAAAAATGAAAAAAATTTAAGTTTTAACAAAATTTGCAACTATTAAAAATAATCAGAACAAAAACAACCAAAATAATAGTATCCTGACAAAAATAGGGTCCCTGTAGTGTTTAAAAAAAATTGGAAAACTACCATCAGATCCCCCATAGAATTTCCTACAATTTGCATACCATATTCCCAAAAAAAAAAAAAAAACCTTCCAGGGCAGCACTTCGGGTCAAAAACCCAGAACACGTTCCGGAACATGGCATGCATCTCTGATACTATCCACCATCACATTTCTTCAACAATCACTACTTCTGGCCTGTAACAAATGCAGAATTTTCTGTCTTCCAAAAATTTAATCCTGGTACTAGTAGCAAACATTCAGCTTATGGACGTTCTCATAGTAGCAATGGGCTTATGTGACGAAACTATAAGCATAGTATTGATGTTACTACTGATCCTTATTGTACACAAGAGTTTCCTGTGTCTCATCTTAATGAAATCCTTCATCTCTATCTCATCCAATTACATCTCATTCAGGAATTAAGGATGTACGTCAAACGATTTTCTTATTTCCTATCTACTCAACCAAGCAAACACAAAGCAATCGCAGCTTCAATAGCAATGCACAAGCAAGCAACACATTTCAGAAAGCAACTAAAACTACGAACAAGTATCTTCAAGACATGCCAGTAAGCTCACACATCTACACAACAACATCAATGACGACAGGTTTTCTGCTGGATCCCTGAGTCAACATACAATGAGCTATTTGTACCGCCCCCCCCCCCCCCTTCTCTCCCTTAAGAGAAAAAAGATAAAAACAAAGACAAATATGTGTTACTAGAATGCCATTTCTTGATCACAAATATGACTGAATGACACACAGCTTTTAATGCATAGCCAAGCCCAGCTTGCCCACTATAAAGTGGCAGATTCCCTGTGGAATGAGAACTGGTGACCAGGAAATCAGGAATTGCAACTCAAAGTAGGGTAGTTTCACATCAACACAAAATTGACTGGAAAACAATTTCATGCAAAGTGTATGGAGGAGAGAAAAACAGAACCAAAGTAAGCTATTTTAACGTCATTTCTACACCAAGAAGGGGATAAAACAATGAGTGCACTGATCAATAAGCCAAATCTGTAGAATGTAACAACATCCATAAAACCTCTCCAGCCTAAAAACTAATTAATACTAAGTCTACAATAGTACTTTACCTGGAAGCTCTGCAAAGCCAGATTTAAGCTGCACACATCATAATCTGTTAGATCTACTTGCTAATTAACACTGTGTGGTGGAGAGGTTTCATTCATTGAATATTGTAGGGTATTTTGGCAGCTTTGAACTATAGAACAAGGTTTGATATGTCTTGAAGTGATCAACTGTGGTCTGGGAGCACAATCTTGATGTCTCAGGGATTACTCTCGCAGGTGGAAGAAATCGCATCTAGTATTGGCGCTTGTCTTAAGTGGATGATGGTCTCGCTTGTACAGCTGTCAAACAGGGCTAGACATGCCCAATTTAGGTACTAGCTTAGTGATGACAAGTGTTTTTTCATGGGGAAGCACACTTGCCCCAACTCTACGTTTTCCCAGCTACAGAAACTCCCTGAGGAAATGCTCTGGGGAAATGTCTCCCCATAGCAGAAGGCACATTATTTTTGAACAGTCCAAACTCGACCTTTTAAACAATTTCTGAGAGTCTTGTTGATTTCACACATGAATAATTTCTCTCCCTTGTAGTGCAGATCACTTTACCCTGCTGCCCATCACTGGAGATAGCTGCTTCCATCCTGGCTGTTGCTGGACTAGAATTATAACTGCTCTCCTGGATCACGGCTCCTGGTCAGCTACCATCACTGGAAAACAAGAACCGGTCATTCCCCTTGCGGTCATCACTGCCCTCTGTACTATCAAGGGATGGATAATACCTAATGGAAGGATACAATGGAAGTACCATCAATGGTTGGATTACATGAACACACTTGAAATGTGCTGTTTCAGCCCTATGTACCTTTGGGTACTCAAAAGACATTAATAACTTTTCCTTCTTTCTTTCAATTTCTTAAACCCATCGTACCAGAGATATTGAGAACCTTGAATCAGAATTGTTGATCCATGCTGCTGTCCCACTCTCTCCCATCTTAGCCACTCTACTCAACCATGTTGTTGTCTCTGGTTTCCCATCTTCCTGCTGTACTAACATTATCCATCCCATGATTTCCCATCCATAAAAATGGTGACCCCATGAACCCTAGTGATTACAGTACTATCATGATTGGGCACATTATTGCGAAGCTGTATGGCACTATTCTTCAGTCAGCGATCAATTCTGAGGCAGAGATCAGGAAATTACATGCTATGGGCCAGGCAGGCTTCCAAGCTTACCACTCCACCACATACCACATCTTCACTCTTCGAGCTATCATCTAGGAGGCTAGACGTAGGAGACAGAGAGTTTACTACTGTTTCGTGGACTTCAGGAAGGCCTTTGATTTTCCGTCCCACGTTCCCTTCTTATACAAAGATTACGAGACCTTGGTTTCTCCACTGATACCATCTTGGCAATGATGGCACTTAATTAGCGAGTCCTGGGTTGCTTTCGGAGTGATATTGGCATCTCAAACTGCATATGGAGCACCATTGGGGTGAAACAAGGTTGCTCCCTCTCCCCCACACTCTTTGGATTGTATATTGATGAGCTTGAGAGAGCCATTGAGCAGTGTGGTGATACAAGTTGCAGACTTGGTGACATTCTGATTGCCATCCTTCTTTATGCAGATGATGTGGCTCCAGTCTCTTCAACTAGAGAGGGCTTATAGAGACAGTCTTCACGCTTTTTTGTACCAGATGGGGTTTGAGAGTAAACATTGAGAAGACCAAGGTTATGGTCTTCAGTGTTTCTTACCTTACTCAACATATCATTTTCAAAGACCACAAATGATATCTGATACAATATCCTAGACGATGCTCCTTTCCTCTCTTGAACCATATTCCTATTTGGAACTGTTGCATCAATTCAACCCATCTGATATGATGTCCTCTCAAATCCGGTTGGTTGCAGACATAGTTCACTGCATCGAGATTTGTGTACACAAGAAACTTAGAATCCATACACATAGTGCCTCCATACAATCATAGACTATCACATACAACTTTTTTTCTCATTAGTTGGAGTAAAAAAATTTACAAGGGGCAAGCTTCTTGCTCTCAAAGCCTATAGGCCTTCTTTTTTTGCATTAGAACAGCCTCCACAACAATATTACTCACATCCATATCTAGTGACAATGGCTTCTCAGGGTCAACAATTGTCAAAGTGACACACACTACTAAACTTTCGTCCATATAACCATTTTAATTTGTAACATATCTATCGTACACAGCATTGTCTTTGAATGGTATTCTACATAAACTTTGTGATATACTCAATGCCATAGCAACAATGCCATAGCTCCCAAAAGCAATAGCACACTTTCTAATGGTTGAACTAACACATTTAGTTTCAACTAGCTTTAATGAACTGAAGTTTCACTACTAAACCTTCATCCATTTTAGCATTTTCTTCTCTTGCAACATATCTATCATAGGCATCCCTACCTTGGAATAATATTTCACATGATTTTTGTAAAATCCAATCAAATCAAGAAGAGCACTCAACGCCATAGCATCAATAAATGAACAACATCCTTATTAGGAAGAATAAGAGATGGCGATTCATCAATAAAAACGCTGCAAACTCTCCCCTAATTTCTTGAAGCAAACTATCTATAATATATGTTTGCACCTACCACATGCTACTCACTAGTTGTCATGTATTTATATTCTTATCTCAATTTGAACACATTGGACTTGTAAATTGTAAATATTGAAATGGCTCACATCGAGGGCCTGTGGTGTTTTGTAAGAAAATGTAAATAGTGGGCTTTGGTTAATTAGTTGACCTGCTTATATTTAGTTAATTCGAGGCTGCTGGACTGACCTCCTAACAATTAAGAGTTGACTGGTCAACGGGACATGTGCCATTTGGTCACTGGGACACTTGGTCCAGTGTATGCATGACACAATGGTCCTCCTACTCACTTGCCAACTGGCGAGTGTCGGATGTGCATGGAGTATGCCATGTGTTGACAATAAGACAAGTCAGGGTTAAGTGGGTGCTTGCGGATTATGGATAAGTGAGCCTAGATAGAGGCATTCCTCATCATAGTCTATGCAGCAGGTGGCTAGGAGGAGACTTAGCAGCACAACTTTTATGCTTGTAACTTGATATGTACTATCAAGAGAAATCAATAAAGTGGATATTTTGTGCCTACTTTGTTGTGCTTTGGGTTTGATTCAGATAGCTTTGTGAGACAAGTACTAGTAGACATCCAATTGAAATCCAACATACAAATACTCGCCATAGACCTTCCGCAGTTGCGTAGCCAAAAGGGTCCAAGAGGCACATCTTACTCACAATGATGGATTGAATCTTATCATCTCCCGTGAAAAAGTAGGGCTTTTGCATCATGTGCCACCAATTGCCCAACACCACATCAAACTGCTCCAAACGAGTAATCTGAACATCTAACTCTTAAATATAACTCGACATACTTAATGGCATATCCACAAACCTCAACCCTCGTAGACCACACATATGCATCCTTTTTATCGCCATCTAATTGTGCACTAATAATAAGAAGGTTGTGTCATGCTTACCTTTTCTACCAAAGTTGAATTCACGACATTATTCAGGACCTAATATCATATAAATCAAACCATTTCTATCACATGACTTCTCTCTCATAACAATCAAAGAAATGCTAGGAACTCAACACCCTTATTGTGCTGACTTGACAAAAGTGTTGGAGACGTCGAATCCATCACGACATTCGTCCAATGTGGAACATTCTAGTTGGACTATTGTTGAATCTCTTCCACTTACATAGACACTTTTTTGTGTTTGTTCTACCAAAAGATTGTATGTGGTTCATCATTTTGGGGAACATTTTTCACTCGGGAAACAAAGGCCCCCTTGAAAATGGGAAACAATAATTGAGAAATGGGATATAGGAAATGCCACGTCATAACAAAAACAAACTAGTGCAAGGTAATTATAGTAGTGCATGTGAAAGAGAGGGAAATATCAAACCTGTCATCACTGGAATCTGCATCCCTAATGCAATCCTGTACGACAAATTGACTTGACTTACCCAAAATAGGCTATTGAAGTGTATCTCCCAGATGACAATCCTGATACACTGCTCAAAGACTTGATCAAAATGACTTACCAACTACAAAATCCGCAAAACATCACACTTACCACTCGTCAAGAGTCTCCAAAGTGTGATTACCAACCCGTTCTTCATCCTCCATGTGTCCCACACACAGTTCGTCCAATGCAAGTCTGCTATCTTGCCCAATGGCTTCCAACTGGCACCACCTTGCACTTCCATCGCCCGTGACCATCAAAATGTGTGTACCTCCAAGCTATCCCATATTACCCTCCAAACAAGAAATTTTTGAGTTGCAAATGTGTGTGTCAATGCAGCTATCACCTAACTCGACAATGCCACTGCCGATCATGCCTGTGAGAGCGTTCCTCCAAAACGCCACTTGACGTTGGTTGGTTATAACTCCAAAAGTTGAACCTGATCACGATAATTTTTCACCCGTAACCAGCATATCATGCCTACCTCTCACCTGTGATTGCTTGCCCTCTCAAAATTGTCGCCAATGATGAGTAGTCACGCCGCCAAACTGCACTTTCGTCGCCAATACTAGCTTTCTCCACTCAATTCCGCTATCATTCGCCCCCATACCGCATTTACCACTTCCAAACACCCTGTTACCCTGTCAGAAGTAAGCAAACATGATTTCGAAGCGATTATGTCTCAATGTACCGCCCTGTAGCAGGTTTCACCAGCCAAAAATTGCCCCAAATTTGGCCCTATGGTACCCAAATGGTGAACGTAGCCCATACCAGGTCACCCGCACTCCCCTCGATGGAATGGTGATGAAAACCCCCCAAAACGCGTTTCTCTCTGCTCTATAAGGTCGCTTTGTCCACTGGCTCTGAGCAGCCAGTTTCCATGGTCATTTTGGCCCAAGGATGGCCAAAATAGGTGCCTTCTAGCCAAAAATAGGCCCTTCCAAAGAATTAGCTTGCATTTTGAACTGAAACTTCCTTTTGAAGTTTCTTAATGAAGAGACATCCAATTTGAATGTCGGGTCCCTTCAGCCCATTTCATGCTGAAAATTTTCAATGAAAATGAAGGTTCATTTGTTCTTCATCTCTTCATGGGCCCTTTCAAATAGAATCCAATGGTGAATCCAAAACTGATAGTCCACGCTTGCCTTCACATGTCCAATCTGGACCGTGTATGCGTTTGGACTGTGATCCTACGGTTTACAGCGCTTTTGCGCGATGATCTGGGATTCATGTAACCACTAGACTTCTCCAGCCGCTACCACACTAGCCGCACTGGAGGCACGCGAGGCCTGCTGCCTCTCCTCCTCGTCCTTCTCTCTCTCCTCTTGCCTTCCTCTCTTCTTCAAGGTTTACTCCATAGCTATGGATGCTTGCAATCAGTCCCATCCAGCTCCTTTTGCAGGCCCCGGCCATCCACGGCTGGCTGCACACAGGGTCCCCCTACTCCAGTGCCCATCCTTATGATTTTACAGCATCAAAAAACACCTCCAACAGAGAGAGATCAAGGGTTTTTCACAAAGAAACCCTAGCTGAGCAAGGAAAGAGATTTCTTGGGCATTTTCCCATGTTTTTAGTGGTTCTTCTTGCAGCTTCCTTCCCCACTGAGGTCGCCCTCGATTATGTTCTAAGCGTTGAAGCACCACCTAGTCTCCCTTCATCGCAGAAAAAGTTTGGATTCCTTTAAGAAACAATTTTGTTTATCCTAACATTCCTATTGCATTTTCTCGCACTAAGTCTTTATTTTGACTTGATTTGTAAACTCAAAGTATGCATGTGCAAATCATGTCCAAAAAAATATTAACTTTTGATAGGCATTTAACTTTTTCTTGAAACGAAAGTTGATAAACAATTATAGATTGCTTAATTATGTTCTAGCACTCCTTTTTAGTTTCCCAATTTTCTTGCTTAATCTTTTGAACTTTACTTCTACCTCTCCAAGTTTGTTGTTGGCGCATTCATATTTTCAAATTTGCATGCTAAAATTCAAATAGTATACAATAGACTACTCTTTACAACAAGTTGTTGGCCAAAAAGTTTCAAATAGAGTTGTTTTCTAAGTTCTAAGCAAGTACAATTATTACTATTTTGATGGTAAATCATTTGACCTTCATCTTGATTGTAGCTATATTGCTTCTATGCTATGCACTATGCATGTCTACAAAGTGAAAAAAATCAACCAAAACCTTTTTTATCACCACATGCTTACCCTACTGTCAACTTTGAGAAGTGCTTTATTGCCCATATATAAAGCTCCCATGAGTTGTAATGCAGGTATTTCCAAAGGAAAATTAAAAGGCGTGATGATGGCTACCTGAAAGACAACATAGATAAAATGTATCACTTCTTATAGCCAAAAAAATCAAGGACTATGTGATGAGTAAAGAAACTAGACTCAACCTTCCAAAAGGATGACCTGCACAACTGGCTTCATCTAAAACCTAGGTACAACATCTTGACAAGTTATGAGAGAATCATCACAAAACAACACAATAAAGGAGAATGCAAATATAACATAAAGCACCAAAAAATAAACATAGTCAATGGGAGAACAATGCATCACCAAAAGTATGAGTTTTGTCTAAGTTAGATCTATGTGTTTTATATACTGACATAACTAAGCTACCTGAAGTAGCTTAACTAAAACCTGCATCTCATCAATCAATCACTAACAATAAGGTTCTAAGTCCTATTTATATTGTTTGTGGGCCTACGCTAGGAGTAAAGATGCACCATACCTGCATCGTCCTCCTAAAAGCCAGTATCTTAACTAAATGGCAAATAATAAATGATAGACCCAAGCCCCAAACTTTAAGGTACAAATGATATTCATTTGAGTGAGAGCCCATGGTCCATATAAATCTGCATGTCCATATTCAATCTATAATTCTCCATCCTCAAGAAGACAGTGTGAGGAAGCCGCAAAATGAAAGTGATGAAGGTAATACCACCAAAATGCATATGTCAAAAATTGGTCCAGTGAATGAGTGACACATTTTAGGGTTGACCGGTCAAACATGAGACGTGTCTAGTGTATGAGTGACACATGTCAGCCTACTCGCTTGCCTATGTGTCAGGGTATTGCCAAGTGTCAAGTGTCGACAACGCATAGAATTGGCCATGTGACGACGTTAGGAAGGGTCAGGGTTAAGGGGTGCTTGAAGACTCTTCATAAGTGAGCCTAGAGAGAGGCATTCCTGATCACATTCTATGCAGAAAAGGCTGGGGAGACATGGCAGCCAGCTCCACGTGGTTTTGGTTATTCAATTCCTTGTGGTTTTCAATTCTCAACATAACTATATCACATTCATTGTCCACATGGCTACATTGAACCACACATGGTTGGTTGTTATAATACATCCATGATCCTTAATGTTGCTACATGTTATCCATGGTCCATAAAACTACCTTGGGAAGTCTGCCTGGTCAAACGATATCTTAGTATGTCATTAGTCAGGTCGTACTGCATAGTATTTCAATTTTCTAGACTATAAAGTAGACATGCTAGTGTAAATCACCAGGAGGTCTACTTTTATTGTGACATGGCACTCACAGGCCATCAATCTACAATATTTTTTTCTGCAAACGTGTTAGCTCTTTCAATAGTTTATGGTATTAGTTGGTTGTGATAGGGTGGTAGTTTTTCGTAGGCAACACCATTGATCCATACTATTGGCAATGTATTTGTCTACAACAGTTCATTCATGACATTCTTGAGCCATGGTGTTATATTGCTTCATATGATGAGGCACTCTTGGTCCAAACACATGTACCTGTCCGTGATTCTATCCTTTCAACATCAATTCCAATTCTTTTTCAGAATCTTACATCGCTCTTGGCATCATACTTTTACTACCGCCACTACTACTCAGGATCCTAGCATCAATCTATCATGATTTTGTTGGAAACTCTAGGGTTTACTTCTACGTTTGCAACACACTTATGGAATATTTACCTAGCTTGTGGTCCATCTGCTTTGGCCTATACTAGATCCGTTATGAAGGATTCTCTCTTGATGACAGGTAGCATTCTCAATCCGAATGTGTACATTGAGAGAGTGTTACATTACCATTCTACAAGAGTGACGAGTCAATTGCACAATTTTCTTTTCAATATGTGACTTATTATGTGGCACTTCTACTTTTGTGTCTACTTATACAACATATGCATTATTGTGATCTTTTCAATGATAAGATCTTCAACAAATAAATTTTGCAATCTACAATTCGACATTTATATTTTGTGGCACTCCCTTTTGGATTTGGCATATTCTTCAATATATGTTTTTTCAATACACAAGGTTATTAGCATGTAGTTGTGGCATATATTGATATTCTAGTATACTTGCCACCTCATTAATTCATTTCAACCCCCAAATTACATGTTAATACATTAAATCAATTTAATACATTTTTTGGTTGCTTGGGCCCTCCTTTGAGACATTTTGCCACTACTTATTAACTTTAAGAATTTGGTCACTTATAGACATCTGGGTCAATCACGGAAAGCATCCAACCCCAAGTGGCTCCTAGAAACTATGAATAGGAAAAGTTCCTTGCCATTCTCCCATGTAACGATTTGGTTCCTCAAAGTTCTGCGGAGGAGACTCAACTGAAGTTCCTTTGAGAGGGGGTCTATGATGAACTTCATGCTCATCTCATTATTGATTGTATAGTGTTCTTAGTTGGAGTTTGTTCTCTAATCTTCAGCTTGTTGTCCACTATATGATGTGTTGTTCATAACTACTGCAGACTCCAAGAGAGTCGTAGGCAAGGATTTGCTCTACAGTTGGATGCTTAGTCCCATATCGAAACTTTGATGAATTCAATTTCACTCAATCGGACCTTTTTCAGGTTAGTTCTTGATAGAATATCCTTTATAATAGACTTCACCAACTCGATGGAGGTCCATGTGCTAGCCAATGATACCTATGTACATGGCAGTTAGTATAGACTATGAAGGTGAAAGCCATTTGTAGAAACTTCTGATGTCAAACATAGTCACCTTAATCCCCTACACTAAGAAAAGTGATGTACTTTAAGATATTTCACTATAGAATTTTGCATAGCAACTGCCATGAATGAAATTTTTGGTTAGAAATATATAGACGGTATGTCTCAGAAAATATCCAACATATCAAAGAAATTGTGCAATCTGCAACCCTATGGAGAGTCCAACCACAAAATCCTAAACGATCAACTGCATCATGCATAGCACGGACAATGCTAAGAGACATCCCTACTAACATCGTCAACACCCTAGAGTGGTCACACGTGCACAAACAGATGTCCACACTAGTTTTCATACATTTGTACTATGACCAACATACTGAGTTTTCTATTGCTTATCCAAAGGAGAAGGGCAGATTCAATCATGATGAAGGCTTAGCACTAAAGAGCAAAAGCCAATAAAAATAAGTCTCTACTTCCTCACAGAAAAAGAAAAAAAAAACAAAAAAAAAACCCTTACATATCATCACTTCAGCGTGGGCAAAACCTAACTAGAAAGCATAGTTGGTGGGCAAAAAACACCACTGAAGACAGAAAGAATTAGCACAAATCAGCTGGCTCTAACTTGGACAAAGATCTCAAATGAGAACTTGACATCCACTAATACACCTCAAAAATATATAGATGTCTTAGATTATACCCAACATAACAAAGGAGACATGCAATCTTCGACGCTATGGAGTCCACCACAATGTCTTATATCATCAACTCCATAATGCATAGCATCATGGACCAAATGCCACATCATCAGTCCCTCAAGTAGGTGCAGGATATGCCCACAGTAGCTTTGGTTAAAAAAACATTGTGACCACACAATATAGCCAGAGAAAGCCCACAGCAAATATTTCTTTGAGCTGCTGAGGGTTGACAACAGCTGCTGATGGAACAGAGGTGCTCCACTACAAAGAAAACTCATAATCTATGATTTTTCAATGAAAGCAATAATGGAAATGGAAGATATATACCACTATTTGGCAAGAAATTATCAAAAATTGTATTGAAACACTAAATGCCTCTTCCAACTGAGTAAACTCAGAAATTTCTGGAGTTCATGCACAATACAAACATGGACAAAGTAATTTACCGAACCATAAGGCCATCGAAAACCTTGGCTTTGTTGTCCCAAATGATTGCCAGGAGCAGCAAAGGATTTTGCTAGGAATCGGACCTGTTGAATCATAATGAGAGTTAGAGAACTTAAAAAACATTAGCCGCAAGCTAGGCATGTACGATGAAAAGCTCAACATTAATAAGGATCTTTCAATAGATAAACTAGATCTTTTACAAATTGAATAAAATCTCAAATCTGTTTTTAAGTTCTAACTACAAACAGGTGTCATAAGGTTCTACAAAATATTGAATATGAGCATGCTTAGCAGTCTCCTTGAACATTTAGCAGTTCAATAAACATATTCGTAGGCCAGTTATTTCATTGTTTTTGTAACTAGGTGATGTCAGCAATTATAAATCTCAGGATCACCTATCTTGTACATGCACACATCAGATTAGTAGCAGCTGACTAAACAGCCTAGCAGTCAGTGATAATCCCAAAGTACCTTGTAAGCACAACAGTGTATTGCTATTTGAAAAATCTGAAAGCTTTCCACTTTGAGCTAAATGGTGAACCTCTAAATCTTAAAGCTTAGAAGTCTACCGAACCAAACCCTAATCAAGATTTATCATTCAATGTTACTATGCAAGCAAGCTAAAACACCAAGAAGCTGCTTCAACCCAGCCCTTTTATATATTTTTCTCTTTCCTGTTTGTTTGTTGACTGCAGCACTAAGTATAGTTTTTAGGTTCTTATCATCACATGAAAAGTAGTACAGCAATAACTTCTGCACCCCATCATTTTTATGCTAATACTTTTTCGTCTTTAAATGTTAAAATATGCACAAAACTATCCTACAGTTACGAATAAAGTCATAGCTGATCTAAAGCTAAGCTATGAAAGCATCACATAAGCAAGACTTAAGCTATGAAAGCAGCATATAAGCAAGACTTAACCCTAGAAGCAGGAAAGAGAGAGATTAAGAAGACTAAAGAGAGAGATCAATATCATCAGCTGAATAACAAATGACACAGTTTCCCTACTTATAGCCAAGAGGAAGCCCTAAAAGGAAGCTTCCGGCGGCTAGGGCCCAACTGGGAGGGAAAATAGTGCGCCCTCCAAGAAGGCCCCCACTCTCCAATAATATGTCCAAATGGCCTAATAATGAGTGATAAGGCCAAAGGCCAACCATATAGTCTAAGTGTCACTAATGAATAAAAAAGGGCCCAAGGCCTGCTTATGCATAAAGTAAAGTAAATGTAAATGGACTCAGCGAATGTAATGAGCCGAGTCCATAACTCTCCCTGGCACACAAAAAATAGACCCAACTGCCGAAGAGAAACTGGATCAAATAACAGCAAGCCCTGGTGCATCAACAGCTAGAACAACATCTGATGTAGAGGAATCAACAACTGCAGCAAGAGCACGAGCCTGATCCGCAAGTGATGGTGTATGATAAAAGACATCAATAGGCTCCCATGTGGCCTCCTCAATAGGGCGACCGTCCCACCACTGGACCAAAAACTGTCGGCGGCGTCGACTATGGTATAGACGAACCTGTAATATAGCAGCAGGTAAAAATGGAAATAACTCTTGAGCAGTAGGAAACTCAGCATCACAAGGAGCGTCATCCTCAATAGCAGCACGTAATAAACTAACATGGAATACATCACAGGCGCGTGCGGAAGCAGGAAGCTGTAAGCGATATGTAACTGGACTAAGAACCTCCAAAATGCGATAAGGCCCATAATAACGTGGTTCATGCTTCTCAGTAGAAGCATGGCCATGGACAAAATGATGACGTGCAAACCATAGGCGTAGATAAACCATATCTCCAAACTGAAACTCAACATGGTGGCGGTGACGATCAACTGAGGTCTGATAACGCTGCTGAACATGCTGTAAATGAGAACTGGCCCGGGTAATAAGCTCTCGAGCACCTGATAGAAAAGATGCAAGTGTGACAGGTGTATCCTCAAGAGGGAGAGGAATGCCTATCACGAGAAGAGCAGCATGCCAAAAGCTCCAGAAGGTCCAAGAAATCAATGCATCATCTAAAAAGACATGATGCATAAAAACAATAGCAACAAATCTAGAAATAGTAGAGGCCTCAACTGAAAAACTGTAGCCAAAAAACTCATCCAAAAAGACCTCATATGGACATACCAATCCATCATAGGATACACCAAAAACGGATAGAGAATCAAATGACCCATCGGAACTGGCTGCAAGTGCAATCCCAAAGTACACACCAGGCGCACAAGTGAGGAATAGAAGAAATGCACTAGAACGAGGAACAGGATCCCCAACATCAGTAGCAAGCATCGAATCAATATCCACGTGTAGCTGGGAATGAGTATCAAAGCACATATGAGCAATACTGAAGAGTATGGCGGCAACATCCTCAAAAACTATCCAAGAGAGGAGAAGGAACTCTCTCAAGGTACTCTGATGGTCTCGGAAAACCAGAACAAAGTGGCAACTCAGCATCGGAGACCAAGCGATATGGAGCAATTTGAAATGACAGGGAATCTGAAGATCACCTGGACAAACAGTAGCTGGAACGGAGGCAATAACCCAAGCCATCAAGATATGCCAAGCTTGACAATGAGCAACAATCCAAGGAACAAATAGAGAGCCACATCCATAATCATAGAGATATCCGCACCATAGGCGATCAGTAATATGGGAAAACTAGCACCAATCAATAGGTCCAAATGGAAACCAAGCTATACGTAATAACCAGGAATGCCATATATCCACAACATCGGCATGGACTGCAGCAAACCTATATGTAGAAACACATGGAGACTGAAGGATGCCCGTATACTCATCTAGAAAGATCCCAGCATATAAATACCCTAGATAAGTAATAGTGACCATCTGGCAAATATCCTCGGATGGAAAATGTGTAACGGTAAGGACCAAAGGCGCATGAATCATGTAAGGAACCGTAGAAATATCATGAGGCGGTTCACAAACCTCAAGCAGAGATCCATGGAGTAAAGCGAAAGAAGATACAACCTGATCACCAATAGCGAGGGAACCATCAAACGTGGACCCGTGAAGAACCCCATAGAAATCAGCAGGAACATCGGCCATAATGGACTCAAGAGATGGAGATATAGACACCAATGGAGAAGATACTGCACCAACCACCGAACTAGGAGGGCTATCTAAGGTTTGCGCAAAAGCAATAGTAGAAATACCACCAAGGTATACAGCCTGAGGAAGAGGACCCACGGATGGTGAAAGTGAAGCAGCAACTGATGTACTCTGAATGGAAAGAAGAGCTGCATCCTGAGCCTTTGGTAGGCTACGCATAAACTGCTTCCCGGTAACCAACTAATAGTCACCCTAGGAATCAATACCAGCAAGTAAATGATGCTGACCAGCATGAGTAAAGGAAAGTGTCTGCTGAGAGAGATCCACAGCAACAGAACCAGTCGTATGCCATATGGAGATCTACTAGAGTAGCCAAAGCATCTGAAACCGTAGACCCATGAATAATATCGAAATAAGGAGCATAGGCGACAACATCTATAGCATGGCGCTCAGGAACACGAGTAGCATCAAAGTACTCAACAACAATATCAAAGCATGGGCATGCTATATCAGTATCAAGGACGATATCAGCCGCAACCTGTATATGTGAATCAGCATCAGTAGGAACCTGTATATGTGACTCTGACTCACTATGGGATACACTGACGAGCTCAGGTAGATCAATAACTATCTCAAATAAATCAGGCAACTCGCTCAAACTGTGTGATATAGGATCCTGAGGGTCAGCAACTCTGCAGACGTGTAACGTCGGACAAAAGCAGGTCGAGGGGTCGGAGGACGAGGAGACGAAGGGACAATGCAAGGAGCTGGAACTGAAGGGGCAAGTGTAGGGGTGGACATAGCGTAAAAAGATGAAGCAGAAGGACGGGGTCGGGAGAAGCGGGAAAGAAGGATGTCAGAGTACTTGTGCTGTAAAGTACTGGCAAGAGACATCGCCTCAACAAGTGTGGGAGGACGAAAGGAGAGAAATAAGCTCAGTGGCCGATAGATCTGTGAAAAGATAAGAAAGCTCCATAAACTACTCTGTATAAAAAGCAAGGTCACTGATCTGAGTGAGACTACGGAATGTATCACATTGGCGGTCGAGCCACTGAGGATCATCATAGCATGACGGAGGTCACGGCGAAAGGTATGCCATATATGGAGCCCTTCCCGATCAGGATCAGCTCGATAAACTCGCCACCACGTGGCGGCGCGTCCATCTAAGTGTAAAGCAGCCAACTGGATCTTCTGAGGATCAGTCTTAGGATAGATCTGAAAATATGTGTCAAGCTTAGCAAACCAATTCTCTAATGAGTGCCCGTCAGAGGAACCGGAATAGGTAGCAAGTTGTACCCCATCACGAAAGTCTTGAGCAAAGTGTGGCTCAGGAACTGGGGGACGTGGAAAGAATCCAGGAGGTGGGTTAGGTGGAATGAATGGTCCACCACCTGGCTGACTAATAGAAGAAGATGGAAATCCAAATGAAGGGGACTCAGACATGAGCTTTTCCAGGACCATGATCGGATAAGTTTTCCTTAACAGTTTCACTCGAGATAAGTGAATGTGCCATAATGATAGTGGAAGGAATAGACGAAAACTTGAGGGAGCGGACTCGTGTCGTCACCCCAAATTAGTCTATTAAAACCAATATTATCGCAACTAGGAAAGGGCAGCAATCAACAAATGGAAAAAAGTGAAAATGAAGGCTGTAAAACTGCGCTGGACAGCCAGGAGGGAAATGTCAAATTGGAATATCAAACGGAGTCCGAATTTCGTGAAATGTGGTTGAGGATGAGCGCTAAAGAGCCTTTTGATAAACTGTGAAAGATGGTTGGAAACAGATAAAATAATAGGCGAAAGTGACAAGTCGGAAGGGCTGGGGCAGCGATGAACAGGCTGCAGGATTTTGGCAATTTGGAATAGCAAACGATTACGGAATTGGGTGATTTTTGGATAAGAGGCTCAAGAGAGAGAGAGAGCTGAAGATCCAACCTGAAAATGGGTGCTGGGCAGCAGCTAGTAAGATCCACAAATGTCCTCCAACATGATGGAAAACCCGCTAAAAATGGTGATGAAGTAAGGCGCTGGACAGCCTCCAAACAATCAGCAAAATGGACAGCAAATCGGTGGAGAAATCCGTCGAAGATGGCAAGGTAGTAGGGCGCTGGGTAGTAGCTACCAAAATCCGCACATAACCTGAAAAAAAATGGAGAAAACCACTAAAAATGGTGATGAAGTAGGGCGCTGGACAGCCTCCAATCAAGCCACGAAATGGGCAGCAAATCGGTGATGAAAATCGACGAAAGTGACAAGGTAGTAGGGCGCTGGCCAGCCTCTACCAAATCTAGAAAAACGATAGAAATCTGATGAAAAGATTGACGAAAGTGATGGGTTAGTAGGGCGCTGGACAGCCTCTACTAAATCTGAAAAAACGATAAATATCTGATGAAAAAACCGACAAAAGTGATGAGTTAGTAGAGCGCTGGACAGCCTCTACTAAATCTAAAAAAGTAGTGCACAGGAAAGGGCTCTGATACCCAAGTTACGAATAAAGCCACAGCTGATCAAAAGCTAAGCTATGAAAGCATCACATAAGAGCTATGAAAGTAGCACATAAGCAAGACTTAACCCTACAAAGCAGGAAAGAGAGAGATTAAGGAGACTACAGAGAGAGATCAATATCATCAACTGAATAAGAAATGACACAGTTTCCCTACTTATAGCCAAGAGGAAGCCCTAAAAGGAAGCTTCCGGTGGCTAGGGCCCAACTGGGAGGGAAAATAGTGCGCCCTCCAAGAAGGCCCCCACTCTCCAGTAATATGTCCAAATGGCCTAATAATGAGTAATAAGGCCAAAGGCCAATCATATAATCTAAGTGTCACTAATGAATAAAAAAGGGCCCAAGGCCTGCTTATGCATAAAGTAAAGTAAATGTAAATGGATGCGGCGAATGTAATGAGCCGAGTCCATAACTCCTACAACCAAAGTTGGAAGCTTGAGCACAAGAATAGACTTAAGAAGAGGAACACCTGGTCACCAGAAAAATTTTCAAGAAATTTCTGCGTCACTGAAACTTCACCAACAGCCTGTGCATAACTTTTCGGAGAAACTCTTTGGATGAGTTTTGCAAAGAACTCCTCAACCTAAAAGAACAATGCAAAAGTTATTCTCTTGCTATACATTGGTAATTATAAGTAAATTTGTCCGATGATCGATCATACCTAAGATTCAGCTCGATGGCCCTTACCATTTGCTCCTTGTTATAACAAATCATGTCATACAACAGAATCCCCCAGAGTTGCAAAACACTTATTGTGAATGAAACAAAGTAACAATCCTTCACATCTAAATAGAACTGTTTCACATAAATGTCATGAAACAGGATCATCAACACAAACCTGTGGTTGCTTCAGAGCATGTGCTGCCTTTGCAGAAATATCCCCATACAAAAGGTATCTGTACAATAAAATGGAAGTTTTTATGAAACGCAAAGAAGAGACTTACTCAATAAAATAAGGTAAACTGTTTAAGTTTACGGAATCTGTTATTTTCAGGTATCAGTTCAGCTCAAGGATACCTGGTGCAGCTTATTTCCTACCGCTACTGCATGTTAGGACTGGTTATGCCCATATCCAAGGGTGGTGAGGACTTGGTGGGTGCAAGCAACATCCTATTCCTCATCTGCCAAGCCCCCACCACCCTTGGATTATGTTGGCACCGCCACTGCCATCAATGATCACAGTAGCAGTTGGCAATACACTGCTCCAAGATGCTTTTGCTAAAAGCAGGAAAGAGACCAAATTGGAGGTAGGTGTTAATTAGAGGGAATGCATGAATACGCAAGGCAAGAACTTCATGTGTCTTGCATAATGACATGTCAAGACTCAAGATAGCCTGTTCCCAGTGTGAAACGTTTTCTTTTTAGATATTGAACTGGAGGCCTCACATCCGTCCAGCAAAAGATGCCCATACAGTTATTGATTCTTAATCGCTTACGGTAGGAGAATTGTTGAGTTATTGAAAAATCTGAAAGCACATATGCATGGTTGTTTGCCAACTTGTAACTAGGAAAGCGCCTGTTAAATGGCAATATTTGAAAATGCTAGACCTAGATCCAGTACTGCCATCTAAATTTCACGGGATCCTTGGTCTGATTGCAATGGGATTGCAATGCACATAATATGCATGCGTCTACTTTATACGAATTATGCATCTGTTCATAGAACAATTGTTTTTCAAGTAATTTGTCATGTGTAAGTAGCTCCCATTTACGTAGATGTGTGCACATAGTAGCTGCCCATCCATGTAGGCGTGTGCACATAGTAGACCCTTAGATTTCACATACTACCATCTGTGTGAATGTCTATATTTGTTTGTTACTGCTGATAATTTCAGGGAGAAATTGAAGCTGAAACATCCGGTGATGAAATTTATCTCTTGCCATATATACTAACTATGGAATAAGATTTACATTATTTGATGTAAACATGTGCAAACTCATGCAAATTGGACTTACGTGTGACAGGTAGATGCGCACTTGGGCACATCGCTAAAGAATGATAAAAAAGGTTCGTCAAAGAAAAGTTGGCATACATATGAGAGGGTACCAAAAAAAGAACAAGCCCATGTCAAGGTCAGGAAAATACCATATCTACCAAGCAAGAGAACACAGAGACTAGGAGAGCACCAACACTTACATTAAAATAATCATAAGGATAACATAAGAAAGTCCCTTATTTCAGATACGCCCTAAAGAACTAGTTAACTTACAAAATACGTAGGCTGTATACTAAATGTTGAATATCAATATAAATATTTGTAATTATGTGCAAACTCATGAGAATTGGATTATACATGTGACAAACATATGCGTACCTGGGTGCACATACTGGATATACAGGCAATGTCACCATGCAATGTCACCATAGAAGTCGATACAAACATATACATACTGAATTTTTGCTGTGTCTTCTACATTCAAATAATATGATAACATACTTTCTATAGTAGATACACAAGAGGCCCAGTACACATAGTTACAAACATATTCAGAGGGAATCATGCAATAACAAACCAATAGATAGCACTATTGTGGAGTCAAGAGGCTTGTATTCTAGGGATGAAAATATCTTCAAACCTCCATTAGAATGCATACTTCATTAATGGTGGATGGCAAATATCTAAATTCCTGAAAAGCGGCATGTCATAACTTAGAATTGTGGTGATGGAATAAGACGTGATCAGTGTTTGAGTCCTTTGTTAACCCCTAATCTTGTACAGGTGACGTGAACTTTAGGGAAGGAACATTCCTGGAGCTAGATAGGCTAAAACTGAAAGGGATCCAAAGAGGTTCTGAACTACACTCATGGGAAGAAATGAAACAATCTCTTATCTATCTCATTGGCTGAATTGGATCTTTCTGCTCAAGCCATGGCCATGCTTATGGTGATTTTAAAAGGCTAAAACAAATGGAAGAAGGGCTCACTTTAAGCATGGAGTTCCAACAGTTTTGCCTGATCTCTTTTAAGTTCCAGTAATGTGCACTCAAGGCTCTCTTGATTTATCTTCTTCCATGAGGATACTGGCTTACTCCTGCGATGAATAACAAGTGGGGCAGTCCTCGCGCTCCTAAAAATTTCCAAACTGACAATCCTCACATTGAAATCTAATTAAGTGCAGTGTGTCGATATTCTTATTATCTTCAAGCACTGTTAACGTTTGCCTTTTAAACCATGAACTTGGGACACTTGGGGCCATAGGATATGTATTTTTATTTGGCATCTAGTAGCATCATTTATGGTTCATATGGTCATATTGGGCCTCTAGCCCTGACTAGTAGATTGGAGGGCTGCAAACGATGATACTAGGCCTATGTAAATCGTTGAATATCAGGAGAATAGCTTTCTAGCATTAAAGTAACATATGATCAGTCTAGCTTAGCTTCAAGGTACATTCAACTTATGATAGGAGATTAATAGTCATATACTTCAATCTGTCATTGATGATTGACAATCTTACATTATTGTGCTAATTGTTTTAGCCTAAAAATAGTTAAGAAGAGACTTAGAACACCCAATAATACTATGATTCTTTCTTTCTGCGATCTCTTGATGTTGAGACGTATATAATAGACTAAACTGTGAATCTGTCGGCTATTTCATGTCTGTTTCTTGCACTAGAACCAATCCACTTTTGCCAATAATCAGTCTTTATACCCTTGGTCTAATCAAAGTTGTTATGATTCGTAATTTACTATTACGTACATTTTTATTTGTTTTATTTGTGATTTTTAGAACATTGTTGGCTTATGATGTCCGGGAGACAATTACGATTTATTGTTTCCACTTTCATATATGAGCAACAGGAACAGCCCAAAAGCCTCCAAAGTGATAGTCCCACCAGGATTTTTTTTTGGGGGGCGGCTCTCCGGTCAGGGTCACAAATATGTTCCAAGTTGACAATCCTTGTGTTGAACTGATTAGGAGCAGCATGTCAAGAGCTTTGATTTGTTGGCTCATATAGTTCAGAAGCCTATTGCAATTTACTTCTCAAACTTTATATACTAACAGCCAACAAGCCTCCAAAGTGATAAGTCCTTTTTGAAAGCTGGATCATTGAGGAGCTTAAAATAACTTTTGAAGAGGGTAACATAACTCAAGGTGGAAGAGCCAATTCAAAACCATCTGATGGTAAATAAGGTATGGAGGGAAAAAAAAGTCACTTCCTGGTTGATAATTGACTCCAGCCACAACCGGAAGATGGTGTAAAACTGAGAAAGTAGCCTGTTTGTCTTCTGTTTTACAATAGAGCACCACCATGATGCCACCATCTCATGGATTGTCACAGCCTAAACAGTTTTCAAGAGGAGTTTCACAAGTTATCTGTGAAGCCAACTCAGCCTTCACAACTTTCTTCAATAAGGGAATTTGAAACAGATGCTTAGGAGCCTTACTTGAAACTCATAAATGCTAGAAAACTTGGCATTAAATTTGTAAAGTGTTGTGTTTTGTGGATTGGTCCCGTTCATCATTGGTGTCAGACATGCATTTTGTAAATACAGATATTTTATTCTATTCTATTATATCATAAACATTACTTGAGGTATGATGTTTGAAAATAACTTGTCTATATTGATCTGGTAAATGCTCTCCAAAGTATAGAATGCTCGAGAGTAGCAACGAGATACTACTCCCAAATTTGGTAGAACATTCATAGTATATGAATATGAAAACTATTTGAAAGACATATCACATGTGTTGGACTTCTGTGACAGATTTTCACTATGTATTTGACATGTCTGTGTGTATGCAGTACTATGCACATACAAAATCGCATCATCTGATTTAGGTTATTATAAACCTAATGACATTAAAAGGTGTGTCTACATTACGTAAGAACTTACAAGGCTTCATGCAAGTGTGTGTGCAAGCAAATTTCATTAGTATCTATAAAGCAATTTCGATCATGCAGACAAAGTATGCATTCTCGCATACACAAATCAGCTTTGTGAAATATTGAGTCACATCTAATCCATTTTGCATAGCTTATACTAGAATCTATAGCACTGGCACGAAACATGGCCCCATCCGTTCTTGTATCAATCATTAGTCTATTCTATCAGTTTTGCAAGTAAGGACTACTGACCAAAAGATGACAAAAAGTAGAGCCAGTAAATCGATATCTTCTAGATCTGTATCTAATAATTCTGATACTTAATTAAGAATATAAGTTTCCAACATACTAGCTCCTAGAGGCACTTGAAAAAAAGTTCCATCTGTTCTACCATTGCTGCACTTAATGCTAAGAACTAGCATACCTTTCAGGATTTTTGAAAGGGTTGTGTAAGCCCGACTTTGAACATGACAGCAAGCTTCGAACAAAAGGCTGCAAGGCACCATGAACCACTTGAGGTTTTATGAACACATATAACTAAGGTGCTTGACAAGTCCAAGATTCAAAAAGACTAAAACAGATACAGTCAAAATAGAAGATGTGGCAAACACTTGGAGCACTTATGGGGAATATAAAATCTATGGATCTTTTATCGGTTATCTTGGGACCTATCATTCAGAATTCTATTCTCATTAGCAACCTGAATTCAACTTTTTTATTTACATGGTCAGTACTTCAGTTACTTTGGATGGGTACCTGATCAGGTGAGTGCAATGCTTCCATGATGCTTCTTCTTAGTTCAAAAGCCTCTTCAACCTTAGAACTTTAAAGCTATTGACAGACTATAACAAGACGGATCTTTTCCTTTTCCAAGAAGCTGATTAGCCACGGCCTGTGTGGCCTCTCTGTCCATGTGCGGCTGATGCGCACCGCGAATGGTCTGCTGCACAAGGGCTCTACCTGGTGGGCGACGGGTGGTGGACCTCCAGCACGGTGCACCAACCGTGACAGGAATGGATGGTGACGCGACAGGCTGGGCACTAGTGGATGCATCGGCTGTAGACGTGGAATGAGGAGAGTGGGATGCACTGGCAAGGATGGGTGCAGTAGCATAAGTGGGGTGCATTGGTGGAGGGGCAAGATCTGGCATGGGATACGAAAACTGCTGGCTAGGGAGATCATCCGGATGGGAAGGGAAAGAAGAAGGGATCTCATCCACATCCTCGAAGGCCTCGTCAGTAGCATCCTGGGCCTGCTCGGGTGGTGGAGAATCCATGAGAAAATCGTAAACTGGGGGCGTGCGAGCAACAGGACGTGCTGGTGGAACCGCAGTGGCAACTGGCGGACGTGATGAGACGGGATCCACCGGAATGGGTGCAGATGGGGGTGCGTGTGGCAACTGTCTGAGAGGGATGAGGGGCACTGGGACGGGACGAGGATGCACTAACCGTGATGCACTCACTCCTCGTGCGTGCCAGCCAAGCAGGCAGCAACTCTGGGTCAGCCACATAAGGAGCAGTGCAAAACCGGAGAACGCCCTCCAAAATGGTGTTCTCCCCCGCCACAAGACATGGCCCGTAGGTGTCCAGTAGTTGCTGCCTATCGGGGACGGAGATGCTGCCACAAGGGGCAGCATTTAAGGTGCCACCATTTTTGGCGCGTGCACCGAGCAGGTGGCCTTTAAGGCGAGGGATCGAAGGCAGATAGGCAAAACAGCAGCGATGGGGGCGGAGGGCGCAAAAAAAATTTCAGATGGAAACGCGAGAGGGGCGGGTAGGCTTAGGTAAAAAAATAATTAAAAAAAATATTAAATATTAAAAATATTATTATATTGTGGTACCGCGGCACCAACATGGTACCGCGGTACCAGTATGGTCCCACGGTACCGGGATCCGCGGTACCCAGTACCACAGGACCTATGATATATAGATATATATATATATATATATATATCTCTAGGGAAGCGGATGGCGGACGCGGACACGCGTCCACGTCCACGTCCGCGTCGGAAGCGGACGCGTCAGGGGTGTGTCTGCGTCCGGACGCGTCCGGCTTTTTTTCTTTTTGTTTTTAAATTTTTTTTTTTTAAAAAAAATTTAAAAAAAATGGCGTCCGTACCTCAGACGCGTGCGTCCGGACACGTCTGGACCCCCGAATGCATCTGTTTTTTTTTTTTTAATTAAAAAAAAAATTGGATGCCTCCGACCTCGCGTCCGGGGGTCGGACGGGTCCGGGTCCGGGTCCAGACGCCGGACGCGGGCAATCTGGCCTGAACCCTCATCCCTTATATATATCATAGATGCACAGAAACGTGTTTCTGAGGGCACGCGTTTCTCCTCCCAGAATCGCAAAAAAAAAAAAAAATGGAAAAATAGCTTATGGCTTTTTTAGGGGATCAATGGTCAAACCAGCGTTTTGCCTCTCAGAAGTGCAATAGATGGGGCACAACCAGATCTTATTTTCAATAGCTATTTGGTTGTTATTTGCTCTGGTTTTCAATAAATGCTCAGGGGGTTCAAGGGGCGGTAGCCTCCCGAGAAACGGGCGGTCCGGGGGGCGGTAGTCCCCCGGTGGAGGGTTTTGGGGGCAACGCCCCCCAACGGCAGGGTCTGGGGGCCTCTTCATGACATGGCCTTCCAACTCCCTGAGCGAAAACACACTTACTAGGACCATCTGCGATCATAACAGACAGGCTAGAGGTTAGTTTTGAATTTTTATCCTTGACAGAACCCAACATGGATTAATGCACCTGAACTGGACCATCCTGCACCCGAAACAGTCGACAAACTACACAGTAATTATGCTCTTAATTAGAGCTTCCATTTGATACCCATATTGCCCATAAAAAAACCAAAATATATATATACATATATATATAAAACGTTTCTGGAATTTTTTTTAAAATTTCAGAAATGCGTTTCTGAACCACGTATCTGAACGCGATTCTGAAACGTGTTTCAGAAATGCAGTGCATCGATGATATTTTATATATATATATATATATATATATATATATATATATATATATACCTTGACGATGAAAGATGGGCTGGCGGTCATCGGACATAATACCGACAATGATCATCGAGTCCGCGTTAATCTGTACCTTGTATGTGGTGGTATATATATATATATATATATATATATATATATATATATATATATATCATAGTACCCTCTGGTACCGCTGATATGGTACCGCCGGTACCATATCAGTGGTACCGCCGGTACGGTACCGCCCTGGGATCCGCGGTACCAGGGCGGTACCATTTTTAATATTTTTTTTTATTTTTTAATATATTTTTAGTAATTTTTTTTTGCATATTAACTACCAAAAAAGGACAAAAAAAAGTAAAAAGAGAGGGTTCTGGGTGTAAAAAAAGAGGGTACAGTACATGATGCAGGGGACTGTTGCAATGGCACATGGGCACTGCGAGTGAGCAGACCGAGGGGCCAATGGGAGACCAACACAGGGGGGTAGCATCACATGGGGGCAAGTACAGAGGCACATGGGCATTGTGGGTGAGCAGACCATGGGCCCAATGGGAGACCAACACAGGGGGGAGCATCACATGGGGGCAGGTACGGAGGCACATGGAGGGATGATGGGGATCCACATGGCCGATCAGGCTGTGGGGATAAATAGGCACTCACAATGCCATTGTGGTCGGCATTTTCAGAGGCTGTGAGAGGGCTAGTGATAGACAGTGAGAGAGCAAGCGAGAGCCGGTGACAGGCTGTGAGAGGCTGTTTGAGAGCCAGGGTGCTGTGAGAGGGTGTTCAAGGATCAGGGTGCTGTGAGGAGAAGGTCGATCGAGATGGCTGAGCGAATACCACCGAAGCCCGAGGGCGAAGCCAGGAGAAAGCTTGAGGAAGATATCCGAAGGCACAACGAGAGGCATCGGAAGCAAGAGGCAGATATCCGAGAGATGCTGCGACAGACTCGACAGAGAAATCCGGAACCGGAGCCACCCGCCCCCGCTGTGGATCCTGTCCCCGCTGTCGAGCTGGATCTGGATGAGCAGATCGGAATGAATTTCACACGACGGCAGCTCATCATGGTCAGGGAAAGGGCGGCCAGACGTCGGGCTAACCAGGAGGCAGCTCGGGCTAACCGGGAGGCAGAGCAAGAGCGACAAAACAATGCACCAGACGAGGGCGAGGAGTCGGTGGAGGATCAGTGAGGGATGTTTAGAATAGATGAGGTCCACCCGTATGTGGCGGACTGTTGCTATGTAGTTTTCGGCAGTTTATGGTGCAGCAAATAACTAGATGGCTGCTTAAAAAAATGACAGTATATGTGATGTTATCCTGATACAACGGTTGAATATATACATAGTTGTTTTTTGTGCAACGCGAGCCTGGTCATGTAAGATGCAATGTTTGTAATTTTTTTAAATGCAGATGTATTACATGTGTTTATTCAATGTCGTTTGGGGTGTAGGGGTGATTGCTGTGCTCATGATGTAGGTGCATATATGTGAAGCTAGCATTCACTTCAAACGAAATTAAATGAAAATAGGATTCACACACGCACATAGAATTCTTCAACATAAAATAAAGCATCACATGTACAGAGCGACATACGCACAATGTGCAGCAAATAATGTAGGCCAAACACTGTATATAATGTGAAAAATCATCTGAGTACAATGGTAGACCGACTGCTAGAGACAAACTACTGAAACTAAAACAATAGAGCCACAATCAATGCTCTGGCTCTGACTCAGACGAATGCTCTGGAGACAACTCAGGGCCCCGAGCTGACTCTCGCAGCCGATATCTCTGCCTGTCTGGAACTGGCATGGGCTGTGTATCCGAGGGGGAAGACTCGTCATCCTCATCCTCCCAATCAGCCTCCGCATCAGCCCCCAAGCAGGCCAAACCAACAACACCTGCTCCAACTGGCTGTGATACTGCACCTCTACCTGTACCTGGAGCCCTGGGTGGTCGTCCTCTCCTCCCTGGCAGTTTCTGTGCCTTGCCTTTCTTGTTCGGTGCACCCTTGGGCCTGCCTGGTCTCTTGCGGACAAGAGGAGCTGTCAATGCCTCGTCACCCCCATGCAAATCACCTGGCTGGCTAGGCTGGGCCCAAGCTGAGGCCGGCTGGGATAGGGAAGCAAAAGAGGGAACTCCCTGTGCAACTGAGCGAGGAGGATGAGCTCGTGGAGTGTGTGCCCGTGGGGCTGCTGCAGGTGGAGGAACTGGCTGTGCAGGAGGCGAGTACAGTGGCGATATGTACTGAAAGGGGCGCTGTGGTGGCCGGTACTGGTACATCCTGGGTGCTGCCAAAGGAGGAGGATGTGACGTGGGTGCTGCCACTGGAGGAGCCACTGTGGATGTGGGCACTGCAAGAGAAAACCTCGGCACAGATGGTGGCCTGCCATGGAGACCTGGTGCTGCAGAAGTGGACGGCGATGGAGGGGATGCAGGCCTAAATGGCATCGGTGGCACTGGAGGAGCTGTGCGACGCACATACACCCTCTGAGGAGCTGGAGGAACTGTAGGCACCTCATGCGGCTGCTCTGGCTGGGACTCTGTGTGTGGCATGCTGGCAAGAGATGATGGGGGCGCCCTGACACTCGGCATCTGCTGGGCCTCTGAATCCAATGTGGCAACCAAGTCGGCCAGCTGGGCATCCGAATACAAATGCTCTGGGCTCTGGGACTCATCCTGTGCACCAGCCTCTAAATCATCCTGTGCACCGACCTCTGAATCATCCTGTGCACCAACCCCTGAATCAACCCAAGCCTCATCCCGTGCCTCATCATGTGCACCCTGTAGACCCTGCATGGCCTCCCAATCTGTGCAATGAAAGTCATCAGGTGCCTCCTCTGGTGTGCTGTCGTAGTAACGGCCATGACTCTGTGCTGCACGCATCCAAACATCTGCGGGACCAGCATCTAAACCACTCTGCCCTCTATCAAGAGCCTCCTCCATCATGTCGACATAGGTAGGTATGCCGCTGCCCCCCCCTGTGTGCCCTGCCTGTCTGCCGGTATAACCTGTGCCATGTGTCCCACCTCTGCCACGTGATGCACCTGTGACCCCTGCCCGTGGCGTGTGCCCTGCACCTGTATAATCTGCCTCATCCCTCTCTGGTCTGGCAAACACAACCCGAATGGGCTCATCCTCATCATGCTCATCCTCTGACACTGGCTCATCTGCCTCATACAATGGGGGCTCTCTGTGCTCAAGCCCAAGCTCTCTCTCTCTCATCTCGGCAAGCTCCCTCTCTCTCTCTGCCATCAACTGTGTGCCCAGGTCATCTGCAGGCATGGGATGGGTGCTGTCCGTAGGCAAGTCAACCTGGCGCTCCAAATCAGATATCTTCGTCTGCAAGGTTTAAAATTTGCATGTCAGAGAGACAACTTTTTCAAGAAATGAAACCAACATACCAGGAGTCAACCAACATGCTATGAAAGATTAGCTTATCACCTGCAATGCGCTCGTAATGGTCGGAAGCCTCCTGGCGAGACGTGCGTTGGTGCTACAGAACACCAACCGCTCCAACTGACTCACTGACAACCGGTTTCTTCTCCTCGTGTAAATCAGTGCCCATGTGCTCCAATTACGCTCACACACAGAGGCAGCACAGTCCTGTGGTGCGTGCATTGAAATACTTCAGCACATTGTGGCAAAGGTGAAACTTCAACGAAACACAAAAAATGGAGGATAAAATGAGATGCATACCTGAGAAAGGACACGCAGTGCAAGACGCTGTATAGATGGGTATGTGCTACCGAACATGGTCCACCAGGTAATGGGTAGTTGCCTCCTCTCTGGATCCTGGGCAGCCGGGTGGCCGAATGTGCCCATGCCGAAACGAAATGCAGCGAGCTCCTCCATGAGCCTGATAGGATCCAAACCTATGTGTGGACCCACCCTGTGAATGTACTGAAGCCAATCGGCCTCGAGCTCCCTGTCTGCGATCTGTGTCGGAGAGAGGAAGAGGGGATGCAGCATGTGTGCAACGCTGTGGATACTCCTGTGGAAGTAGTTCCATCGCGTCTCCCATATGAACTTCAGCTCTGTCATCCTGCAGGTGAGGGGCATGTGGTTTAGAGCATTACGAAAAAGCTTAACATTGACAGAAAAACAAACTAGCAAGTACTGAAAAGATAAAGGTCAATTGCAACACTGTACCGCTTACCTCTCTGGCTGCAAGATGGGCAGCTGCAGGAACTGTCCAATCCGGTCCATGAGCTCATACACTAGTCCAAGTGTCGACCCCTCGCTGTCAGCCATGCGGAGCACAATGTAGAGTGGTCGAAGCAGTCCTGACAATGTCTGTGCATCCCTCCAGAACTGGTCTCCCCTCACCGTGGAAGAAAAGTGCTCCCCATCCTCAGTGTGCGGAAATGTACTGGCACCCCAAAGATCACTGGCAACCATCTGTAGAAGCTGGGCCCTGCACCTGATCAAACGGTCGATGACCACCAAGTCGAATGCAAAGCGCGTGGGGGCTGGCTTACGGAGGTCCAGATAGCTAAACACCCGGAACATGGCAAGAACACGCCTCTTTCTGGTGACAAAAGTCACCAGGAAGAGGGCCTCCCGGACGATGGCTCTAACTCAGGGAAGTGCTTCAATGTCCCCCATCAAAAGGTCTATGCCGTGGGCTGCACAGGGGGTATGAACAATATGAGGGAACTCGGCCTCTAGCAGTACACCCATCTGAATGCAGTTCGTGGCATTGTCCGTCACCACCGTGACGACATGCTGTGGGCCTATGGCTAGGATGGAAGACCTGATGACATCAAACATGAACTCTGCAGATATGACTCTCCCCCCCCTGCTGCAATCCACTGCCCTCAAAAACTGTGTGCCCATGCAGCTGGAGACCAGTATGTTGAGGATCGGCCTCCTCCTGACATCAGTCCAGCCATCGGACATGATGCTGCAACCGTAAGTGGCCCAGTGCCGACGCAGAGGCTCCATCTCTCTAGACAAGGACTCGACCCTATCCCTCAGCATGTGTGTGCGGACAACCTCTGAACTAGGGACTCTCCAGCTAGGGCTGACAGACTGTGCAAGGCGGAAGGCCCTTCTGAAGGGCTCAGAGTCGGTGATGGCAAAGGGCAGGTTCAGCTCGTAAACCAGACTGGCCACGGCCTGTGTGGCCTCTCTGTCCATGTGCGGCTGATGCGCGCCGCGAATGGTCTGCTGCACGAGGGCTCTCCCTGGTGGACGACGGGTGGTGGACCTCCAGCACGGTGCACCAACCGTGACGGGAATGGACGATGACGCGACAGGCTGGGCGCTGGTGGATGCATCGGCTGTAGACGTGGAATGGGGAGAGTGGGATGCACTGGCAGGGATGGGTGCAGCAGCATAGGTGGGGTGCACTGGTGGAGGGGCAACATCTGGCATGGGGTACGAAAACTGCTGGCTGAGGAGGTCATCCGGATGGGAAGGGAAGGAAGAAGGGATCTCTTCCACATCCTCGAAGGCCCGCCCAGTACCATCCTGGGCCTGCTCGGGTGGCGGAGAGTCCATGAGAAAGTCGTAGACTGGTGGAGTGCGAGCAACAGTGGGTGGTGGTGGAACCGCAGTGGCAACTGTCGGACGCGATGGGACGGGATCCACCAGAATCTGAGCAGATGGGGGTGCATGAGGCAGAGCTGTCTGAGGGGCAAAGGGACCAGAGGAGGATGCACTCCCTCTCCTCGTGCGTGCCAGCCAAGCAGGCAGCAACTCTGGGTTAGTCACATAAGGAGCGGTGCAAAATCGGAGAACGCCCTCCGAAATGGTGTTCTCCCCTGCCACGAGCCGCGGCCCGTAGGTGTCCAGTAGTCGCTGCCTGTCGGGGACGGTCATGCTGCCACAAAGGGCAGCATTCAAGGTGGCACCATTTTTGGCGCGTGCACCGAGCAGATGGCCTTTAAGGCGAGTGAGGGATGCAGCAAACTCGACGAGACAGTATCGGCAGCGCACGATCTTCTGACCGGTCTTGTTGGCCTTGTCGGCAACCCGCCTGACAATGTCTACCTCGTCCCACAAACCGAAAAGGTCGGATTGCACCATTGCAGATGAAATGAGGGATGGATTGCTGGAAAAAAAACAGCAGGGTTCACTGTTGGAGAGACGCTGAAAATGGGTGAATGCAGGGCAAAGGAAATCAGATGCAAGGCAGGGCGTTGCGTGGGCGATGGGCGACGCAAGGAATCAAAGGCAGGCAAGAAAAACCAGCAGCGATGGCAGGGCGGAGAGGGCTCAAAAAAATTTCAGAGGAAATGCGAGGGGGGCGGGTAGGTTTAGGTAAAAAAAAATTAAAAAAAATATTAAATAATAAATATATTATTATATTGTGGTACCGCGGTACCATCATGGTACCGCGGTACCAGTATGGTCCCGCGGTACCGGGATCCGCGGTACCCAGTACCGCGGGACCTATGATATATATATATATATATATATATATATATATATATATATATATATTTATATATATATATATATATCATAGATCCAGCGGTACCAGGATCCGCGGATCCCGGTACCGCAAATCCATACTGATCCGCGGTACCACAATATTTAATATTTTAATACATTTTTTTTACCCTAACCCCCCCCCTCGCTTCATCTCTCTCCCTGCCCATCTCGCTGCTGTCCGCGCCCTCTTCCTGCTGTCTGCGCCCTCTCTGCTGTTCGCGCACTCCTCGCCATCACACTGTATTTGCGTTGCACAGATCGCTTCCGCCCCTGCTACTGCTACTTCGGCCATTGTTGTGGATTTTCCAGCTTTCCACCTCCTATCGCACTCACGATCATCTCTGCCTCTTTTCCCTAGTTCCCTCTACAGAAATGGTGCATTCCAACCTTGTCGATCTGTGGGGCGAGGTGGACATTGTTAGGCGGGTTCCCGACAAGTCCAACAAGTCCGATGCAAAGATCATGCGCTGTCGATATTGCTTGGTTGAGTTCAGTGCCACCCTCACTCGCCTTAAAGGCCACCTACTCGGCGCACGCGCCAAAAATGGTGGCACACTAAATGCTGCAACCTATACCAGCATGTCCATTCCTGTCAGGCAGCGACTTCTGGACACCTACGGGCCACGTCTTGTGGCGGGGGAGAACACCATTTTGCACCATGCTGGAGGTCCGCTACCCGTCGCCCAGCTGGGAGAGTTCTTAGGCAGCAGAGCATTCGCGAAGCGCATCAACCGCATATGGACAGAGAGGCTACACAGGCCGTGGCCAGTCTGATTTACGAGCTGAACCTGCCCTTTGCCATCACCGACTCTGAGCCCTTCAGAAGGGCCTTCCGCCTTGCACAGTCTGTCAGCCCTAGCTGGAGAGTCCCAAGTTCAGAGGTTGTCCGCACACACATGCTGAGGGATAGGGTCGAGTCCTTGTCTAGAGAGATGGAGCCTCTGCGTCGCCACTGGGCTACTTACGGTTGCAGCATCATGTCCGATGGCTGGACTGATGTCAGGAGGAGGCCGATCCTCAACATACTGGTCTCCAGCTGCATGGGCACACAGTTTTTGAGGGCAGTGGATTGCAGCAGGGGGGGGAGAGTCATATCTGCAAAGTTCATGTTTGATGTCATCAGGTCTTCCATCCTAGCCATAGGCCCACAGCATGTCGTCACGGTGGTGACGGACAATGCCACGAATTGCATTCAGATGGATTCCCTCATATTGTTCATACCCCCTGTGCAGCGCAATGCATAGACCTTCTGATGGGGGACATTGGAGCACGTGCTTGGGTTAGAGCCATCGTCCGGGAGGCCCTCTTCCTGGTGACTTTTGTCACCAGAAAGAGGCATGTTCTTGCCATGTTCCGGGTGTTCAGCCATCTGGACCTCCGTAAACCAGCCCCCACACGCTTTGCATTCGACTTGGTGGTCATCGACCGTTTGATCAGGTGCAGGGCCCAGCTTCTACAGATGGTTGCCAGTGATCTTTGGGGTGCCAGTACGTTTCCACGTACTGAGGATGGGGAGCACTTTTCTTCCACGGTGAGGGGAGACCAGTTCTAGAGGGATGCACAGACATTGTCAGGACTGCTTCGACCACTCTGCATTGTGCTCCGCATGGCTGACAGCGAGGGGTCGACACTTGGACTAGTGTATGAGCTCATGGACCGGATTGGACAGCTCCTGCAGTTGCCCATCTTGCAGCCAGAGAGGTAAGCGGTACAGTGTTGTAATTGACCTTTATCTTTTCAGTACTTGCTAGTTTGTTTTTCTGTCAATGTTAAGTTTTTTCGTAATGCCCTAAACCACATGCCTCTCACCTGCAGGATGACAGAGCTGAAGTTCATATGGGAGACGCAGTGGAACTACTTCCACAGGAGTATCCACAGCGTTGCACACATGCTGCATCCCCTCTTCCTCTCTCCGACACAGATCACAGACAGGGAACTCGAGGCCGATTGGCTTCAGTTAATTCACAGGGTGGGTCCACACATAGGTTTGGATCCTATCAGGCTCATGGAGGAGCTCGCTGCATTTCGTTTCGGCATGGGCACGTTCGGTCACCCGGCTGCTCAGGATCCAGAGAGGAGGCAGCTTCCCATTACCTGGTGGACCATGTTCGGCAGCACCTATCCATCCATACAGTGTCTTGCACTGCGGGTCCTTTCACAGGTATGCATCTCATCTCATCCTCCCTTGCTGTGTTTCGTTGACGTTCCACCCGTGCACGTGTGCTGAACCATTTCATAGCACGTACCACAGGACTGCGCTGCCTCCGTGTGTGAGCGTAATTGGAGCACATGGGCACTGATTCACACGAGGAGAAGAAACCCGTTGTCAGTGAGTCAGTTGGAGCGGTTGGTGTTCTGTAGCACCAACGCAAATCTCGCCAGGAGACTTCCGACCATTACGAGCGCATTGCAGGTGATTAGCTATTCTCCCATAGCATGTTGGTTAACTCCTAGTACGTTGGTTTCATTTCTTCATAAAGTTGTCTCTCTGACATGCAAATTTTAAACCTTGCAGACGAAGATATCTGATTTGGAGCGCCAGGTTGACTTGCCTACGGACAGCACCCATCCCATGCCTGCAGATGACCTAGGCACACAGTTGATGGCAGAGAGAGAGAGGGAGCTTGCCGAGATGAGAGAGAGAGAGAGAGCTTGGGCCTGAGCACAGAGAGCCCTCATCGTATGAGGCAGATGAGCCAGTGTCAGAGGATGAGCATGATGAGGACGAGCCCATTCGGGTTGTGTTTGCCAGATCAGAGAGGGATGATGCAGATGATACAGGTGCAGAGCACACGCCACGGGCAGGGGTCACAGGTGCATCACGTGGCAGAGGTGGGACACATGGCACAGGTTATACCGGCAGACAGGCAGGGCACACAGGGGGGGCCAGTGGCATACCTACCTATGTCGACATGATGGAGGAGGCTCTTGATAGAGGGCAGAGTGGTTTAGATGCCAGTCCCGCAGATGTTTGGATGCATGCAGCACAGAGTCATGGCCGTTACTACGACAGCACACCAGAGGAGGCACCTGATGACTTTCATTGCACAGATTGGGAGGCCATGCAGGGTCTACAAGGTGCACATGATGAGGCACGGGATGAGACTTGGGTTGATTCAGGGGTTGGTGCACAGGATGATTTAGAGGTTGGTGCACAGGATGATTTAGAGGCTGGTGCACAGGATGAGTTCCAGAGCCCAGAGCATTTGTATTCGGATGTCCAGTTGGACGACTTGGTTGCCACATTGGATTCAGAGGCCCAGCAGATGCCGAGTGTCAGGGCGCCCCCATCATCTCTTGCCAGCATGCCATACATAGAGTCCCAGCCAGAGCAGCCACATGAGGTGCCTACAGTTCCTCCAGCTCCTCAGAGGGTGTATGTGCGTCGCACAGCTCCTCCAGTGCCACCGATGCCATTTAGGCCTGCAGCCCCTCCATCGCCGTCCACTTCTGCAGCACCAGGTCTCCATGGCAAGCCACCATCTGTGCCCAGGTTTTCTCTTGCAGCGCCCACATCCACAGTGGCTCCTCCAGCTGCTCCTCCAGTGGCAGCACCCACTCCACATCCTCATCCTTTGGCAGCACCCACTCCACTGGCTCCCCCTTTGGCAGCACCCAGGATGTACCAGTACCGGCCACCGCAGCGCCCCTTTCAGTACATATCGCCACTGTACTCGCCTCTTGCACAACCAGTTCCTCCACCTGCAGCAGCCCCATAGGCACACACTCCACGAGCTCATCCTCCTCGCTCAAGTGCACAGGGAGTTCCCTCTTTTGCTTCCCTATCCCAGCCGGCCTCAGCTTGGGCCCAGCCTAGCCAGCCAGGTGATTTGCATGGGGGTGACGAGGCATTGACAGCTCCTCTTGTCCGCAAGAGACCAGGAAGGCCCAAGGGTGCACCGAACAAGAAAGGCAAGGCACAGAAACTGCCAGGGAGGAGAGGACGACCACGCAGGGCTCCAGGTACAGGTAGAGGTGCAGTATCACAGCCAGTTGGAGCAGGTGTTGTTGGTTTGGCCTGCTTGGGGGCTGATGCAAAGGCTGATTGGGAGGATGAGGATGACGAGTCTTCCCCCTCGGATACACAGTCCATGCCAGTTCCAGACAGGCAGAGATATCGGCTGCGAGAGTCAGCTCGGGGCCCTGAGTTGTCTCCAGGGCATTTGTCTGAGTTAGAGCCAGAGCATTGATTGTGGCTCTGTTGTTTTAGTTTCAGTAGTTTGTCTCTAGCAGACGGTCTACCATTGTACTCAGATGATTTTTCACATTATATACAGTGTTTGGCCTACATTATTTGCTGCACATTGTGCGTATGTCGCTCTGTACATGTGATGCTTTATTTTCAATTTTATGTCGAATTCCATGTGCGTGTGTGAATCCTATTTTCATTTAATTTCGTTTGAAGTGAATGCTAGCTTCACATATATGCACCTACATCATGAGCATAGCAATCACCCCTACACTCCAAACGACATTTCATAAACACATGTAATACATCTGCATTTAAAAAAATTACAGGATTGCATCTTACATGACCAGGCTCGCGTTGCACAAAAAACAACTATTTATATATTCAACCGTTGTATCAAGATAACATCACATATACTGTCATTTTTTTAAGCAGCCATCTAGTTATTTGCTGCACCATAAACTGCCGAAAACTACATAGCAACAGTCCGCCACATACGGCTGGACCTTATCTATTCTAAACATCCCTCACTGATCCTCCACCGACTCCTCGCCCTCGTCTGGTGCATTGTTTTGTCGCTCTTGCTCTGCCTCCCGGTTAGCCCGAGCTGCCTCCTGGTTAGCCCGACGTCTGGCCACCCTTTCCCTGACCATGATGAGCTGCCGTCGTGTGAAATTCATTCCAATCTGCTCATCCAGATCCAGCTCGACAGCGGGGACAGGATCCACAGCGGGGGCGGGTGGCTCCGGTTCCGGTTCCGGTTCCGGTTCCGGATTTCTCTGCCGAGTCTGTTGCAGCATCTCTCGGATATCTGCCTCTTGCTTCCGATGTCTCTCGTTGTGCCTTCGGATATCTTCCTCAAGCTTCCTCCTGGCTTTGCCCTCGGCCTTCGATGGTATGCGCTCTGCCATCTCGATCGACCTTCTTCTCACAGCACCCTGGTCCTTGAACACCCTCTCACAGCACCTTGTCTCTCAAACAGCCTGTCTCTCACAGCCTGTTCTCACAGCCTGTCACCGGCTCTCGCTTGCTCTCTCACTGTCTATCCCTAGCTCTCTCACAGCCTCTAAAAATGCCGACCACAATGGCATTGTGAGTGCCTTGTCTTTGATTGTTTCTTATTTGAGATAATGGTAAGATTGCTCCCTGTACCAGAACACTGATCCTCTTGAGTTATAGTGGATCCCCATCATCCATCCATGTGCCTCTGTACCTGCCCCCATGTGATGCTCCCCCCCTGTGTTGGTCTCCCATTGGCCCAATGGTCTGCTCACCCACAGTGCCCATGTGCCTCTGTACCTGCCCCCATGTGATGCTCCCCCCCTGTGTTGGTCTCCCATTGGCCCCATGGTTGCTCACCCACAGTGCCCATGTAATAGGCAAAAAAAATTTATTAAATATATTAAGAAATAAAAAAATATATTAAAATGGTATCACCCTGGTACCGCGGATCCCAGGGCGGTACCGTACCAGCGGTACCACTGATATGGTACCGGCGGTACCATACCAACGGTACCAAAGGGTACTATGATATAGGTCCCGCGGTACCAAGTACCGCGGTACCATATCGGTCGGTGGTACCAAAAAAAATATATATATATATATATATATATATATATATATTGCGAAAATAACACGGGAAAATTTTTTTTTTTTTTATATATATTATGGTACCGCCCTGGTACCGCGGATCCCAGGGCGGTACCATACCGGCGGTACCACTGATATGGTACCGGCGGTACCATACCAGCGGTACCACGGGGTACTATGATATATATATATATATATCATAGATCCAGCGGTACCAGGATCCGCGGATCCCGGTACCGCGGATCCATACTGATCCGCGGTACCACAATATTTAATATTTTTTAGTATATAATATATTACTGTATTTTTTTCTAACCTAATCCCCCCCCCTCGCTTCATCTCTCTCCCTGCCCGTCGCCCTACTGTCCGCGCCCTCCCTGCTGTCCGCCCATCGCCCTACTGTCCGCGCCCTCCCGACTGTCTTCGCATTGCACTGATCGCGTCCTCCCCTACTATTGCTATTTCGGCCTTTATTGTGGTTTTTTCAAGCCTTCCGACTCCTATCGCAACCACAGAGATCTCTGCCTTCTTTCCCCAGTCCTTTCTACAGAGATGGTGCATTCCAACCTTGCCGATCTGTGGGACGAGGTGGACATTGTCAGGCGGGTTCCCGACAAGTCTAACAAGTCCGGTGCAAGGATAGTGCGCTGTCGATATTTTCCTGACAGAGTTCGTTGCCACCCTCACTCGCCTTAAAGATCACCTACTCAGCGCACGCACGAGAGATGGTGGCACACTGAATGCTGCCCCCTGTGCCAGCATGTCCGTTCCCGTCAGGCAGCGACTTTTGGATACCTACGGGCCACGTCTTGTGGCAGGGGAGAACACCATTTCGGAGGGTGTTCTTCGGTTTTGCACCGCTCCTTACGTGGTTGACCCCGAGTTGCTGCCTGCTTGGCTGGCACGCACGAGGAGAGGGAGTGCATCCTCGTCCAGTCCCTTTGCCCCTCGTCCCTCTCAGACAGTTCCGCCTCACGCACCCCCATCTGCACCCATTCCGGTGGATCCTGTCCCACCGCGTCCGCTAGTTGCCACTGTGGTTCCACCACCACCTACTGTTGCTCGCACTCCCCCAGTTTACGACTTTCTCATGGACTCTCCGCCTCCAGAGCAGGAGCAGGCCCCGGATGCCAGTGACGAGGCCTTCCAGGATGTTGAGGAGATCCCTTCCTCCCTCTCTTCACATCCGGATGACCACCCTACCCAGCAGTTTTCGCATCCCATGCCAGATGTCCACCCTCCACCAGTGTACCCCACTTACGCTGCTGCACCCATCCCGGCCAGTGCATCCCACTCTCTGCATCCACTAGTGCCCAGGCTGTCGCGTCATCATCCATTCCCGTCACATTTGGTGCACCGTGCTGGAGGTCCGCTACCCGTCGCCCAGCTGGGAGAGTTCTTAGGCAGCAGAGCATTCGCAGCGCGCATCAGCCGCACATGGATAGAGAGGCCACACAGGCCGTGGCCAGCCTGATTTATGAGCTGAACCTTCCATTTGCCATCACCGACTCCGAGCCCTTCAGAAGGGCCTTCCGCCTTGCACAGTCTGTCAGCCCTAGCTGGAGAGTCCCTAGTTCAGAGGTTGTCCGCACACACATGCTGAGGGATAGGGTCGAGTCACTGTCTAGAGAGATGCAGCCTCTACGTCGCCACTGGGCCACTTACGGTTGCAGCATCATGTCCGATGGCTGGACTGATGTCAGGAGGAGGCCGATCCTCAACATACTGGTCTCCAGCTGCATGGGCACACAGTTTTTGAGGGCAGTGGATTGCAGCAGGGGGGGGAGAGTCATATCTGCAGAGTTCATGTTTGATGTCATCAGGTCTTCCATCCTGTCCATAGGCCCACAGCATGTCGTCACAGTGGTGACGGACAATGCCACGAACTGCATTCAGATGGGTGTACTGCTAGAGGCCGAGTTCCCTCACATTGTTCATACCCCCTGTGCCGCGCACGGCATAGACCTTCTGATGGGGGACATAGGTGCACTTCCCTGGGTTAGAGCCATCGTCCGTGAGGCCCTCTTCCTGGTGACTTTTGTCACGAGGAAGAGGCGTGTTCTTGCCATGTTCCGGGTGTTCAGCCATCTAGACCTCCGTAAGCCAGCCCCCACACGCTTTGCATTCGACTTGGTGGTCATCGACCGTCTGATCAGGTGCAGGGCGCAGCTTCTACAGATGGTTGCCAGTGATCTTTGGTGTGCCAGTACATTTCCGCGCATTGAGGATGGGGAGCACTTTTCTTCCACGGTGAGGGGAGACCAGTTTTGGAGGGATGCACAGACATTATCAGGACTGCTTCGACCACTTTACTTTGTGCTCCGCATGGCTGACAGCAAGGGGTCGACACTTGGACTGGTATATGAGCTCATGGACCGGATTGGACAGTTCCTGCACCTGCCCATCTTGCAACCAGAGAGGTAAGCGGTACAGTGTTGTAATTGTTCTTTATCTTTTCAGTGTTTGCTAGTTTGTTTTTCTGTCGATGTTACGTTTTTTCATAATGCCCTAAACCACATGCCTCTCACCTGCAGGATGACAGAGCTAAAGTTCATCTGGGAGACGCGGTGGAACTACTTCCACATGAGTATCCACAGCGTTGCACACATGCTGCATCCCCTCTTCCTCTCTCCGACACAGATCGCAAACAGGGAGCTCGAGGCCGATTGGCTTCAGTACATTCACAGGGTGGGTCCACACATAGGTTTGGATCCTATCAGGCTCATGGAGGAGCTCGCTGCATTTCGTTTCGGCATGGGCACATTCGGCCACCCGGCTGCTCAGGATCCAGAGAGGAGGCAGCTACCCATTACCTGGTGGACCATGTTCGGTAGCACATACCCATCTATACAGCGTCTTGCACTGCATGTCCTTTCTCAGGTATGCATCTCATTTTATCCTCCATTGTTGTGATTGATGAGTCCCAGAGCCCAGACCATTTGTATTCGGATGCCCAGCTGGACGACTTGATTGCAGACTTGGATTCAGAGGCCCAACAGATGCCGAGCGTCAGGGCACCCCCATCCTCTCTAGCCAGCATGCCCTACACAGAGTCTCAGCCAGAGCAGCTACACGAGGTACCTGCAGTTCCTCCAGTTCCTCAGAGGGTGTATGTGCGCCGCACAGCACCTCCAGTGCCACCGATACCGTTGAGGCCTGCAGCCCCTTCATCGCCATCCACTTTTGCAGCAGCAGGTCTCCATGGCAGGCCACCATCTGTGCCCAGATCTTCTCTTGCAGCACCCACATCTACAGACGCTCCTCCAGTGGCAGCACCCACGGCACCGACTCCTCCTTTGGCAGCACCCACAACACATCCTCCTCCTTTGGCAGCACCCAGGATGTACCAGTACCGTCCACCACAGCGCCCCTTTCAGTACTTATTGCCGCTGTACTTGCCTCCTATAGGGACGGCCCCTCCACATCTAGTTCCTCCACCAGCAGCAGGCCCACGGGCACACACTCCTCGGACCTATCCTCCACTATCAGCTGCACAGGGACACCCATCTTTGGCTACTCTATCCCAGCCGGCCGCAGCTTGGGCTCAGCCTAGTCAGCCAGGTGATCTGCATGGGGGTGATGAGGCATTGACGGCTGCTTCCGATGCCTTTCGTTGTGCCTTCGGACATCTTCCTCGAGCTTCCTCCTGGCTTCGCCCTCCGCCATCTCACGACACCCTGTTGCTCGAAATGACCCTCACAGCCTCTCACAGCCTCTCAATGGCTCTCACTGGCTCTCTCACAGCCCCCCTCTCACAGCCTCTCACTCGGTCTGTCACACAGCCTCTCACAATGCCTCTCTCTCACAGCCTCCCACTGGCTCTCCCTCACAACTTCTCACAATGCCTCTCACCCCCTCTCACTGGCTCTCTCACTGTCTCGTAAGTGCCTATTTAACCCCACAGCCTGTTTCCCAATTTGCTTTTGTTGATGATCCCATGTGCTACTGTACCTGCCCCATGTGCTGATCCCCCACATGCTGCACTGTGATTGGGTCCATGGTCTGCTCCTCCACAGTGCCCATGTGACGGTGTACCTGTCCGGATGTATTGCTCCCCCACATGCTGCACTCAGATTGGGTCCATGGTCTGCTCCTCCACAGTGCCCATGTGCTACTGTACCTGCCCCATGTATTGCTCCCCCACATGCCGCACTCCGATTGGGTCCGCTCTCCCACAGTGCCCCCAGTACAGTCCCCCTGTACAGTAACATCTTAGTTTTTACCTAGTTTTAGCCTGTTAAAAGGGTTTTTTTTTTTTTTAAATAATAAAAAATATTATTTTTGTGGTGCCGCCCTGGTACCGCTGGTCTGAGGGCGGCACCATAACCGCGGTACCACCATTATAGTACCGCGGTACCATAATGGCGGTACCACGTGCCACTATGATATATATATATATATATATATAATCTAAAAATCGTAATTTTGAGCTAACTGATGCTACAAAATTATCTCTTGAATCAAATAGGGTGCACACTTATATATAAAATTTAAAAATCCTAATTTTGAGTTAATTCGACCTTTTCTTGTGATTGCTTAGCTTCTTAAAAATGTATTTTATGATGTACTTTACAGCTTCTAACAACATTTAATTGATTCCAAATCCCCAAGAGCACAAATACCCAAGTCATAGCTTATATAGAATGCAAGCTCCCCACAGACTCCTATTTACTTGAATTTTGCTTCATGCTTCTCAATATTGACCATTGTGTAGGATATTGGTAACTGGGAGGAGGGGGGCTATCATTCAAAATGAAGTTTGTTGTAAGTACTATACTATTCACTATTACATACCCTTCAGTATTTTGGCTTAGTAGTTCCATGCATCTAGTTCAATTATTATGTTTGAAGCACACACTGATGCAATTCAATTGTAGAATTATTGTGAAAACTTCAAAATTAAAATCAACTTTTGCTTGACAAAGCTGCAAACATGAACTCATAAGAAGCATTTCAAAAAAATTATGAAGAAAGAAAGGGTGGCATTGTGAATGGTGACAATAGGGTAACTACTTACATCTATTTCCACTACCGAGGTATTTGGGACCTTAATGAAGTGCTCCCCATTAAGAGGATCTGGTAGCTCATCTGCTTTTAAGGTTTTGACCCAATTACCTTCCACTATACACATGACAAACAAATCAAGCCACATGAGATTGATGAACTATAAGCGCTACTAAGGCCACTCCAAAAAAAACACAATCAAGAAAATATCTAGCACCTTTGTTCAAACAAACACATACCAAAAAAGATACAATGCAAGCTTTTGAGAAATAATGTTTCCCTAGGGATCTTCAATTTGTAGGTCCCTTTCATGAAGCAAAAGATTTAGAATGAGGTTATTATGATTATCAAGACTTAACACCAAATGCAAACAAATTACAATAAAGAATGATCAAGGTTACAACCATTTTGGGCATCATAGGAGCAAATGTAAAGCTACGTAAAAGAATATATTGCATGCACCTTAACTAGAACGAAGTAATGCTACCTTAAATTACTTCATTTGTGCATGCACGTAGATTAAGTCATATGATAAAGGTTGCTAAATGGGATATGTTTGCTCTTGAGCATAGAGGTATTCTTATGGCTCTCACAATCTCGATTTGTTCTTTTTTCCCTTTTTTCCTCTGCGTCTTTACTTGGACTTGATGCATTTGATAATTATCTTTGCTGGCCGCTTTCTGAAAGCCCTAATTTTCAATTTTTGGAAGAACTCATCTTTTTCATCCTCTCGCAACAAAGTTGAAAGTAATCACATGGATGAGAGCCCTAGGCTGAGGCAAGACTATTGATCCAAGTTTCATGTCAAACGGAGCTTTACATTAGACGATCTTGGAAAGTTTTCAAAAGGGGTCAAATTTTTTTCACTTTTGGTTTTTCTTTTTTTGTTGTTGTTCTTTTTACGTAAGTGATTGGATCTTGTTACTTCCTATCGTTCCTTGATACTTAGCATCCGTTTTATCCATTTTGACCTTTTAGAAGTGAAATTTTTGAAAAGTCAAACCTCGATCAAATTGGAATTATTTTGTTCTATATTATGAAAGATTCTATTTTAGATCCTGTTTTTGGATTTTTACATCCTTTGTTTCTCAACAACTTTATTACACTTTACGATTCACCAATTAGATATATTTTTCTCAAAATATTACACTTCCAAGTGGTGCCCTACTTCACTTTCTTTTTGGCAACCTCTTCACCACCTATTGCTTGCTGAATTTCTTAAAGAATAATAAATAAGTAGAACTATGTAAAATGATCTATGTACGAATCCAAATCACCGATATGAGTAAGACGCCAAAAAGCATCCCTCTAACAAACCATCCATTGAGGATCAATCATAGCCAGATCAAGTTCTGACCTGAAGTCATGCCATATAGTCATCCCACTCTAATCAAGGTGTTGTCAATACAACACCAAGTGGCAACATGTCCATCTTAATGTAAAACGGCCAGCTGAATTTACTAGACATCGGGCTTGGGAAACATAATAAAATACGTCTCTAGTGCAGCAATATCTACCTGATTTCCATCAAATGAACCAGAATAATTGAGAGTTGTATTTTATGCTTAAAGCCATAGGCAAAAGAAGACTTGAAACCAAAAAGACATCCAATAGAATAAACAGGAGAACTAGAGGTGGAGCTTAGGTTGTGGGTGGAGTTCAATAAGTTGTGCCTGGGACATGTGAAGGCAAAGTAGAGCCAACCTGATCCTTAATAAAAGTGAGATGCTCAAAAGCATTCCGAAGCTTAGCACAAAACCTTTCCTAAGAAAGAGTAAGTTCTATAAATCAATGGTCAAGATACTGCCTACCCTCTGCAATGGTCTCTTATAAATGATAAATAGATTACTACAAAATCAGTGGTATGAGATGTACAAGAGACTGATCTGCCTCACCACACTAAAACCTGTACCATGAGGCATCTTCAAGCACTACCAATGGGAAGTATGTACAAAGAGTACCTAAGTTAGCATACACGTGTCATCACCCAACTATGCTCAAAGTACCCAAATCACTCAAATAGGCAAAAGACTTAACACAGTTATACCGTATACATCATAGTAGCGCTATATAAACTCGTGAAAAAGAAGTGATACAGATAGTAGTAACGGCTGTCCACAGGCGATCTAAATACCGGCAAGCAAAAAGAGATGAAAAAGTGATAAAATACGTCTCCAAAATAGGCATAGAAATTGGTGTAGGCTGTCCATGACTTTTTGTAAAAATCAGCAAGAGACAAGTGATGAAAAAGTCCTCATTATGTCCTCAAAAAGTGGGGCCAAAAAGCAATAAATACTGTCCAATATTGTGGTAGAAATCAACAAGTTATCTATGAAGAAAGAGCCGCCAAAACCTCCTCCATATAGGGTGTCAACTGTCACTAGGTGTTGTCCACCAACTCCCAGTGCTAGAAAAGGTAGATACTAGCACAGAAGACCACAAAAAACAAAGCAAACTGTCACAAGTCCTCCATATGTAGGGCGCTATCCCACATAATAATAAAAAGCATAAGTAGGCGCTAGTAAAAGTGGATCCACAAAGCGCCAAGCAAAACTGCTGCCAAGATTATGACGGCAGCAAAAATCCCTTCAAGAAAGTGGGCGCTACACGACCAAGCAATCCCAAAACAAGCATTCTAATACTAAGTTATGAACACAATAATAGGGTGTGATATCAATGAAAGCCCCCTCCAAAAACTAGGCGCTATACAAAATAGAGCCAAAGAGATGGAGTGCTAACTTCCTCTAGAAAAATTGTAAATGGATCTTTCCAAAAAAGTGCTCTAATACCAAGTTATAAACACAATAATAGTGTTTGACATCATTGAAGCATAAAAGACCATAGATGAGGCAGCAACAGCGTTCTCCTTCCAAAAAGCCTAAAGTACATCACATATGGTCAATAGCTACACACCTTCAAGGAATAGCATAGAGTCTCCCACAGAAATGTCCAAATGTAGACAATTCCAAATGGCACGTCAACAAAAAATTGAGAATTTACTTTTTTACTAACCAACTGCCTTACAATGGAAGTCTCTAAAAACTAGAAGTCAAATATGGAGGGAAAATAGCGGGCCCTAATTTGGGCCCCCACTCTAGCTAGTTAACTAATAACCAGTTTAGCACTTGGCCAGAATAAAATGAAAATGTGGTGATATAGATAGGAGTGGCTAGTACAACAAAATAGGCATTACCTTCTGACAGCCCTTAATGGCTTTCAGGAACACATAACAAACGTTCTAATTGATTAAATTTTTCTTTGTTAGAGCATTCGTAAAGGTATCAACAACTTGTTTGTTGGTGTCACAATACCCCACCTCCATTTTGCCCATAGCTTCACAAGTTCGTCTAGTTGTCACTCAATATTCTGCTTTTCGGTCTTGTGGTAGTCAAGTAAGTTGCCTATACAATGTCTCATCCTTGTCGGGTGATTCCTCGTCCTCCTCATAAAGTTACTCGCTCAAGTCGAAAGGAATCACTTATATTTGCATAGGCAATTTTCGGTCTTGTGGTAGTCAAAGTAAGTTGTCTGTACAATGTCTCATCCTTGTCAAGTGATTCCTTGTCCTCCTCATAAAGTTACTCGCTCTAGTCGGTATGAATCACTTACTTTTGCATATCCAATTTTGTAGCATCTCGTGAGCATAGATAGCTCAAGATCTAAATAGTATATCTTTCTGCTTATATACTTCAATTCCCAAGCAATAATGCAAAGAGCCCAAATCTTGCATATCAAATTAAATAGATAGTTCTTAGTTTAACTTCACAAATGGACACTTCTTAATACCAATCATAACCAAATCATCTCCATAAAGCGCACGAACAATTTCGTATTTTCTTTCCTCACATCCAAGTTAACATCAGAATTTCTCTTTTAGAAGTTCATCCTCTTAAAATACTCAAATGTGCATGTCAAACTGCAGGCTGTCTTGAAAAATAGTTCATTTCTACAAACTATTGTAGAGAGTGGATATTTACATTGTACAGGAGTACTCAGAAGATGAATTTAGGTGAGTAGGAGTAAGATTCCAACAGGCATGTCAGTGATTTGTGACCTCCACAGCGTACTTCAAAACTTCCTTCAAGATTTATCGTTTTCTTGCCTTTGACCTTTGATTCCTTTGAAACTACTTCCTCCTAGTTGTGAAGGCTCCATATAGTTTTCACGTGTTGGTAGGTTTTATCTTCTAATTCCTTCACACAAAAACAAACCATTAAATTCCTCAAACAATGGTGCCAAAGTTTTGGTAGATCAAGGCAAGTTATTAACTAAAATAGATATGATGAAGTCTACATTTAGGATTTTCTCACCAATAGCTACTAATTGGTCTCTAACATCTTTGACCCAATTAAATGATGAGTAATGCTCTTTCTTGTATGTGTCCTCACTATATGCAACTCACTCATCAATCACACTAGGCATGAAGTCAAACATATATGTCCCAGGCTTCTTTAGGGCTTTGAGATCGAAAATAGTGTTGATCATCTCCTTGTATCAAGAATATTGTTATCCTTCTCATACATATTAATGCAGAATTGTGACTTTTTACTTCTTCTATCGAATTCGTATGCTCCCTTTGATTGTCAATCATGGTTTCCTCTCCCCTTAACATATCCAATTATCTCTCTCCATAAAGATGATTTGCAGTTACCCTCCAACTCGCTAGATTCACACAATGCAAATATTCATTTAGATTGGCCATCTCGACTTATCTAAAGCCAAATAATCCCACTTCAAAATCTATTAAGTCGTGATACCATACTAGCCATTGAGAATTTTGAATTTAGAGTTGTAAATTTCACAGCTGGCGACAAAAGTTTTCATAGTTCCTTATTGCCAAGTGATTATGTAATATTTTAATATTTTCGACATTGTTCTATTGACTTTTTATAGTTGCTTCAGTGCGACTCATTGATTTTTCGTTTGCAGCCATCATTGGAGCATGCACATAATCTCCTTAAGGGCATATTCTAAAGGTAATATTAATCCCATCTGTTTAAAAATGAATTCCCTAAGGTCCACCCATGCCCATGTAGACTCCTTGAACAGCAAGATGGTGCAGTTAACCAACTCTTAAGAGTCGAGATGATTGATGTAGAGCTTCCTTTACACAATGTGCTGCCTTAATTGGATACCTTGGGTTTTGTGAAACCTAGTGTTGATGTCAAACGAAATATAAATGGATTCATTCAAAGCACAGGCTTCAATTGCATATGACATTTCTTGTTTCTTTAATTTGGTGCAATCAGATCGAGAAACGGGTTAATAAGTGGAAAATGTGCCCAAGCTAAAGGTAGAGTGTGCTTGCAAAGCAAGATATCCAAACCCTAATAATTTAAACACGTCAATGCATAACAATTCTCCAACACAAAGCCTAATGACAACTAGAACTTTCTCACTATGTTCAATGAGAATAGAGGGATTTCCTCGCCTCTTAACTAGATATGGTGACTTCTAGAATTCAAAGGCTCACAAGAACTAAGAAAGGTCTAATCTTGTGAAATGAGTTTTGACATAGGTATGCTACTTAGTGCTTGGCATGTGCACTGATCTTACATCACACAAGACTTGGATCAAACACAAGATCAATAGCAAGCTGCATATACAATCAGCACAAAGAGTACATCATCTCAAGTGGAGATGGACTCACTAATGCCTCCTCAATTTGTTCAAACACATGAGGGTCGAAAGGTATTCATAGATATTTCCCCCACCTCCTCTAGTCTACCTATAGCAATGGTACACCAACAATCTTCCCCTACCTCTAGTAGACCTCCACGGATGCACTACGCTAGATACATGGTACATTAAGTAGTGCCTTTAAGCACACTACCTGCTATTCTGGTCCTAGGGCACTTGGCGCACATGTGGGTGATCACCCCACCTAGCCTACCCCCTACTGCCCCATGAATACAGTGGAATATGCTATGCCACCCCCATGCTCGTTGAACACATGTGGCTATAAGACCACGCCAATCACATGTCGGCTAACCCTAGTCACTACCCGCCAAATTACAAGTTAACTTGGTCAGTTGTACATCCGCTCTACCAAACTCACCACCCAGCACGTCGCGTGCAAGTACATCGGCGGGTTGCGACTGCAACACACCTGGTCACAACTGTCCTTGAATGCCTTTAATCGGAGACATCGACTGTCAATGTCCGTCCTATGACCTCAACGGCTACCGCTCGCTGGGACATGTTAGATCCATGGCAGATCTTAACACTCCTACCCTCCTTAAGAATGTCATCGCTCCTCAACGACAAACTCAAGGTAGGACTTCTGCAGCTGGGGACCCGACTCTCCCATGTCACATTGGACAATGGTAATTCTTTCCAAGCTACCAAAAACTCGGGGGTCAGATAATTTCTCAATCGTCATTGTCTCTGCTCTAAGATAAGCTCAAGTCCATGACTTGTCATATCTTGTTCTTTTAGGGCTATGATGCAGCCCACTAGTGTCAGGATTCAATGTGAACTAGAAGCGGAAACATTCACAATGAATTAAGTGATTAACGTTCTATGAACAATCACAAATTATGCATACAAGTGGAAGCAAAGTAGGATATCAATGGAGACAAAAAGAATGTATGTACATAAGCATTGCCACTCTCTCTAGTCTCTCTAGCCTCTTCAGGCTCTTCCTCCTCTTCAGCCGAAAGAGAGCGCCTAATTATACTAGTAGAGATAGAGAAATCCAAAGGCCAGTGGTTCCCAATGTGGAATATCCAAAAGCCAACAGCCCAAAGCCATGTGTTACATAGGAGTTACAAAAGCAAATGAAAAGCCTTGGCATTGGACAGTCAAGTGCTAATTGGAGAAGAAGGTCACTTGCCCCATGGACCCCCCATTATGAGTTGGGCCCCTCCAAACTTGAGTACATGGACCAAAAGTTAAAAAGTGGTCCTTGGGTCCTCAAAACCATATACATTGCCCCAACTTCATTAAATATGGCATTAACCCCATGAAGTCACGCAATCCAAGCCTGGAGAAAGCTCTGTACTCGTCGTACTATCTCTAGAGAAGATTCCACCCAGGGAGAAAATAAACTCTGATGACCCCTGACAGTCGTCCAGGGTGTACCTTCTAGTACCTTGACTTCGCAGTCAGAGGAATCTCCATTAAAGGACAAATTGGACAAATAGTGACTTCTAACACTCTCCCTTAATGACAAATTTCATTTTGCTTTACTGCTATCAAAGGTTCTTGTTTTTTTCGGACCTCAATTCCCAGGTGTAGTGTAGGTCCCCGAGATCCTCCCTGAAACTCTGCACTTAGTGACTTTTTCTCACTTTCAATGAGTTTGTCACAGCTACCTATAAAGAATCAGTCATCCAAAAAATAGATTCTTAAGCAGCAAGAGATCTGTGCTCAACTGCCAGTTAGAATCCCTCAATCCATAAAGAATATAATACTTTCTCGAAGCATAGGGAAGAAACTGCAATACTCCAAAAGAAAACACCATCCAAGAAGATTGTCTTCAGACTGTCGTGCCCAGGGTACTTGCTTAGACCAAATAGGATCCCGTTCTTCCTCTATAACAGAACCTTCAGGTAACTTCAGGTAGTCCGTCTCAAATCCAATGACCAACCAGACAACAAACCCAATTTTGCCTTCATGGACTTTGGAGGCTCCATAAGTTCCCAAGTTTCACACTTCATAAGTAACACTCTTTACAACAGCATCCACTCAAATAGAGCTTACAGATGCACCAAATTTTAATAAAGGAGTAGGGGTTTGAAGCCTCACTTGACTTGACCATCGTGTTTGATGTCTGAAGCATACCAATGGAGACAAATCTCTATACAAAGAATGTATGTGCCACTCTCTCTAGTCTCTCCAACCCCTTCAGGCTCTTCCTCCTCTTCAGCCGAAAGAGGGCGCCTATTTATACTAGTTGAGATAGAGAAATTCAAAGGCCAATGGTTCCCAATGTGGAATATCCAAAAGCCAACAGCCAACAGCCAACAGCCAACAGCCATGTGTTACATAGGAGTTACAAAAGCAAATGAAAAGCCTTGGCATTGGACAGCCAAGTGCTAATCGGAGAAGAAGGTCACTTGCCCCATGGACCCCCCCCCCCCCCCCCCCATTATGAGTTGGGCCCCTCCAAACTTGAGTACATGGACCAATCCTTAGGTCCTCAAAACCATATACATTGCCCCATCTTCATTAAATATGGCATTAACCCCATGAAGTCACACAATCCAAGCCTGAAGAAAGCTCTGTACTCGTTGTACTATCTCTGGAGAAGATTCCACCCAAGGAGAAAATAAACTCTGATGACCCCTGACAGCCGTCCAATGTGTACCTTCTGGTACCTCGACTTCGCAATCAGAGCATCAACATAGGAATCTCCATTAAACGACAAATAGGACAAATAGTGACTTCTAACAACTAGGCTATCACTTTCGTGTAAGCATTTCTTCACACAACTTACATGAAAAACTTGATGCACTTTGCATCCCTCAGGCAGTTGTAACTTACAAGCCACCTTACTGACCTTTTTAATTTGCCATGGTCCACCATACCTTCGCGATAGCTTTGTACACTTGCCAGTTCTCATCACCTTCGATTTAGGTGGAACTAGCAAAACGACAATATCACCTCTCTCGAACTTTGTATGCGAACGATTTTCGTGTGCATAAGTCTCCGCTCTAGCTTGAGCCTTGGAAAGATTTTGACGCACTATTTATATCCAAATCCTGCATCTAAGTCAAAAACTTTGCAACGCTGGGTTCTTGAAAATCCCTAGAGTCACTGGACTCGTCAACTAGAATCCATAATTGAGCTCAAATGGGCTCATCCCTGTGGACACAATGCAAATGCTTTTCATCATTATAAGCATATTCTACTAATGGAAAATACTTCACCCAATTAATTTGCGTCTCACTAACATATGCTCTGAGCATATCCTCTAGAACCTAGTTGACTCTCTATGTATGCCTATTTGTGTGTGACTGTTCATTACTATTCATGTGAAATTGTGTACCCAAATTAGTGAACATTGTTGTCCATATTGTCCTATGAACTTGGGATCCCTATTTAAGACAATAAAATTCGGAAGCCCATGCAATCTCACCACATGATCAATGAACAATTCTACAACTTGCGAAGCTGTCATTTTCTTTCTAGTAGCAATAAAATGAGCCATCTTGATGAACTTGTCCACCACCACCAAGATCGAATCCAAGAGAATGCATTGTGGATGCTTTTTATTGTCTTATGCTTCATTTGATACCAAAATCTATGAATTTGTTCATAACAAACATACACGAGGCGCCTAGAAAAGGAAAGAACAATATTACACTTGATAATCAACTTAGAATTTGAAGTTTATTCAAAAATATTCTTTCAAAATACAAGCATACAGTCATCACAATCTTTTGCAATGTAAGAGATAGGAGCTTAAAAGAAGTTGATATGTGATAACCTAAATTGCACATTCTAGGGGTTTTGTTCCCAAAGTAGCTAGAAACCATTCACACAAGTAAAAATCTAGAACACGTTGAGAGGTACTAACCAAAATTGTAGATATCATAGGATTGAGCTCCTGAAAGCTTTTGAGGATCCAATGTAGCAAAAGGAAGATTAGAAATAAACCTATCCAATCAGAAAAACAAGCACATCAAATGTGTTACTAGTTTGTCAACTTCAATGCCACATTTACACGTGAGGAATGAACTTCAATACCACAGCGCACAAATGCATTTCCTTGTCATCAAATATAAAGAAGATCACCAAATGCGCCTTCATCTTTTCCTCCTCCGTTGTTGTTGTAGACAACCATATGGTGCTAAATGACTTTCATATTGTGTTTAGGTTTATATATATGAGTCAAGCGTAGTCAAGTGTAATGCATTCTAAGTTGTTTTCAATGTTTTGCATCAAGCTCTTCTACATAGTCCAAGATTAATAAAAAAACTATATATATTCAAAACAACGAACTTGCTGCTAACAATTTTGCTTGGAAAATTTAATACCCAGACAGCAAAAAAGTCTAATTGGTTTAATACTTCGGCAAAATTTTCACAGTTTCTACAAAGATGAATTGCAAATTTAGCCTACACAATTTCAATTTTCAAGTTTTTTTGCCAAAAGCTGAGAAGAGGCAACAACTAATGCCCAAGTTTTGCAGTGAAGCCACTTCTGAGTCGCAACATACAGTATATAATCTCTAGGCAGATTGTTTTAGAATCATGCAAAAGAGAGTTATTGTCACCTGATAGTAGAGTATGCCATGCTATACAAAGCTATAGTTTTACACTAATTTTCTTCTGAATTCTTCTTACACTTCAATGGGGATCGTCTTTCCTCTTTCTACAAAAACCAACGAGAACTATATTTCCCTGTTTTTGTAATCACTGAAGTAAGCATGGAAACTGCATTCAGCGTTGGACTCCAGCCTCAAATCCTTGATTGAGAGAGTAAGTTTTTTCACCCTGTGAATCACAGTGCCAGTATCTTGTGAAAATTGAATAAGTTCATGATGATATAAGATGAGACAATGTAAGGGGTGGTATAATGTATCAATCTTTGTTACATTATTAACTATTGCCATCATGTCAATATTTGCTTAGATTGACTGTGTCATGAACATAAGCCAATACAGAAATATGGGTCATTGGCACAGCAGGTTGGATGAGCTTCATAAATGGATCATATACGCACACATTCAGAAGCCCTCTGACTGCATGCCAATAGCAAGACAGTGGAGCGAAGGTAGGTGGGGTAATAGGGGGATCTGACCTGGTCCGTGACGATAATGATCTTAGTCTTATGCTAGAGGTAGAGTTGGTAAAGTCCACGACGAGCAGGTTAGCACACTTACCAAGAACTACACAGTGCATGACCTATGCTAAAGCCGACAACTCTTCGTGGAAAGTTTTTTTGAGGCACATCCATTTGGTAGCACCATTTGATCCTCTTGTAATACATTTATGTTTTCCCATTGAACCTGAATACACTGACCCTCCACTCATGCAAAACAGAAATTTAGGTTGCAGTCCACCTTTGTGCTGCCTTGGTGGAGGACAAGAAGTGCTTTCTTGGAAATGTTGTGCATGCTATATTCAATTGTGTAAAGATCCGTGTGAAGATTGGGAAGCAACATACAAGCAAACACAAAATGTGGTCAATCCCAAAACAAAAGAACCAGATAAAACAGAAGCTTCTGTTGATGAGCAGAGAAAGTGAGGCACCAACAAATAACAGGGGTCCTCCTCTGGTCTGGAGAGATTATGTTTGGTGGCATGCAGGTCAATTAATGCGTAGACACATAGCAAAACTTTTTCTGAGTAGCTTTGACTGTAATTTATGAGAAAATTTCAGTAGCTTAGGCTTCAAACAGTACATAACATGTGCTGCACGAAGACAATGCAACGTGCTATATAAGGACCTAATGACTGGCATTTTGTTGCCATGGATGTGGTTCTTGGAACTGTACTTTTGACAAAAGAAAATTTATTACGATTCAGAAATGAAAATCATTTAACTCAAATTGCAAAAAACTCTTCAAGTTTTATTCCGTATAAAAATATCTCTGGTATGAGAAAGAGGCATTCTAGGTTCCAACCAAGATAGAATACAAAATGCTTCTTTCGGCCCTCTTACATTTGCAAATTAAATTATTCAAGGATTCGAAATTTTCACAGCAAAGTGAATAATCACTTTCCTCTATGAAGAGATGAAGCTCTGACTGTTAGTAGACTTTAATCCTCATGTAATGCAACTTTCTCCTTAGAACTAGATGAGACAGTGGTGATGCCTTTGGGGAGTGGAATATAAAAGTTCAAAATTAGTAAGTTGGCTTCTAAATAGGAACCTGAAAATTTCCTAGTGCTATCAGCTATCGCTACAATATTCAAAAACACTTTTGACCTCCAAAATGTGTGTCCCAATGTGTCACAGCTATACTCTCCATTTGACATTGTCATTTTATCAAACAGGTTATCTAACTAGCATCACACAACTGCCTTTACTTTCACACCCTGATGCGTGTAGCTTGCAGCATGTTTTCTTTGAATCGCTAGATACTTCGCACTAGCATTGTCTTATGCATAATACATACATTATACATCTATGGGAAGGCCAAGCCAAGCTTGGAGCACAAGGCTCCAAGATATCCCCACTCCACTTCAGCCGCAATTCAAGCTTGCGTTAAGCAGGACACAGCAGCAACGATAATCCAACTCAGCTGGTTTGGGGATCGTTGAAGCATTATTACATGTAAATACGTATTTAACTTGTATGTCGTTATTGTGAGATCGAACTCCAGAACTCAATGAGAAGAAAAAAACTATTTCTATCGAGCTTCAAATTTCCCAGTTTCTAGCATTGATGATGATTCCGTACCTGGATAAAGTTGGAATGCATGTACTTCTAGAAGTTCCCAAGAAGCGTTGGGACAGAGGCTCCATTAAGGAGCTCTGCTTGCCTCTGCACAATGCACGAGTAAGCGCACATATCTGCTGCATTGTCACAGTCCGCCTGAAACTTCCTTTGATCCTTTCACTCGAAAGGGACAAATTACATCTCTTGAAGACTAACACCAATCACACGCCTTTCTTCTCGAAGCTTGCATACACGTTTATCAAGCTATTCATGCAAAAACCTACTAGAACTATAAGCAGTGACTGCTTGTTCTCATCAGTTCCAGAAGCCCTGCAACAACAAAAAATCTTGTCACCTCCTGCGTCACAATAAACAGCACAGAATCATGTACAGCTGCATAGAATACACCACCATAAACCTTGGATCATTGTGAGTTGCAGTTCCATGTTCCCTTATAATGAGTCTCAATAAAGATAAATTTATTGCTACGTAAGGTTAGAAAACGTTATCAGTTTCCAAGTTATCGAAACAAACGTTGTATCTCTTTACGCGTAGCATCGTAACGATTTGTTTAGGATGGCGAATGTTTCCAGCTTCTTCTTCCTTTTCTTCTTTCTCGCAAAACTGATTCTCTGTCTCAGCAATGGTGGATCATCGGCTTCCACGGGAGAAAAATGATCGAGAAAACAAAAGGAGATAACGAGACACGGGACCTCTATCTAATAATAAGATACAAAGAAAAAAAGGAAAAGGGCACATTCCAGTTCCCCTTTTTGGATGAAGATGATAAATAGTATCACACGTGTATGTATAGCCAAGTCACACTTTCTTTTGGATGAATCTAATGAGGCTACTTAGGAAGTGCACCGAGAGGCTTTATGACACCATGTTGGAGAGAGCATCTGCGGCTGAAAACGAATCAATTTTTATTTTCAAGAAGGGCAATGGTGAGGATTGCACCATTGCACTCCAGAAAACGAATCAATTTTTATTTTCAAGAAGGGCAATGGTGAGGATTGCACCATTGCACTCCAGAAAACGAATCAATTTTTATTTTCAAGAAGGGCAATGGTGAGGATTGCACCATTGCACTCCTACATGGTGGAGGGAGTGCACGCGGTGCACTCCCTAATGAAAGCCAAAATTGATGAGAATCATAAATTTTTTTTAAATCATGTTTTTTTCTTTTTCATGAAGCACAAAAGGAGGTGACTTGCAAGAGCATAATATGTGAGACTCCTTCTTTTCAACAAATTTTGCATGCACCTTTCAGGATGCCAAACGTGCATGTAAAATGAGTTTACATGGCTTTGCGCGGAAGGTGCATGTAAAAAAAAATTACGGACAAAAATAGGTTTTAAAAAGAGTAAACAAATTTTTCAAGTCGAGGAAGGTCCACCTCCTCCGCCATTCCGCCGTGGGATGCGCCCTAGCTGAAGACGCTTCCCCAACGGAACGGTCTCAGGAGGGCAATCTCCTTGCCCCCAATAAGTCCACATACTTCAAACCCTTGTGACATGCAACAACCTTAGTTGGACTTATCCAAGGATGATGGAGTAGCAAGCATATGCTTAATTGTGACTAAGTAAGGATGGAGGTAGGGTACTATCCCAATGTGCCTTAAAGGCGCACATACACATATGGACGTTTTCGCCCAACCCAAGGGCGTAACGTCATGTGGCTATCATTAGTCGCAGTTGCTTGAGCGATTTGATCTCGAGAAAATTTGCCCAAGCAATCCGATGCCAACGGAAGACTTGGGACAACATCAAATTTCATAGGGATTCGAAATTCCATGAGCACTCTCAATTCAATGGACATCTTATTTATTGTGCACCCAAGATCACATATGAAGAAAATGGTTTTTTGTTTAGTAGGCGTAAGCATTTTTTGCGCTTTGCTTATGGGATTGTTACCTAGGCTATATGGGCACCAAGTCGCTCTTGGCTACACTTCCATCAAAAAATAAAAAACATGTGGCTAATGACGCTCAAATGCCTTAACATGCCTCTAAGATGCGAGGGTCCCACCACCCTCATCCTCATGGTTTATTATTACTCCACTTCATCTAAAGAACATCTTATCTCATCTCTCGGAGTACCCATGAGCGTCAAATCTCAACTGCACGTTCATGAAGGCCTTGGAATTTTCGGAAATCATAACCTTCTTGGTCTTCACATTGTTAACCCCCAAATCCCATCTGGTTTAAAAAACATAAAGATTGTCCAACTGTCTCTATTTATGGAGACTAGAACCACATCATTTACATAAATAATGACGGTAGTTAATGCCACCAAGTCTACAACCTACACCACCACAGTGTTCAATGACTCCGTGTCATGGTGGGAGGTGTGGATATATGTCATAGTACCAAGATATAGTGAGACAAAGGAGTAATCAGATAGACTAGTAGCGGCAAAACTGAAGACAATGAAGTCATATATGAGTGGTATAAGAGATAACCACAACATTGTGGCCACCACTATGGGGGTGGCAACTATAGTCACTTGAATGCAGCCATATATTAAGCCATTAAAATGGCTAGCTCATGTGCATCTCCTAGTTGAAGAAAATGATTGCCATAGATAGTGATTAGCCCACCATCATATGCAAATATCTTGGTAATGCCAATTTCATCATTGTCCAAAGCATGTATCCTTGAGTGAACAGCTACAACAACATGAACTTTGACTTGTTTGGAAGATGTACTGGTATTGAAATCTCTCGCAAGAAGCACATGACCACACTATGAGTTGAGGAGAACATCAAAAGATGAATAAACATAAAGCGACCCCACACTTTCCATGACAAAATTCTCAACAGCAAAACAACAAGCACCTATATGGACATCTTGTAGAATTCAATACTCCTATAAAGTAATAGAATCCAAGGATAGCGTGCATGCTCATCATGTCTAATCGCCTCAATGATGGGTTGTAGTGAATCCTTGTATAAATATGAGATTCCGCATGATCCTCTACCCTCAATGATTTGGTCTCTATATGATATATTTAGTCCCATCTAAATTCCTAGAAAGTTGGCAATTTCCTATTCTAACTCTCACATGTCTCCGTAAAGAAAAGAAAATCTCCCTGTTAGATGGAATTTGCTAAATTCTTTAGAACTATTGATGAATGAATATTGTCACAATTCCATAAATTGAACAGATGGAGTCCTTGGTTGCTCTTCTATGTTGGATTTTAACGTCACTCCATGCACTAATCCAAAGATCAAATGCCAATTTAATGTAATTATCTGTTCAAATCAAGATTAAGCATTATTTTTGCTAGCTCAAATTAGAATGCACTTAAATAATAAGTTCATTTTATTTTAGTTGGTGTTAGGTCTATCTTTGCTTATGCTACTAGATTGTTGTTGATTGGAATCTCAATCCATCTATTGCAATTCAACACAAGACCTGATTTCCAACAAGTGGTATTAGAGTTTATTTGCTAACAAAAACTCATTGAAATTGTTTAGATTCAATTAAGTTTTAAGTTTTTTTTTTTTAATAAAAGTGATCCTTCACGTATAAGTCATTTTGGATTTTCAAGCATTCTATTTTCATGTATAACTATTTTAATCTTGCTTTTGTGCTTTTCACTTTATTTCTATTTTACTAGGTTTACTATGACTACCATAGACGTTTGAGATGTTTAATCATAGTATGGATAAGTTGTTGATTAGTGTTTGTTGAGTTAAGCTATTGATGTGGAGAGGTTAATAGATGATGGATGTGTGGATATCAGATAAGTGTGGTTACGTATGAGAATGTGTAATGACCACTAGGGACTAACCCTTAAGATGAGGATAGGAAAACACAAGAGAGACTATGGAGCAAAACCACCCAACCAATCCTAGATCCCTCTTAGAGAATCCTCCTGGATTGCACCCCAAGCCATGCCAATGTGACAGCAAGAGGAGAAGAGCTCATCAAGTAACCTAGACCAAGTCGTCGACGGAATAATCACTACCTCAATATATAGAGAGTAGGATCCTATGCATGAACACATGCAATCCCCATGCAGGTCAACTATAAAAAGATCATAGCTCTTCATGCATGCCTCTTGCCTATATCAGTCACACGTACATGCACTGCTCCATATGTCTCAATTAGAGTGTTTGGGTCCTCTGAAGCTTACTAGTCACCAACAAGCCTCGATGTGGAATAAAATCTAGGCGTGACCAATAATCTTGAACATTGGAGGGCCGGTCTACCATATTAGGACTATTCCAGGTCCTTAACCGAATATGGTCGTAACAGAATGCTACTTGTGTTATGTCTCTAAATGTAACGTTAATTGTCACTCTGTAGAAATGAACTGTTTTTCACACAGCCGAAAATGCAAAAATGTGACACCTGAAAAATGCGAAAAATGTGACAACCGAAAAATTGAAGTGTTCGAAGTCTTTGAAGTGGCCGAAGCCTTTGAAGTGACAATAAACACATGTGAACCATTTTCGAGTAGTTCTGCAGATTGTGTAAAAATATGAAGAAAAAAACTGCAGGTCTGGATAATCAATTGGATGAAGATTAAAAGTTGATTAGTCGATTAGCAGGAGAATAATCCAGCACTTTCCCTTAATCTGAATCTATGGATGCCTTGACCTTCAAACTTAGTTCTACACAAAACTTTCTGTGTGTATCCAAGCTCAAAGCTTTGGTAAAAATATCTGCTGTCGTATCTTGCATTCGACAGTAATGCAAGTTAACCTCTTTGTTGAGAAATTTGCTTCTGATGTAGTGATACTTGATTTCAATGTGCTTACTCTTGGAATGAAACCTAGGGTTGGTCGATAAGACAATGGCACTTTGATTATCACAAATAAAATTGTCCAAGCATATTGATTCAGATCGATATCTGAGAGTAAGTTCCTCAACCAAATTGCTTCCTTTGAAGCTTGAGAGGATGCGATATGCTCTAATTCAGTGGAAGATAGAGTTATCGATAATTGCTTGCAACTGTTCCATGAAATAGGACCATGGTTGAGGAAGAAAGTAAATCCAGAAGTGGATTTACGAGTGTCTACTACATCTCCTACCCAACTTGCATTTGTGTAACCACTGAGTAAATTGAGTTTGTCATTGTCGACTGCTCCATAACAAATGCAAAAAATCCATAGTAGCTTGAAGATATCTCATAACTCTAATAAGAGTTTTCCAATGTGTTATACCAGGGTTAGTCATAAACTGACTTCGGGAGCTGATTGCAAAGGCTATGTATGGTCTGGTACAGGTCATGGCACACTTAAGAGATCCTATTGTTGAATGATAGGGATACTCACACATCTGCTCCTTCTCTTCGATTGTTCAGGGACCTTCATCCTCCTCAACTTCGGGAGATGCCAAAAATGTATTTGCAACTTGTTGATCATGTTGCTTGGCTACGTTATTCGCTTTGAGAACTCTGCAATCCTGGATCTCATGGCTATTGCGCTTGCAATACCTGCAAAATATCTCCTTCTTCGACTATGAATTTGATGATTGTTCTTGACCTTGAGTCGGCTTCTGATTTGATGCAGACTGCTTGGAGCCTTTTTACTTATGTCGTTTTGAGCCTTTGTTGACATATAGAGCATGAGATGAAGAAGTAGACGAAGTGTCCTGACTTCTTTCATTATCTTCTTGCAACAACATAGTGATAACTTTGGTAAGAGTTAAATCTGAGTGTGTCGATATGATCATCACCCAGTTCTCATATGTAGAGGGCAAACTTGAAAGCAATGTCATAATTGCGTCTTGATCGTTTTCGTATCTAGTCGTTTCGTATGGACAACCTAGTAAAGGTTGTCCAAGACAATGTCTTTTCCTTTAAAAGGTATTGTTCGTAATTACAAGGCAAGTACTTAGGAGATATATTCCCGAAAAAATGACTTAGGCCTCTTCAAGATTTATACTTATCCAGCTCATATCTTCATTTTCGAGTATATCATGCCATATTTATGTTGATATTTAATATTTAACATTTTCGTGACACCACATATCCCCTTCCTCAAATGTGAAACGTCCTCGTGAACATATCATCTTTATTTAGAGGAGTATTCGAGAAACATTCTTAATCGTCAGATTTCCGTTGAGGCGAAAAGATATTTCTTCGTGTATTTTGTCCTTTAGATATTTCTTCATCTTAGAGAATATGTGTCTTGCTGTTTCTTTTAATTGAATAGGTTGTTTTGAGTTCATCTTTGAATTGCTGATGAAAACTGGAATCAAACTTCAAAACATCTTTAAACTTCAAAAAGTCAACATCCCATAGAAACATCACCACGACAAATACACGAATGAATTTTCAGGAATGATTCAGTTCTTCATATAACTTCTGAGCAAGCTCCAAATTCTATTGAGCTTCGATCTTTCGATTTGGTATAGCGGCCAACTGGTAAGTTGCCGAATTCTTCTAACTTAACCGAGAGTAATGTTCCATCGAACAGCTCCTGGGTTAACTTGGTAGCTTCATCTGAATCACTTCGTAGAGTGATTTCTTTACAGTAACAAGCTGAAAATCTAATAAAATTGCTTTTAACATAAAGGTTCTGAACAAAAAATAATGTCTTCGCCGCAAAGGTATCAAACTGCCAAAATGTATATATACAAAATTGCTTATAACAAAATGACTTACTTCTATCTTGCAAATTATGACGAATCTCCGCAAAATATTCTGCAAGGTTTCGCTCCCAATCCACATATAGACTGAATCATTCCGGATAAGCCATATTGATATCTAATAGAAAACCTACATCATCGAATGCGCCCAAATCTGCAACCACTTGTGGTTTGTACAGCTGAAACTACGACTTTCGCTTCCAAAAATGTCGCTTATTATCTTCGTTTCGCAAAAATTGAAGTTTTTTGATACGGATATATTCAAGAGCATACATAGCCGAAGAGCCTATGTATAACTCTACCGATCCGAAAGGTACAACCTGGAATTTACCCTGGATTATGCCCCAACAGAGACATCCTTTTTGCTCGATAGTGAGCTGGGCCCATATCCAGAGAAAGTCGTCCTTCTCCCACGGTCACTTCCAATCGTCGAAGGCGATGCCTACTGCGCCTGGTAGCATCATGTAATCCACACGCCATTGCAACTCAATATTAAAAGCATGTGGACACAATTTCCAGAAGCGATCAACAAATGCACAGAATCTGTCAGCACATACCTTCGACTGATTTCGTCGCATTTGCTTCGGCTGTGAAGATGTAGTTGCCAAATCCTGAGTTTGCAACTCAGCAGCCAGCTTTTGATCTTCCATTTGTTGCTTTTGGTTGACAGCTCCTGTTTGAGCTGGTCAATCTTCGTGACAGCCTCCAAGAATTCTGAATGGTCTGAGGCTCCGGTGCAGGCAGACACAACTTGGAGTTGTTGTGTAAGTTCATCAATTCGCAGCAGGGCCTGAAGATAGTCATCGTGTGCATCGGGCCCACTGCAAGATGGGGTGGCATCACTGGAGAGCTCCTTCAGCTCCGCCAACTCTTCCTCGACAAGAGCCTTCGCATCTTCGAGCGGTTGTAAAAACTCGACTCGAAAATTGTCGAGCATCTGGCCTTGGAGCTGGTTCAGCTTCATGAGATCGACAACGACTGACCCTGCGGTGGTGCTCATAGACAAAACAACTTCTGCTTTTAGTCTTGTCATTCGCTCTTCTTGTAGATGTTTTTGGAGCGCGACATTATGTTGATTTGCAGCAAAAAGTTGCTGCTTCAAAGAATCGTTTTGAGTTTGATAAATGTCAGACTTGGCTTAAATCGCCTTATTGGTCTGCTTCAAAAAATCAGCTTCCTTCATTAAAGTCTGTAGCTATGTTTTGAGAGAACAATGTTGTTCGATCAGCTTCGTGTTGTCTGATTCGAGCAAATCGATCTTCTCGAAGGACTCCTTTAGAGAGTCGAGTGATTTTCTCTCTAAGGTGATAAGTTGCATTGTGAGTTGACGGTTTCACAAAAAAAGTGCTTTGATCGCAAAGAGTGAGCGCAGGAAAGCATAAACTTCGCAGGTAGACAGTGTAAAGAGGAAAAATGAAAAATAACTTTGATAAGCAATAGCGGTGTGGAAGGGATGATGACGTGGCATGGTGACTTGACATCTGTCACTTCCATTTATGGAGGACATGCATGGCTTAGTGTTTGAAACTATAATTTGCCATATTGATCTTTAATGAAGGAAGACCGTTTGTAAAAAAAAAAAAATTAAGGAAAAACAATATCTGTGAACGTACACACGTGTGAATAATGATGATCACGTGGCCATCATCTTTAATGGAGGGATACAAAAAGTAGGTCGAGAGATTCTCGAAAGTTTCTTGAAATTATGCTAGAAAGATTCTAGAAAGTTTCGCGAAACATTCTCGAAGGATCTTAAAAAAAATGTTACGAAAACTCACGAAAATTTCTCGAAAATTTTAGCAACATACTAGAAATTTTCTCGAAAAACTGGAGATAATGCTAGAAAAATTCTCTAAAACGATTTACGAAAATTTGGTTAACAATTTCAGTGTCGCTAAAAAAAAAAATCTCAAATAATTCTCGAAAATACTTTTAAAATGATATTGAAAGATTGAGAGAAGTCAAGAAAAATTCTCAAAAAATTCTCAAAAAATTCTAGAATTTTTCTAGAAAGAAAAAAAATAAAAAAAATGTTGCGAAAAAAAAAAATTGGACAAGATCAAAGAAAATTCACGATTATTTTCAAGAAAATACTAGAAAAGAATAAGAATAAAAAAAAATTTGGTCAAAGGTAATATTTCTTCAGTCTGGACGCGTTAATACGTGTCGATAATAGTTCACCTTCAAGTGATTGAAGTTGCACAAAACCATTGTCAAACACCTCTATGACTTTATAAGGTCCAAGCCATCGCATATGGAGTTTTCCAGAGAACTTTTGATGGCGATTGTCATATATCAACGCATAATCATCAGTTTTAAGATCACATTTTTTTATATGACTGTCATATTTCTTCTTTCTTCGTTTCTGGATTTCCTCCGTTAGTTTTTGTGAAGTCTCTCGAGCTTCAGCTAGTTCTTCAATATTAGTCAACCTTTCGTTTATTAATCATGCATCTGTTCATTGAGCTTGAATACGAAAGGTTTTCACCTGAAATTCAATTGGCAAGATAGGATGCATACCATATGTAAGGAAATATGGTGTTTGTTTCGTCGTAACTTTCTCTGTGTTGCGATAAGCCCAGAGAACTGATGGTAGTTTCTGATCCCAATCCATTGCATGTGCAATAGTAATTTTAGTCAAGATTTACATAAGATTTCATTAGCTCTTTCTGTCAACCCGTTTGCTTTTGGACTATACGGTGTAGTTTTTCTGTGTTTGATCAGGAAATAGGTTGTCAGCAACCGTATCATATCATTTAGAAAATGTGTTTCTCGTTTACTTACTAGTTCGAGTGGACAACCATATCTTGTGATTATACTTTTGAATAAGAACGTCGCGATAGTTTTCGCATCGTTTCGTTTCGTCGCCTCTGCTTCAACGTTCTTGGTAGCATAATCCGTGGCAACTAGAATATAACGACATTTCGTATGTCGAGTAACATGTTTGATTGGATCGACAAAGTCAATCCCCCACTTCTCGAATGATGCAAGAGGCAAGATTGGCGTCAACGACCAATTCATTGCTTTTGTAGGCTTACCAGATCTCTGGCATGGATCACATGAACGAATAAAATTTGATACATCCTTGAACATTGTTGGCCACCAATACTTGGTAGTCAATATCTTATTAACTATATTCTTCAAAGCAAAATGTCCACCAGCATCTTCCGAGTGTAAGGCGTTAACGACCTTTTTAATGTCTTCAGTTTCGAGACATCTTCGTAGTTGATGGTCAACACCAAGCTTGTACAGAACATTGTTAATAATTGTATAAGGTGCTACCTTATATTGAAAAACTGTCTTTTGCTCCAAATCGTAATCATCCGGATATATCTAATCCTTAAGATAAATAATAATATCAGAATATAACGAATTTGTAGATGAAATCTCGAATAAATGTTCGTCTGAAAAATCATCATTGATAGGGTCTTCAATTTTTTCGGTGCTGAGTCACGATAGATAATCAACATTCATATGATATTTTCCTTGACGAAGCTCTACTTGATAAGTAAATTCTTGCAGAAGTAGAACCCATCGAGCAATTCGTAATGATAGATCTGGTTTATTTACAAGATACTTAAGAGCATAATGATCCACATGAAAAATAAATGCATATCCCAGCAAATAATGTCAAAATTTTTTAACAGTGAAAATCATGCCAAGTGCTTATCTTAGATAGACACCAATAGCAAATGCAGAAACATCCACATAACTGTGAAATAAAATAGCCCAGTTGGGTGGTCTCAGAATAGGAACATTAATCAACCTTTGCTTAAGATCTTCGAATGCTTTCTGTTGTTCATTCATCCACAAGTATTCTACTTGTTTCTTCAGTAGATGTGTAAGAGAGGCAGCAATAGAAGCATGATTTTGAGTAAATCTCCTGTAATAGCCAACATGTCCTAAGAAAGCTCTTAGTTCACGTAAATTTGTTGATATCTGGAGATTCCTCATAAGCTCGACTTTATCTTTGTCGACTTCTATTCATCTGTTAGATATTCTGTGTCCGAGCAATATTCCTTCTTTCATACCAAAAAAACATCTATCTGGATGAAGAGATAAACAAGTATCTCGACACCGTTGCAATGTTAATTTCAGCTTCTGCAGGTGTGTCTTTATATCACTATATACACAGAAATCATCAATAAATATTTTGAGAAAAGTTCTCAGGAAGGCAGTGAAGATTAACATGATAATTAGCTGAAAAGTCGCTGGAGCGTTACAAAGACCAAAGGGCATTTTGTTGTAGGCATAAGTGCCCCAATCCGTAGTGAATGTGGTCTTTGAATGATCATCCTTTCGCACTCCAACCTGATTATATTCAGAAAAGTCGTCATAGAAACTGTAATGCTCTTGACCAGCAACCTGATCTAGGATGGAATCAGTGAAAGGCAGAGGATGATGTTCCTTCCTTGTGGCAGCATTGAGTTTGCAAAAATCCTGGCATATTCGTATTTTGTCAGTCTTCATCTTTGGGACGACAACAATGGGTGAAACCCATTCACTACTTAAGACAAGATAGATTATACCTGTCTTAAGGTGCTTGTTAAGTTCGTCCTTAACCATGAGAGAGTATTTAGGATTGAGATGATACTGTCTCTATCGAATAGGTACAACATCTTCCTTAAAATCAATTCGGTGCTCTCCGAATTCTGCAGGTATACCCTTCAAATCGTCAAGCGACCAGGCAAAAACGTCTTGATACTCCTTCAATAGTTTAGTGAATTCTACTAACTTCGATTCTCCAAGCGACTTTGAAACATGCACAAATCTGCCAGGTGCAAGTTCAATCAGTTCAATAAAATCTGGTAAAATGATACCTTCTGTAATATCGGCCTTGATATGGCCATGAATTTCACGCATGGTTGACTCCATAGATGTTTTCTTGTCGTCAACCTGGTTCTTGTTACCAAATTCGTGTTCAGATTCATCACTCGAATCGTTAGACTCTTTCGAGTTCGTGTCTGCAACGTTAATTTCTTCATACGAAACATCCGCTTCAGCGTCGCAGGCATCAAAGAATTCTTCGTCATCAGCATTCTCATAACATTCAAAGTACTACACTTCAATATCAGATCCATTGGAGAAAATATTCAAGACATACGAAGATTCTTCTGATGTAAAGCTAGTGTCGGACAAAGGAGTTTCACCTTCATAATTGTCACGACTCCAGGTTATGATTTGTTCTGCTGGCGTACCTCGGTTATTGGTCTCACCAGTCTAAAATCTCAGCTCTTTGGATTTCCAATGTACACTTGCATTTGATTGATAAAGCCAAGGTCGTCCAATCAGCACAGAATTGGATGACAAACCGAGTGGTTTGATAACAATGAAATTCATTGTGAATGGCTTGGCTTGAATGTAGATAATGACATCCTTCAATTCTCCAATAGGTTTTCGTTGTGTCGAATCAGCAAACTTGATGTTTCGTTGTGTCGGTTGAATGTCAGTCAGCCCTAGAGCATGAGTTGTGTCTTCTGTTATTATATTTACATTGGAACCAGAGTCAATTGGCACTTTTTCGATCAGGCATCCCGCAATGGTAATATCGATATCAGGTGCACCAAGATCACCTAAATCGATAGACAAAACATCAGCATCTAACAAAGAAACTTTTTTCTTCTTTTTGGACACAAAAAGGCCTTTTAGTTGCTTTTTGTAATAAGTGTTATCTGCCAACAGCTATTCAAAAGTAATCCAATATCAGTCACGATGTCATATTCTTTCGTCTTTGATTTCGTGATTGGTTTATCGATAACAACACTAGACAATTTCGTCTTTGCGATTTCTTCGTCCTCTTCTTTGAAAGTGACCACCTTTTCTGCAGCAGCTGTCTGAAGTTCAGCGTTGATGATTTCCTTTGCTCTGCCGAGATATCTTTTGCAAATAACTTTGCAGCATTGCGGTCATAGTTAGTGTCATCTTTGAAATCTTTCTTAGTCATAGATTTGTTCATTGTTTTGCTAGAGGATTTATTCTTTGAGGATTTTCTGCACTTTGTCGAAGATTTCTGATCAAGTTTCGAGGAGCTTTTGCTTTGACTTTGAATAATTTCTCCACGTCACTTGGCCAGGACTGATCTTCTGTCTTTGCCAATTTTCCTTCAATAACGTCAATTCTCTGCACAACAGCATCAGTCGCAGCTTTTGCTTCTACAGCAACTGGTGTTGCTACATACTGATATTTGGGTCGTGGCTTCTACGGCTGAGGGCAGTCAGGATACTTGTGGCCAGGCTCTCTGCAATTCAAACATAATGGTACATAACCAATCGGCTTTCGCAGTTGAGGACAGTCAGGAGAAAAATGTCTCGGCTCTCCACATTCAAGTCATTAAACTTTCTATTAAGGTCAGTCATATTACTCTTCCAAAGCTATTCAACTTTAGAAGTTGACGACTTATCAACGACAACTTTCGTGTGGTCCTTTCGTTTAATTCGTCGTTTATTCTTTCTCTCTCCTTTGTTAGCTTCTGATTCAAATGAATCGCTGCTTTCAAATTCTGAGCTTGAAGAACTGGTACATGAATCAGAATCAAAATTTTCATCGCTGTCACTAGAATCAATCTTCGACTTTCGAGATTTCTTCGTCGATCGTCGCTTTTGTGCTAGTTTTGAGGTCTCGAAATTTTCGGCACTAGCTATTACTATTGCTAAGGAGATCATGTTCCCTTGTCTGCAATACCGATCAATCTTTGGTGGTAAACCAACCAAAAACCATTCGATTTGCATATCTACGGGATATACACCGGTTATTTTTCCTATGAGATTTTTAACCTTACGTGTATATTTGCGAAGGGATTCTTTACTCTTCTTTTGAACCTTGTTCAGACGTCCAAGAATTCTAGATTTGTAACCAATTTCTCTGAACTGGTTCATAAACGCATCTTTCAGTAAGTACCAGGTTCCTACACGGCCTGGTTCAACTTGACTGTACCACATGCGCGTCTGTTTTTTGAGCAGACCAGGGAAAATTCGTAGTTTTTCTACGTCAGTGCCCTCGTTATTCCCATTAGCGATTGACTCAAATTGTGAGACATAGCTATCTGCATCATCAGAAGAAGTCCATTTAAAATAATCATATTCAATTTTGGAGATAGAAGTGAAAAGTGCAGCAGGACCCTCCATACCGAAGCTAATTAGGAGTTCAAGTAACTGGGCAGTGATTTCGTCTAGATTTCTTCAACTAGTATTCTCACTTTGTCTTCGTAAAAATTTCTCTCTAAGCTTACGGTATTGTTCTAATCTGAATTCTCTATCTGACATACACTAGAGATGGAAATGGATTTGTTAGATTTCTTATAACTTTCCTAAACTATCCCCGGCAACGGCGCCAAAAATTGGTATATGTCGTACTATACCAACATGGTTAATATAGATTTTATAGTAAATAATGTCGTTCCCACAGAGAACAACGTTGGAAAGTTATGTTTTTGGTACAATTATGGCAAGTGGTTTCGAGGGTTATTCTGGTTGTTGACAGACATTAAAAAGTAACCAGTATTACTTATATTTGGGATGGGGAGTGTTAATAAATTCAGAACAACAATCTGGCCTCTATCGAATTGGATGAAGCGCGTTCTACAGATGAGATGTTATCAGAGTAGTACAACGGTACTACACTCTGGTTGATTAAGGTGTCAACAGAGAATCGAGAATTGTTCGATGTATTCGTGACTGTGCAGACAATTAATTAATCGCGTTCGCAAACTATTCATTTCTAGACAGAAGTCCTCAACAACTAAAGTCCAACTTAATGGTTAAAGAACACGAAGAGTTTTAGAATACGTTAGAAACTTATGTCAATGCCAATCAGGAAGACAAATCAGAGACTTAATTCTTCAGACATGGACTATCATCTCCTATGTATACATACAACTTTATTCAATGATCGTGCTAGACTGTACCAAAGATAGTCGTTATTCGAGTGCCGAAAAGAAAGTATTCGTGATAGACAAATAAGATGGTTTAAAGACAATTCTTTAGGGCATGCTTTACGGAAACACAACAAACGATTGTAATGCACTAGAGCGTCTGTTTGATCAGAGAGAAATTCATGAAATGCATTAGAGATAGTTAGCAGACTCCAAATCACTCACACTCAACAGTGCGGAGAACAAAGATAAGAGATAATAACTCACAGAACTCTATTCACTTCTTCAATCTCTTACATAAGCATAAACTCTTCTCTCTCGATAATCGAGACTGAAGTGCGAGATCAATATATGTTCTACGGGGCGAATAAACACACCTCTAAAACAACAGGTGTGTCGCTCCCGCGAAAGGGTCTAGTTAACGATTAGACTGAGAATACATTCACCTATACCATAGGAGGTATACTTCAACTATGAGTTAAAGTTACTCTAGTTTATCATGTCTTTTTGTATCTAGTCGTTTCGTATGGACAACCTGATAAAGGTTGTCCAAGACAATGTCTTTTCCTTTAAAAGGTATTGCCCTTAATTACAAGGCAAGTACTTAGGAGATATATTCCCGAAAAATGACTTAGGCCTCTTCATGATTTATACTTATCCAGCTCATATCTTCATTTTCGAGTATATCATGCCATATTTATGTTGATATTTAATATTTAACATTTTCGTGGCACCACACTTTGCTTTATACCTATTTAAGCATGAGAGGAAGAGTTACTACCTAGTTATCTTTCTACTCTATTTATGGGTTTTACTACATGAGTGTCGGTGCTTGGTTTGTTTTGCCATTTAAAGTCGAACACCAAACCACTCTATCATAAAAATTATAGATGTTAACTTAATGATGCTACATTCGCATTGTTTACTCATCATTAACAAAGATGACCCCACTAAAAAGTTTAAATAAGTGGGATTCTTATTGATATGATTTCTTTAGAACAATGATGCAATTGTTGATTGTTGAAATATTTATATGATGATGTTAGTGCTATAGTTCTTTAGTACCACCGCGAACCCTTACAACCATTATTCCTTCTCTCGCAACTTTAAAGATTCTAGGAGTAGTACTTTGACTTCATCATGACTTTGGATAAAAATATTATAAAGTGTCAACTTTTGAAAGTTGATGCACATTGTACTTGTTGCACACTCTATAAACTTCTATGTTTAATAATTAGCTCTTATAGTTTTTATCCCAGTAAGAGTTATGTTGCGTTGGGGATATCAGTAACGAGTTGGACATGGAATGAATATCTCTTTAGCTATGTTATTTTTTATCTTTTTTAAGCACATTTTTAAATTTGAATTGCTAGACACAAATCAAAAAGTCTATGACACCTAGTTATGGTTTGTATCTACAAAAAATGGAAAGACTTAGGTTACTCGCTAATGTCACAAGTTATACTCTTTTAAATTCAGAATTTCAAATGCAACTTATAGGTTGTTACATGTTGCATAAAATTGGGGATAGAATTTTAGCACAAGATTTATCCTTCCAACAATTAAAAAAGACTTAAGAGGGGAATGAATAAAATTCCTTAACTTTGTTGGTATCTTGGTCATACATAGGTTGTTGAAAACCCTCACTACTATATGGGTCTTACTAGTAATCATCATAGTTTTCACGACCTAAAAAACTCTAGGAATATTATTGTACTTGTCATGCGTCCATGAGCAACAAGGCAGGCTATAAGGTGACGACTTTTGGATACCTAGAAATTTGTACACTTGCTAACGTAATAAAGTGCTTCTTAAACAAAGGAGGGTAGGACTTTGACCCAAGAAAAAGGATGTGGAATGGGAATGGATAAATTTCTTTAATGTAGATGGTAATTTGGTCATACATAGCTAGTGCATTGTAAATAATTACGACTATGTCGATCAAATTATTTCTTATCATTTGAAAAGTTTGTAAATCTTCTTTTTGTTGATATTATGCAACTAAAAACTGCCAAGTTCTGCATACTTAACAATTTTTACACTTGGCACATAATATACAAACATCACACATGTCACCTATTTTTTGAGCACGATGGGATGTATCAATTTTTTATTTTTTGGATTTAAAGACCGATACAAAAGGAGAGTGGATTGATAAGATGACATTACTTGTTATCAATGTGTAGAACAAGTTTGTTACTTTTTGGGACCAATGAAACTCGTGGCCTCGTACTGACAACTACTACCTACGGTCAAACTTTGGCTTCAAATTACTTGTCGCTGGAGTTAGACATACTTTTATAAGATGTGATGTTGTGCTGAATGCTTGATGCATCTATAATTCTTTTAGAATAATAAAGATCGACATCAAGGAAACTTTAAAATTGTGTTTATTTATAAACAACACGTCTTACGACTCTTTTTAAAATAGTGTCTCGGCTTGCACGTGAATATAAACAACCAAATTTTGCTCTACAATTGCTCAAAAAATAATTAATCAGGACCTTGTTCACTATCCTTACAACATAAAATGGCATACTCAATCTCAAATGTTAATGGCACAATGTACAACAAAAAAATGCAACTTCTTTTTGTTGGATTATTCTCCTACTAATTGACTAATCGAGTTTTAATCTTCATCCAATTGATTATCCAGACCTGCAATTTTCTTCATGTTTTTACACAGTTTGCAGAATTACTTGGAAATGGTTCACAGGTGGTTATTGTCACTTCGGCCACTTTGAAGACTTCGGACACTTCGGACACTTCTGTTTTCGCATTTTTCCCATGTCGTATTTTTTGGAAAAATGCGAACTGTGCGAAAAACAGTTCATTTCTTCAGAGTGACAATTAACGTTCCATTTGGAATTAAAGCCACCGACTTGCATTAATTGTTAGCAAGTAAATTTTTGAGAAGTCCTAACTGGACGAATGCCAGCACATCACAGCCAACTAGATGGCACAATGGACAACCTAATTTCTTAGTATAAATAGCTGCTCATACTTCTATATCATAATCATTATTATCATACCGGATTGAAGCATATTTAGCATCTCTCTCAAGCTTTCAAGCTTGAACACTCTTGAGCATTCTAGCTCAGTTCTTTAGGGTTGATTTAGAGTTTGCTATTGCACTTACTTGCTTATTGGCAGAAGTGTTTAATTCAGATAGAGTTACAGTTACTCAAAGATAGTTTAGAGCATGCGGCTTTGATTCGTAATTCCTCTGTGCTCATTCCATCTTGATTTGTTTCTTTCACTGAATCAATCCATCCTTTATTGCGTTCAGAATCATATCATTATGTATGCATATCTATAATTCTTTTGTAGCTGATAATCATTGATAATTCAATATTTTATGTTTTGCTACGTAATCACTTAGTTTCTAGTGATTTCAGTGTTAGTTGCTAAAGATTGAACATGATTTCTATCACTACTTTTGTCCAAAATTGATAGGCGTAGTCATGCACAAGAAAGAAGGTTTCTTCCGTCGCCATACTCGATGAAGTCGTCTACCTACTTCGACTTTGTCAAATTATTATTTTTCATCTTATCACCTCTTTCCAACATGATATCAGAGCGAATTCTATAATCTGCTATTACCTTTAAGATATAAGAGCGATGATATCTTTTGCAATATCAAATTGATATCATGTTCTTCAGTTCATAGCATCCGTTTCAGTATCAAATAATTGATTTCCAATTGTAACGCAACACAATATCTCTTTCTTAACGTCATCGATACAATCGACACACTAAAGTTTCAGATGGATTCTCAAAGTAGAGCCGGTCTTATTGCAGACAAGCTAAAAGGATCCAATTATCATTTGTGGAAATTTAAGATGAAGACGTTGCTCGAAGATATCTCATGACTTTGGTAAGAGCCTTCCAATGTGTTATACCAAGGTTAGTCATAAACTGACTTAGGGAGCTAACTACAAAAGCTTGTCTGGCCTGGTATAAATTATTGCGTACATAAGAGATCCTATGATATAATGATAAGGATACTCACACATCTGCTCCTTCTCTTATTTTGTTTGATGACATTGGTCCTTTGACAATTTGAGACCTGGTTCCATTGGTGAGAGAACTAACTTACAATTAACCAAATTATATAGCTTCGTCTAGATCGGTCATGTCGAATTCGGAAGATAGCATTATCTGTCTTTGTTTATCAGATCGATACTGTTGTCAAAAAGCAATGTTTACAAAGTGATGATGATAAAAGACTGCTGCATTGTCTTGAAGTAAACATTGAAATCTGAAGAGCTTGGTGTGTAGCTGTGATGAATAAGTAAAGTATTGATCCTTTGAAACCATGCTCAAGCAGATTGCTTCAAGTCTTAAAGTGCCTTATGGACACTACAACACCCGCCATGATTTGCGACGTGTTTTGTGACGTAAATCGCGTCCTGATTTTTTTTTTAAACTCATTGCAGACGTCGAAAAAACACGTCGCTATAAGGTCGTTGGAATCCGACGACTTTAAAATGCATCACAACCCGACAGACACAAGGTGCCGGATTCCGAAACCAAAATTCCCGATGACACAAAGGGGTTCCGACGTGGGTGTCGCAATGCGCCATCCAAAGACGTCGCATTGCGACGTCCCAAAACCCTGTTGAATTCCGACATCTGTAAATATAGAATGATGCAAAAATTTGCCCGACAGATGTCCGACGCCCATCTGACGTCCATCTAACGTATACTTGGATGTCGGATTTCGACGTCCCAGATAGTTGTCGGAGCCCTGTTAACAGAATGATCAAAAAAGGTCCGACATGTGTCCGACGTATATCTAACGTCTATCCGACGCATTTGGATGTCGGATTCCGACATCCCAAACTAGGTAAAAAAAATTAAAAAATGCGTAAAAAACAGTGCGCGCATTTTTATCGGGCTGTTCTTGGAGTTGACTTCTTGGGGAAGCGATGTTCGTGAAAACAATATTTTTGAATTGCATTCAACATTTGGATCAAACAACAAACTAAGCATGAGGTACTTTTCATTCTTAAATTACTTTTCATTTTATATTTTATTGCATTACTTCATGTCCATTATGAATGACAATACTTTATTGCATTGCTTTGTGCACATCATAAATTTCATTTAGATTTCTATATATGATATTGATTGTTGTTTTGAAATTCGACATTGCACATGGTTTTAATTTCTTAGTTGGTTATTACGTCAATGCACATCTCTAAATTTGACATTGCAATTTTTGAAAAAAGAACATTGCACATATAAAAACAATGGCAATATAGCACGATCATTTGCAATAATAATATTTTCATAATATGAATCAATGTATCACAAAATTGGTGCTTTAGTGTCGCATGAGTCTTTCTAGATCTAACATCAACTAAAATTTATAAACCTAATCAACTCGTCGTCGTCGTGACGTCCAGAGTCTGCATGAACACAAGCAAACAAACTACATTACTATTTAATATTTGATCGCATTAAATTAAATAAAATTGATGTCAGAATACAAACCACATTAGTATGAATACAAAGACTAGTACTTACATTTGGAGGATGACCCTCGCTCTTTAGTTTGTCAACTAATGCGTCGTACGATTTCCTGTAGGCAAATTCGTATTCCTCCTTAGTTGGAAGACGTCCATAGTCCGCCAACTATCCATGCATTCAATTTAAGTTAAAATTAATTTAGGGCTGCGTTGAAGCAGCTAGTCATAATGCATATTAAAAAATAAGAGCATATGAAATCAAAGATAAACTATAAGAGTAGTGTAAGTTCACTTACCATGCTTGATTGCAATTTCGCCTTTCCGCTCGAGCCCAACCTAGGATTGCCTATCCCATGCATCCTAGCGGACGCAACATATTTCTGAATCTTGTATTTATCTGGTGTTCGTTCATCTGCTTTTACACGGTTCCAATCATTTCTTGAACACCAAGGGGGCTTGGATTGCCCGTCCCTATAAGCTCGTCGTGTCATATCACGACGATCTAATCCATAAGTATGCTTATGAATTTCCTTCTCCTCAAATTTCTCTTCTTGTTGGAATTCGTCACGAAGGGTACCAATAACCTGTCGTTTATCGGCTTCAGGTTGTTCGGACCATTTACTAAATAATCTGTCGCCAAAATGGTGTTGACATAAAGAATAGAGTTGGTCCAAAACCACCCTCCCTTTTCTATTGACAATTATATTACCTTGAGGATCCACGTCATAATAAGGATTTGTGGATGACTCTTCGGTGGGGGCGGGAGCCGCGACCGCTTGTGAGGAACCACCCTCATCTCGGCTAAGCATACTTTGCAGTTGTGTTTTTTGCTCAGGAGTTAATGATTCATATAAATTTTTAACATAGTCTCCCGAGCTTTCACCATTGCCTGCCCCGACATGATTACTACATTTATAAACATGCAATACATTACAATAAACCCTTATATATTGAAATGAAGTAGAAAAGAAAATCGATAATGCATATTGGAGTGGGACTTTCATACCTGTGTTAACAAAAGAAGAGAGATATGTGTGTAGAGCTCGAGCCTGCACCAAGATGCAAAAGAATCATATAAGTGACAATGTATAAGAATAGTACTATCTAGAAATTAAAATATTAAAATCATACAATAGTTTTATGTTATTTGTGTTTTGTACTTGTGCATATATGCAGTTTATCACAACGAGATGAATTACATTCAAATCAGTCTAGCGATGAAGACACTACTCAAGTTAACAGGGTAAGTAATAAACATGCATGTTTTCTTATTCATAAAAACTTTGTTATTATAAATTAAAATATTGTGCTAAAGTGACATCTACTTGATTTTTGTTTCTCATAGAGAAATTATTTTTAAAATAAAATATGGTGCACATGCCTCAAGTGTGATGGACAAAAGATGCGTGAAAGACGCATTGTTGAAAATCATATGCGGAAGTTTGGACGAAAAGAAGAAGGTCAGCCATCGAATTTGGAAGACATGGAGGTTTGTTAATTTTATATTTTTGTTTTTTATTATAACCTTCGTCAATCTATATATGTCACTTATGGAATTTGTTTCATGTGTGTAGCCAATACATCGAATGCCATTCCACGGAGTTGATCCATCCATGTTTAGTTACAATCAACGTCAAGTTTTGATAGACATGAGAAAACAAAGAATGAAACAAATTGAAGAGGCAAACACAATTGAAAAAAAGAATAATCAACTTGATTCTAATAATTATGATGATGAGGTGCAACACGATGAAGCAATGCACAACATGTTTGAATCTTACTTTGAAACAAATGAGAATGATGATATGCATGCATCTTCTAATGAAAACGGAGATCACGAACAATTTGACATGGATGAAGACGAGATTTTATTGCGCAAGGAGACAAACACTCCTCTATATCATGAAGCATCCATTTTGAGACTAGTTACGTCAGTTCTTATTCTAAACCTTCAAGCAACATACAAATGGAGTGATTGTATCGTGACATCTTATTCGGGTACTTAATGCATAACACAACTATTATACTTTATAGCGTAGCAATGGTATTCACGCTTACGACATCTCAAGACCTTTACAACAACGGAACTTCGTTGTTCGTGGAATTCTAATGTGGACGATGCATGACTACCCCGATTTAAGCGAATGTTCAGTATCTATATAATGAATCTAATCTGTTTTAGGGTTTAACGTTTGAGTATATTTAACTAAGCTTATGTTTAATTTGGTTTATGAACTATGTAGGTTAAATCACATCGAGTTACAATGCATGTTATATTTGTAGACCACTTTTGGAGAAGGGTCGACATAGCACAAATATGGTAAAAAAAGTGGTGTACGAAAATCATCGCAAATACTTGCCGCATGATCATCCTTTTCGAAGGTTGAATAGGCGATTTTTTGGAGGGCGAGGAGATAATCCTCTAAGTACACCACCACCCCCATGCATGGGAATAGCGGAATGACATGGTGAATGGCTTAAACATCACGACGTTAATTCTTCATGGAATGAATCCATTGATGGTATGAAACGGTTGTCTATTTTTCATAAATTACCCTATTGAAAGAATTTATTGATAAACCATCTATTGGATCCTATGCACATATTCAAAAACGTCGGTTAATCCTTATGGAACCACATCATTGACATAAAAGACAACTCAGCTCGTAAAGATCTACAAGCGGCCGATGTGAAAAGACCCTGATTTCGATGTGCCTTTCAAAAATTGGTTGCCGCCCATATTTTTCGATCGCCGGACTCTAATTTTTGGATTTTTTACTTAGACATCGGACTTTGACGTGTCAAATTGCGACGTATTATGAAATTTTCGATCATACGTCAGACGCCCATGTTGAAATCTACGTGATATGTTATTGTGGAAGTTTACACACATGATTGTGTTTACCTTCGATAATATAACCTTCGAGTTGCATCATGTAAATGTCTTCTTCGATGACTCCATTGAGATATGATGTTTGTACATCCATGTATTTCCAATTCTGCTGCAGCAACAAACGATAATAAAAGTCAAATACAAGAATGCTTGACTACTGGATTGAAGGTCTCAATGTAATCGATGTTGTGTACATGAGAAAATCCTCTGGCGACAAGTCAAGCTTTTCTTCTATCAATGCTTCCGTCTGTTTTATACTTGATTTTGAAAATCCATTTGCAATCAACTACATTTCTGGTAGCAAGTAGTTCAACAATCATCCATGTCTGGTTCTTGATAAGAGCTAATACTCTTTATCCATAGCTACTTTCCAGAGATTGGAATCGGGCTGACTGAGTGCCTCTTTGACAGTCGTCAGCTCCTGAACAAGGTAGGCTGCAGACTCATTGATATACCTGATAGGTGGTCTGCTAGTTCTTGATGATCTTCTGGGTAATAGAGGAAGTTGATCATTTTCATCATACGATAGTTGTTGGATTGCAATATCATTATCTTCGAATTCACCGTTAATATGTTTTTCGTCGAAAGTGGATGAGCTTGGACCTTCAATGAGAATAGTCGACTGAAGAACTAGAGAGCTCATTATGTCGAGAGAATCTGTTATGTCGGCTACATGGGCTATGCCTTTTCCTTTGAGGTCGATAAACTGATCATTTCAATGAAGATGACGTTCCGGTTAGTGAATATCTTCAACTCGATAGGATCGAACAACTTGTAAGATTGATCTGAAGTAGTGCAGTTGATGAAAATACATTTGATACTCTTGAAGTCAAGCTTCTTCCAGAGATCATGAGGAATCTGCACATAAGCTGTACAGCCACAAAATCGTAAGTTCGATAAAGAAGGTTGGTACCTGTCCAAACTTCGTATGGTGTTTTGGCTGAAAGACCTTTAGTAGGACATCTGTTCTGAATATAGGTTGTTGTTGAAATAGCTTCAGCCTAGAAGGACTTCGGAAATGATGCATGTGATAACATGCACTTTGCCAATTCGACTAAGGTTATGTTCTTTCTCTCAGTAAGACCATCCGACTGAGGCAAATAGGAGGTAATGTATTGTTGTTCAATGCCGTTGTTAAGGCACTACTCCTTGAATTCGGTGGAGATGTATTCTCCTCCGTTGTCGGACCTCAATGCTTTAATTCTTTTGCCAGTTTGATCTTCTACATGCTCTTTGAATTGTCTAAACTTGATGAAAGCCTCTGATTTCTGCTTAATGAAGTAAACAACTGTTCTTCTGAAAAATTCGTCAATAAAAGTAATAAAGTACTTTGCATCTAGTAATAAAGGAGTTTGCATAGGTCCACATATATATGAATGAACAACATCTAATAGACCTTTTGCTGCATGCCTATGACTGGTTCTAAAAGGAATCCTAGTCTGTTTTCCAATGATGCAGCTATGGCAGATAGGGATATCGACTTTGTCAAAAGGATAGTCGAGATCAAGTGCTAGGGATTGTTTGGACATGTTCAAGACAGATGCATAATTCAAGTGTCCTAAGTGATGATGCCATAGTAATGCTTTATTGAGAAGTACAGAGGTTTTCAAGGCTTGACTAGAATCAGAATAACAATGTGCCAATCTATATAAGTATCCATGCCTCTTATCGAGTGCAAGGACCTTATTTTTCCTATCAATAATTCTGCGTTGATTAGACTCAAACTCCACCTTATGACCTAAATCTGTAATTCTACTTATTGATAACAAATTTGTAGAGAGTTTAGGAACGTACAAGACTTTTGATAAGAGTGTGAATTGATAATGCTGTGATTTTAATCTTATAGTACATTCACTTTCATCACCAAGATGAAAAATCTCACAATGATTGGTCATATGTTGAGTGGCTCTAGAATCCAGAAACCACGAATCATCTGAATTCACATTTTTGTCTTTGACCATAAAAGCGCCTTCGTCCATTTCGACTTTAGGAGATGCTGTAACTATATTTGCTTGTTGACCAGGTTGCTTGGCTGCACTTTGAGAATTCGACAGTCCAGGATCTCGTGGTTATTGCGCTTGCAATACTTGCAAAACATCTTTTTCTTCGACAAATGTGGATTCAATGATTGTTCTTGAGTTTGAGTCGGTTTCTGATTCGATGTAGACTGCTTGGAACTTTTCTACTTTTATTGTTTTGAGCCCTTGTTGACATATAGAGCATGAGATGAAGAGGTAGACAGAGTGTCTTAAATTCTTCGATTGTCTTTTTGCAGCAACATAGTGATAACTTTGGTAAGATTTAAATCTGAATGTGTCGTGATGATCATCACCCAGTTCTCATATGTAGAGGGCAGACTTGAAAGTAATGTCATAATTGCATCTTGATCATCTATGACTGATCCGACAACGGCCATCTGTTGCAAGAGATTCTTAAACTGGTTAATATAATTATGAAGAGAATCATTATTTGACATCTTGAGTGTGAAGAATTTCCTTCGAAGATGTAACTTGGTAGTTACGTCTCTCACATCATATAATGAGCTCATGATGTCCCAAACTTCTTTCAAAGTTTTAGCTTCAACTATGTGGCCAATTTGAGTATCTGATATATTGAGAATAATAAGCGCGAAAGCTTTACCATCCTTTGATTTCCATTTCGAGTCGTCTGTGCAATCTTCAGACTTTATCTTTGAACCTGTAACAACATCCCACAACTCGTTTGCTATTAGCAAGGTCTTCATCCTAAATTTTCGTAAATGATAATTGGATCCATTTAGCTTGTCTAAGATAAGACCGGATTTACTTTAAGCATCCATCTGAATGTTTAGTCTGTCAATGTTAAACTAGAGTTGTTTTCAGCACATTTTTGTGCGCGTGCGCACAAAAGTGCGCATAAAACCCTTGCTCACTTGACGAGACATAACATGCCATCAAATGATTGAAATTTTAATCTTTCAATTGTATGTGGAATTAGACTTGACTCTTCATTGTATTATTGGAAGACTAAATTTTTTTTTCTCTCTCAATTGATGGCAATTTGCCCCCAAAAAATTTCAATTTTCAGCACTTCACATGGGTAACTTTAGGTGCACGTATATATCTCTATAGGACTCCAAATTTAAATTTGTTTTCTATGGACATGTTTCTATGGTCATAAAGGATTTTTGAAAGTAGACAGCCAAAGAAAGGGTTGTAAAAAGCACCTCCAAAAGAGCTGAAACTTTCTAGTAACTTTCAATAATTTTAATACTTTTCAGCATGTGACATGGGTAAGTTTAGATGCACATAACTATCTCTACATAACTCCAAATTGGAAAAAAATTGAGAGACACATTTCTATGGTCATATAATTAAAGTAGACAAACCAAAAAAATATTGTTGAAATCATGGTATTATACACATATATATGATATTTCTAGTTTTGGTGATTTTTATCAACACTTAACAAAGGTAACTTTGAATGCACGTATCTATCTCTATAGATCTGCAACTTGACTCTTTTTTTGTTAGACATGTTTCTATAATCATATAGGATTTTAAAGAGTAGATAGGCTAAAAATTGAATGTAAAATTCACAAGAATGTAGTCCCATATATGAAAATATTGAAGTTTCATTAATACCCCTACATGTTGGACACATCATATCTTACATATAAGTTGCTCAAAATGAAGGTCTCAAAATTTGTAATCAGTAAATGTATATGTGAAGAGCACACATGTGAAAGGAGTTGATGTGATTCATCATAGTTTATGAGATATGAATTTTTGATTAAGTGCTTGAGATGCACACTTTTGTGTGCATTTTGAAACGACTCTAGTATTAAGAGAGATACCGTGATGTGGATTCTCTGATATCGAAACAAATTAATTCAAACTGAAGAATTTGATATCACGAAAGATACCAAGTATTAGAGCTTGCGCTCTGATATAGTATTATGCCTTGAAGAATCAATGCTCTAATACCATGTTGAAAAGAATTAGAACGACAAGAATTAGAACTTATCATGTGCAGCAAAACAAACTATCTTTCTCTTTCTCAATGCATCACTACGCCTATCAATTTCAAACAAAACAATAGTGATAGAACTCACGTTCGATCTTATACTAACTAACTTTGAAATTATTAGTACTACAATGATTACGCATCCAAACATTAAGCATTGAATTATCAGACAAATAATTAGTCGCGAAGAACTATAGAGATGCATATCTTCTGATAAAAACATGAACGCAAGAAGATAGATTAATTCAGTATGAAAACGAAACATATGTAAATGAGTACAACAAGTTGCGGATCGAAGCCATGTACTCTAAGCTATCTCTGAGCGACTAAATATAAGTCTGAATTAAGCGCTTCCACTAGTAAGCAGTAAGTGCAATAACAAACTCTAAATCAACTCCGAAGAACTGAGCTAGAATGCTCAAGAGAAGCTTGAAAGCTTGAGAGAGAATGCTAGCTATGCTTCTCGATACTTGTTGAAATGCAAAAATATGAGCAGCTATTTATACTAAGCGATTAGGTCGTCAAATGCGTCATCCAGTTGGCTATGATGTGCTGGCATCCATCCAGTTAGGACTTTTCAAAAATTCCTTGCTAATATATTAATGCAAGTCGGTGGCTTTGGTCGTATCTACAGATTTGAACATAAACTGTCACTCTGTAGAAACGAACATATACTGCTACGCGAAAAATGTGAAGGTCTTCGCCAACGTTATTTCCTTAACATTTGAGGCATCCGACGTTATGGAAAAAAACCGAAGTGAGAGAAAATTCCGAAAGACAAAAATCTCGAAAATGCTGAGCCGTTTCCGAGTAATTATGAAGACTGTGTAAAAACAAGAAAAAAGCTGCAGGTCTGGATAAAAATTGGACGAAGATTAAAAAGTCAATTAGTCGATTAGTAGGAGAATAATCCAACAATATCACCATACTAAATTATGTTGAGGCAAATGCCCCACAACAGTATTACCTTGACTCTCAAGTGGCCCTTATGTAGGGTGTTTTCACACATAGGTGTAGGGTATGTATATATATAAAAAATCCCCACCTTTACTAGAGATAAAAAATAGGAAGGCTCTTAACCCATTTCTCATAGAAAAGTGAGGTCTCCCATGTGGCAAATTACTTGGCTTAAAAATGATGACATGGGGTGCCAAAGAGTACTGGTAGACATCTCCACATACCTTAAGGCCCTTATTTTTTGAAGCCGTTTAGATTTTAATTTCCAGGTGAGAGAACATCCTTGTGGTTCATAAAGGATAGAGGAGAGTGAACACGTGCTTCATGTGAAACGGGGGGAGGGGGGGGGGGGTTTGATGGAGGGAGTTGGACAGGAGTAAGTGTGACTCAACATCATTATTCCCCCTCGTGTGTGTGAAAACACCCTTAGGGCAATGTATTCTAGGTTGCCACTGAGCATGCATGCTCTTGGACCCCGCCCTCATCTAGTGGTCAAGAGTCCAGGAATGCCATGAAAAGTACTCTCAATGGAAGGATGAAGGTGGGCCTATGGCCTCATTCTCATTATCACTCACTGGAATAAAAAGTCACGATAAGAATTTTAGAGCTTTCCCCTCCCTCTCTTATTACAAAACAAAACAAACACTAAAAACAAAAAAAGGAAGGATGCAAGCATTGCCTTGGGAACTTCCCATGCGCAATGAGCAGGTGCGAGAAGAGAGAATCTCATTTTTGGAGAGAGAACGCCGCCAATTTTAGGAGAATGCTAATTTTAAGAGACTTGGAGGCCTTCATGTGCGTAATGCTTCTTGGTTTCCAAGGGGAGGCTCGAACCTGGGACCAAAGAAACTTTGGATGCCAAGCTAACCAGTTGAGCCAACCCCGTTGGGTTCATGTGCGTAATGAGGAGGTGTGAGGAGAGAGGATCTTAATTTTGAACAAAGAATGACACTTTTAAGAGAGAGAACATAACTAGGGAGAGATAAATAGAGGTGCATATTCTGGTTCCGAAGGAGGTGCCTTTGGAATAAAATAGAAAGGGGCCCAGATTTTTCTCGATCTCGACAACCATTCTTTCATTTTACAAAGAAAGCGCCTTCCCCCCCCTCCCCCATTCGATCGATTGCCAGAATCTCGTTCATTACCTGCTTTTCTTGCGATCCAGGCACAGCAAAATGGTACGTTCCTTCAATCCTTTCTCTGACAAATATCCTGGATTCGATTCACTTTTGCTTGGGACCTGTGATATTATGTTTTCGGATGATCTTTTGATTGCTTAGAAGGATTTGGTGGATCTTGCTTCCATCCATTCAACCTCTGCTTGGCTAGATCATTTTGTTGGAAGTAAGAAAGTTGGCCAAATCCCTTCCGCCAAAGATTTGACAATGGTTTTGTGACAATGATCCTGTTTTCAGATTGTAGCAACGGATTCTGATGGTACAGGTTTTGCTAGTTGGATTGCTTGTTGCAAATGAAACAGTCTTTGTGGAACGTCAAGGGTGCTTTGCTTGCTCTATAGATTGAACTAAAGTCCTTAAGAATAGACTTCCGTATCATTATTTGATCAAATCTCTTTGTGTTAGTTATTGAGGTATTGATTGGCAGCTACGAACTCGGAATTTATATCAATTTTTATAACGTTCACTATTATTGGATGATTTGGCCATTGGAGGATTATGGTTCCTTTTGGTGCTTGAGGTTCACTAGAATGACGAAGTTACGTGGTCCATGTACAGGTGTGCCTTGCATGTCTTTTGCCTTTGTTCCTCATACCGCTGTTGAATATTCTGCCCAAATTGCTGGATCTAATCATGGTAAGCAGTGAATTCCATCAGTAACTATGTTTCCTTGACCTAGTCTGCAACATATCGTAAAGATAATTCGACTGACCTTGTTTAGTGACGGTTTCATATGTCCATACAGACATTTTTCTTCAGTAAATTTTTGAAGTCCATATTCTGTGTGCAGGCAAAATTATATGCTGCATTCGGCTGGGAATATAAAGCTCCTGTCAGAGCCCCAGCTTCTTGCCCTTACAAAAGTGATTCTAGGTCGATCGCCATGGTAAATATGGCTTCCAAGGGTTTGATGAGAATAAGTTGCTTGAGATCTCTGTTTTATGTTTGAGTAGAGACACGTTAGTTTGTACCACTCTTATTGTCGGAAATGGCACTTGGAAGGTTGATGGACTTATGAACTTTTTTCAATTTTTTCAAAATGGTTTTTTAGAGGTATCAATCAAACAAAGCGTATAGTTGTTTTGCAAGTGGTTGCTACTCAGAAGAGGATTACAAGGACTTTCTTGCCTTTACAAGAATTTTGGCGGATTTCTTTGGTGGACATGATGACTCCTTATATTGTCATACGTATCGTTTTCATACATTGTCACTTGCCAATTGCCACCTTAGATGTTAGTCCTTGCATTAAAGCTTCAAGTTTCGTTGGTTGCATACTTAATTATTGTCAAGGTTCTTCATATTTTTGGCACTTCATCTTTTGTGTACTTTTGTGTGCCATTTTTTGGAGCTTTCTCAATCATTCATCTTTTTGCAATGATTCGCTTACTTGCACTTTATAGCTCATCAATCTAACATCTAGAAGTGAGGCAATTGAAATTCCATTTTACAAAGAGTTTGAGCTTTAGTTTTTTCATAGTTTTGGATCAAAACAAAATTTAGCTTTTACGGCTTGCAAGTTTTCTCTAATCCTTGGGTGCTGAAAATTTCAAAGCATCCTTGGAGACATTATGGTCCACATGGTATGATGTAGAGGATTAGGATGCGTGTCATGAGCCATAGGATGTTTTGGATGGGGCAAAGGATCATATTTGGTTGAGGTAGAGGTTCACGATATATGCCATGGGTCACAATATACTAGAGATGAGATATTGGTGCAAGATCTAAGTGGTGTAGAGGAGGCATATGTCATGTTGGGTCACAATATAGGAAACATGAGATTTTGGTATAGGACCTTTTTGGATGCTTTAGAGATTCAAGAGATGTGTGGTGAGGCATGAGCATGTGCAACGAAGGCACAAATAGAGAGTTATTCAAGTTAAACGCATGCAGACAATCATTTAGATCTTGACAATCCCACAATTTGAAATCAAGTGTGTGCATTTCCAAATAGACCAGGTTTGTATTTGAGGTACATACATGGATCGATATCATGAGTCACCGGTTTGTGAGATTGTTGATCAGTCCGTAGAGGAGATAGCAGTTGATGATCTATCAACGTATCTTTCAAAATTTTCTCCTACAATTTACTTTCCTTGCACTCCATCTTCTTCGACCCCTCACTCTTTTTGCAACATCAATCGATTTGCTCTTCTATCCTACCAACAATCCACCTCTAACATGTGACATTGAGGGGCGACCAACGATCCACCCCTCCAAGCATATTCTTCTCTAATGATTGGCCTACAAAATGTATTTTGCTATAGACAGGTGGTTTTTCCTTCTTTTATTAGGTTCTTCCCATCAAAGACTCACATATAAGATCTATTTTAGCTAGCGATCCACCCTCTAGTCATCTTTATTGCCAATGCTTGAGCTACAGAGGGAATTTTGCTATTTAATAGGATCATCTTACTTTGATTTGTTTATGGAGAGTATTTCCTTCATGTCTTTTCCACATGAGTGGTTGTTTCTACTTTGACTGTTTGTAGGTGTATTATCGCTCTCTTGCTCCAATGATCACTTGCTGGAGATCTCTTCCCTTTGAGGAATAGTAGACGATGCTTCTACAAGCTATTTTCGCCCTCACCACCATTCCAACCAGTTATATTATTATGGTTGCTCTTGGTGCTTTTGCTAGTTTTGATAGTGAGTGGAAATTCATTGTAGTTTTACAAAACTGCGAAGTGTATGTGGGCCATCGCGAAAGAGACAATTATACCTCTCCCGTATCTCATGATACAACGGACATCTGAGGAGGAAATGGGCTTCATCTTCCACCTCCTGCAACGAGCAGAGAGAGAGAGAGAGAGAGAGAGAGAGAGAGAGAGAGAGAGAGAGAGAGAGAGAGAGAGAGAGAGAGAGAGAGAGACCTTTATTAATGTCTTTTCCATGCCAAAAGGCATATAAGGTGAGTGAGTACATGTCAAGTATGTGATACGACGGGGAGTCTATGTAATGTCTATGAAATAGTAAAGAAAAAATTAACTAGGTGTGTGTGCTAAAATCAAACTCGGAATGCACCTAGTATATGACTACAAATGTAAATATAATGGAAATGGTAACATGCTGTCATCAAGTCCTATTGGTATTGAAGAAAGATGTGATGGGAGCTGTAGCTGGAGGAGGTATGTGTTGTTGACATCGTCAGTGGAGTCATCTGTAAGATGTGTCATCCGTCATGGTATGAACCATGGCTTTGGGAACCATCTGAATCTGAGCAGTACGTCGTGTCTGGTCTCTATGGCTCAAAGTGTCACTGTCCTTATCACTATCATCTAAGGTTGGATCAATCCGTGGTCTTCTGCGAGAAAAGAAGGATGTAATTTGGAGCTGCGTGTTAGAGTGACTTGGCTGCATTGGTTGACCTAAATCCTGTCGTAGTAAAACCATCTCCTTGACCATGAGTGCAACAGAATGTGGATTTTCATATGCTTCAATGGATCTCAATGTGACAAAAGCATCTTGAAATAGGCAAGGATATCGTCCTCTAATCTTACAATAGACTAGGCATTTGAATAAGAAGTGATTCTTAGACTATACCTCAGATAGAGAACATAGTTGGCAAATTCCCTCTTCCCAAGGGGTACCCTGGAAGTGTCCAGTCTCAATCCCTTTGATGAGACACGGGGCTGGCCTAATAAAAATCACAAGCCATGAGCTAGTGGGTATAGTGTACAGTGAAGTGGCATATGTGGTCTAGATATGCAAGTCTTCAAGAAGAGAAGGTGGGGAATGAGGGATGAATTCACGCCAAAAGGCCCTTGTTGAGGAATTGAATAAGGAATTGACAAGGCGTTTTGCTTCCTGTTCTTTGTAGGCACACTTTTTGTGGCGGAGTGTACGATGAAGACAGTGGCGAGCAGTAGGAAGTGCAAGTAGTTCATGTAGGCGTGCATGGGCAACGTGGAGGTGTAAGGAATGACACTCACCGTCAAACTAGGGAGGTCGAATAGGACAAGATGATTTGGATTTGGATGAGCTCTGGTAGGGTTTTGATGGAAAGGATAGTGAGGCAGCAGTATGAATTGAATTGGTGAGAAAGTCGGTCTGTGATTCCAATGGGTTGTCATGTGGAAAATGATAGCGAAGTAAGGGCTTCCTGGTAGGGATGGTTGAACGTATGTTTGGGTGCATGGTTAGAAAGGGAGTGGAGTGGAGGCTGTGAGGTCGAGATAGAATCGGCAGTTGGGTCTTTTTTTTTTGTGTCGGGGAGAGTTATGGACTTGGCTCATTACATTCGCCGTGTCCATTTACATTTACTTTACTTTATGCATAAGCAGGCCTAGGGCCCTTTGTATTCATTAGTGACACTTAGATTTTATGGTTGGCCTTTGGCCTTATTATTCATTATTAGGCCATTTGGACATATGACTGGAGAGTGGGGGCCTTCTTGGAGGGCGCACTATTATCCCTCCCAGTTGGGCCCTAGCCACTGGAAGCTTCCTTTTAGGGCTTCCTCTTGGCTATAAGTAGGGAAACTGTGTCATTTGTTATTCAACTGATGATATTGATCATTCTCTTTAGTCTCCTTAATCTCTCTCTTTCCTGCTTTCTAGGGTTAAGTCTTGCTTATGTGATGCTTTCATAGCTTAGCTCTAGATCAATTGTGGCTTCATTCGTAACTCCCTTGGTGGGTCACCGATTCTTGTTGTTAAAAGATCGTTCTTCTTCGGGTACTTGTTCTTGTTCTTTGGCTATGGCTTCTTGTGTTAAGCACTCACTTAGTGAGTACTTGCACATCATACATAATAGATCTTTAACCCATCATGGGATATAGTCTTTTAGCCTTATGTCTTGGGAGGTACTCCTTATGTATCTGCACATGCCAAGCCATAGTGGTGTATCTTAGTCAATTTTGAAAAGCAAAAAATTTCATATAATCATTTATGGGACCAAAGGGAAGTCTTATTCATGTAAGGCTATGCCTTCAGAGTTTACAGGTGTGCTTTACATCTTGAACGTTTGACCCATAGATTAAGCAACTATTCAAGTAAGTCCACTGTAAGATCAGTCCAAATATGACATAATTCACAAGCAGCGCAAACTTGACATAGCAACTTGTGAATAAGTGACATCACTAAAGAATCCTCCTCCTCATCATTCCTAATACATTTCAAGTTATAAGAATTGGTAAATTGAAGTGTCTCAGCTCTTTCTATCTTTGTTTGATAAATTACAGGCTCTTGCCATTGATGTCTTTAAAAGAATTCCTAGAGGGTGTTCACTCTCTGTGTTATGACATTAAGGCAGCATCCCCAACAAATTTGCAAATACTTCACAATTTTGAAAATTTGAAATTTTCGGTGACAGTGCAGAGTCTGTACTTAATACATCATGGCAGTTGAATCTCAATCAAATGACAAAATGTAAATGCTAGTGTGCACTGTCAACTAAGTTTCAGTTTCTTAGTGGTGCCCACTTTGGACAGATAGAGCTTCATGAATGAATCCTGTGAAGAAAAAAGGTATGTTTGCATAGCAGCAGGATGCTCGGTTTCCATGAAATTAGATCTATGAATGACCTTCGCATACTACTGAATGTAAGTTCATCAATCAGTGTCTCAGAAGAAATATCCATCCATGTTTACCATCTCAAAAACCCTCGGAACTCATATAACTGCGACCATAAATAAAATAAAAAAATGCTGCTTTTCTTTTTCCACGTCTTAAGTTCACTCTCATCTTTGTGTTATAGCATGTAACTCTGTAGCATTAAGTATTATTCTTGATCGTCTGAACATGCATTTAGATAATCCTGCATTGGCATATTGGGTTGTATTTCATCTAATCTACAAGTATATTGGTTAACAACTAAACTGTATCTTTTTGATGAAAGTACAGAAGAGCCCTGGTCTGCTGGATATTGCTGGACAGGTTACAAAAGAACAAAATGGTGTAAAATGAAGAGCCAATTTGAGAGAGAATTGAAGATGCTTTTGCAGATGGTCCTATGGTTTCAGAAATTCGGCAACTACTTGTGTAATCACCATTGTTCATAACTTTGGACACGTTATGGAGGAAGATGGTGATTCTCATTCTTATAATTGAGAGTTTCTTTTGTCAGCAAACTTTGTGTTTTCATATGTATCATCAAACTGTTAAAAAAGTCAAAGAACCTTCATCTTCACTTCCGCGTATTCATGCCTCTTGTACTTATTGGCTTCATGATTATTTCTCATTTTGCTCAGAGGTAAGCCTACTTTGAAGTGTCAATCATATTTCTAGAATATTTTGGAATTGCATTTGTGTTCTAGTTTTGGAATGCCCTTGCATTATATGGTTTTAGCATCTCAATAGGACTAGCTGACTAGCAGGTATTCATTTTGCATTGTAGTTGTAAGCTTGGAAATTTGAGGTGATTTTTTCTCTCCAGGTATCTCATTTAGAAGGGATATCTGCCCAAAGGTGTCATAATTTGATAACGTCGTTTAATCATTATTTAGACCCATGTTTTATGTTAGACTGTAGTTTCTTTAATTATATCCCTTGAAGTGCACGTGGATGAAGAAAGAAGTCTTGTTGTGGATGAACTGAATTCAATTTTGTGTGTGAGGGGTACTAGTGTTTTTGGTGTACTATGATGTGTGTCATATTTTAATTACAACTACATGATGATAATACCACAATTGCCATTTTCTGTAAATGGACATGAACAGCATTTTGATATTCAGGTGCCTTGTTTTAATACTGGAGTTGTTGAAATAAGGCACATTTAAGTGTCCTTTTCGCTATTAATGCTGAACACTAACAACTTGCATTCTATTATGAATCTGAAGATGATTTGCCAATGACACTACAGCCATACTTCCCTACCAACATTTTAAGAGTAGAAATGTAGAAAATAGTCACATTTGAGTGCCCTTTTTATTTACTCTGAAAATCAACAACTCACTGAGAAAAAGAATCTGAACACAATATGTTACAAGCACTTTTGCATCAATACTGCCTTGCACCATCAACAACTGCACTACCACTTTGATTTGAAGTATGCCCAGATTTATCGTACCTGTTCACCACAAAATATATGGTTCAATGAAAATACATATGGTCGAAGGAAATATGAAGAGCTTACCTAGGTTGCTTTCAAAATTTTACATCACATGATAGAAATGGATCGAATTTTGAATTAGAAAGGTAGTATGTAGTGACCAATGAGTAATGGTAAACGTCAAAGGTGCATTTGAATTCTCAAGGTTTTAAAAAAGTAGTAAGTACTATTTGTAGGTTGTATCGATCAATGAGCAAAGACAAATACCAAAAGTACATTCGGATACATAACATATTGTATCTCCATCTCTAGTATTCTCAATGTCCTCTTTTAAGCCATGCTCATCCTTATCAACCTCCTCCTTGGTCTCATGCATTTCTATAAGTGTTTCCAATGGGGAGTTGAAAAACATGCATAAGTTCCAGCTTGAGAGGTGTTTCCAACCGGCAACGAAATAACATGCATATATTCCAGCTTGAGCTCCAAACTTCATTTGTCCTTCTCGGGGATGTAAATAGTATAAATTGTACATGACATGATGCTAGAGCAAAGTAACTACTAGACTTTCGTGCAAAAATGAAGGAAAGGGGTTACGATGTAGAGGGACAAAAGCAAGGCAACAATCGTGATTCTACTCAAAACACAATTTAGAGAAGAAACACAAACAGAGGAGAAGAAACCTATGGCTTAAATGAATAATCTCAATAGCTGAGTACAAGTGTTGTGAATCTGACCTATGGTGTAAATGAATATTCTCAATAGCCAAGTACAAATGTTATGAATAGATTCATAGATATTGGTAGCATAATATAGCAAAAGTCATTCACATAGCATTCTTCAACTAAGAAAATTGTATGAATATCAATGGTCGTTGATAGCTCAGGCAGATCTCCAGCTAAAATCTCCAAACAGTACAAATCCCCTACAAGAAGCTCAAGACTCCAAATCATAAAACAGCTAAATGACTAGTCTTAAAGGCTATATATAGTGGACAAATCCTACCTTCATATTGATTTGGAGGGAAGGTGAAATTCAAAAATTAGGGCCAAAAAACTATGTAAAATAGTACTTCCAAGCCTATCATATGTAATATAAGATGTGTGTCCACTACTAAGGGAGTAGTTTGAATGGAGTGTTTTAACGTTTTGTAGAAATAGATGAACAACCTAAGTCAAAGTAGAGAACAATAGATGATAGGTAAGTCTCATAGGTAAGAAGAAAGACCAACACATTAATTTTCTTGAAGTGGAACTAAAAGCAAGAAGAGACGCAAATAAAAGGCCATGTGTGGTGAGAACATTTGTGGGTTGCCTCACATCATAGATAGTTTTTAGGCATTCCAAAGGGAACCAGTTGTGAGCATGCCTCATGTTTTGACAAGAATCAAAGACCAACTTCATTTTACAATATCGCCATAGAAAAGTGCTTAGTTTCAATGTTACTGTTACCTTTAGAAAAAGTGGACAATTTGATTTTTTTTCATCCAAAGTGGGTAAACTTTTCTTTTTAAATCAAGCACTATTCATCAAGAAATGCCTAAAAAAAAAAGAGAAGAAACTAGCAAATCATGAAAATGAAAATCAAAATAAACATCAGTCAAATTCAAACAAAACATCCTCTTCAAAAATAAAGAAAAAGTTGTTATGCAAGTATTGTAAAAGAACAAACCATGAGATTCAGCAACAAGTTAATACTGCAGAAGCCATTCAAAAAGCAGACAATAAGGAGGATCATTCAACTATCATGACAAAACATCAAGACATTTAACAATACTAATCTTGGTATCTTGATTCAATTGCAACTTAGCACATGACCAACCATGAAGAATTGTTCCAGCAATACCAACCCTATAGTACAAAGAAATTTGTACATTTAGGTGACAATAGTGTTCACCACATGTCTTGTGAAGGTACAACTAGCCTCCAATTTTAGAATGAAGAGGGCAAGTTTATTTCAAATGTTCTACATGTACAAAATCTACAAAAAATCAATTTCAATTAGTAGAATAGCAAATTTAGGGCACAAAGTAGAATTTGATTTGGATTGTTGTACTATTTTAGGAAAATCAAAAGATACTTGAAAAAAAAACAAGGATATCTTCACAAAGTTAGTCAATCTTTTGCGTCATCTTCTCAATCATTACATGTTGTTACTTCTGACAACAAAGGTCTACTTTGGCAAACAAAAATAAAAATCCATTTTAATGCTCAAAATCAACTAAAAGCGACAACAAATAGTAAATTTTAACAATAGCTTACCTGAATAATAAAAAATAAAAGTCCAATTTAGTGCTCAAAATCGCCTCAAAGCGACAACTCAACTTTTACTAAATTGTCACAATAGCTGACCTCAAATATTTAAAAAAGTGAAAAAAAATAATCGTTTCAATTCAAAGTAATAAAAATAAAAACAAAAATCCATTTTAATGCCCAAAATTAGTTGAAAGTGACAACTCTTCTACTAAATTGTCATACTATCTTACCTCAAATAAAGAAAAAATAAAAAAAAACAATGATAGCATTTCAAAATAATAATAACTAAAAATAAAATGGAAAAAAAAAAATCCATTCTAATGATCAAAACCAACAAAATGTGGGAATTTAGCTTTTAGTAAATTGTTACAATAGCTTACAACATAATAAAAAATAAAAAGCAAGAATAAAAATAATTTTAATGCTCAAAATCATCTAAAAACGATCACTCAACTTCTACTAAATCGTCACAATAGCTTACCTTAAATGTATGCATAAATGGATTTTCTAGTGACCTTTCTATTGGGAAATCCTGCCTTAAAATGAGGTAGTTCGTACTAGCCTTACCATCTTTTATGGCAAGATTTTCAAATGGAAAGTTCACTAGAAAATCCATTCACTTATTTGAAGGATGAGTGATGCTACCCAAAACGTCACCAGCGTCACCATTTTTTATGGTAGGATTCCTGAATGGAAAGGTCACTAGAGCATCCATTCACTTCTGCGAAGGATGAGTGATGCTACCCAAAATGGCAAGTTAAACTAAACCTCTGTTTCATTCACTTTTGTGAAGGATGAGTGATGCTACCCAATGGCAAGTTAAACTAAATCTCTATTCATGGAGACCTCTTATGACTCACTCTATTTTCTCTCTCTAAAAGATCGGGGACCACATCTGACTTGTCTCTTCCCCCCCATCCCCCCATTTTCCTCTCTCTCTCTCTCTCTCTCTCTCTCTCTCTCTCTCTCTCCCCAAGTGTGTGGGGACCAACCATTCTCTCTTGATCTCTCTTCAAGTGGAGTCCGTTTTTGCCACTCCACTCTTTCTCTCTCTAAAAATTTGGGGACCACATATGCCTTCTCTTTCTTTTCTCTTCTCAAAGTGAGGGGACCACCCATCCTCTCTTCGTGGGTGTGGGCAACGTCCATTATCTCTTTTTTGGCATGTTTTATGATTCATAAAAGTTTGTGATTCATTTTATGGGAGCCATTCAATGGTTTTATGACCTCTTCCACATACATTTCATAGATACAAGGGCACGAGTTCAAACGAATCCTTTAGGAAAATTCAATGCTAAAAATGAGCTAAAATCATAACTCAACTTTCAGTAAATCATCACAATAGTTCGCCACATAATAACAAATAAAAAGAAAAATTCATTTTAATGCTCAAAATCACGTAGCAAAAAAGAGAGAGCGCGAGCATAGAGTCTACCTATTAGCGAGTGACATCAAACATTTGGTTTTAGGTGATGAATCTAATATTTTATGTTTTATTAAGCTTTTTTTCTTATTATTCTTTGCCATTCAACACTATCATTTTATGTACTTTCGTCTTTTTGCACATTGATGGTTTTTCCATCCATCATTAATAAAAGCATGAGAATCTTATGGTACGCAGTTCCATTTATATCAGTCTACAACTAGTTTAACTCCTCAACCGATATTAAATTTGTGAAACAACAATGCAATACCCAAACTCGACCGATATTAAGAAATTTGATACCAACAACGCAATACCCAAACTCGACCGGTTTCAAGAAATTTGATACCATCACAACACTCGTGTGGTTTGAACTGCAAGTCAAAGGGCCACGCAAAAGTACTTGCTCAAATGGGCCTACAAGTTTTAAAAATGGCCCATGGGCCTACATGTTTCAAAAATTAAAAGGTACATATAGCGTAGGGTTGGTGAACACCGGTGTCAGATGAAGCCAGTGCAACAGCAAACAACATAAAAGGACGCATTAATCGCAAAGATGCATGACGCCACTGTCAGGAAGAAGCTAGCAAATTCCGACCGTACCATCCCGTACACCATCCTATAATATTATGTAAAAGTTCAGTGCAATGGTGATGATGTTTATTATTTTTTCTTTGTGCGCTTAGTTAATAGCGCTCTGAGGTTAAGCTGCCGAGCTTTTGGATCTAACTGGCGCCATTGGTTGATCTGCTCTTTTGCTTAGGCTCAGGAACTACGCGCTGTGATGTTCAGCTGCCAAGCTTTTGGATCGAATTGGCGCCGTTGATTGATTTGCTCTCTTGCTTTGGCAAAGGTTCAAGAAGGATCGATATCAGATAATCGGCTGTTTGATTCAGCACGGTTGAGCATTCATTTTTCCAGATCTGCTCATTACAGCCTGCTTTTCTGCAAAGAGTGACTATTTTTGCAGATCTGTTTGAGACATGCCGAATAAGATGACGTCAGTTGGATTTACTTTGAATAATGATTGATATTACATGCACGCGCTCTCTTCAGGTGCGTAGTTATATTCTGAAGAAGTTTTCACTTTGTAGCTCATATTAAGCATTTTTCGGCTTCCGACTCGAATCGTTTTTGATTCTCGATGAGCTAGGCCGACTAACCTTTATCGAGGCATTCCTGAACTTATTGTATATATATTTTAGTTCGTATTGGAGTTTCGATCTGCTCTGCAAGATATTGCGCAGCTTGACTTTGCGGCACGCTTTGTCAGATTGTGACATTTGCCGATGATTTACGTACAAAAATATTCAATATACAAAGAGTTCTATTGCAAATTTCACGCTTATAATCTCTTACGATTGTAATTTAATTCTGCATAATGAATTACATTCCTCCTTGTTGTGCTCTTTAGTGATGCAGTTCAAAGTGAAATGTAAATTGGATTACCATTGATATACGGATTATGGTTGACTCACAGCACTATTTACTGGAGAGCAGAAGCTTCATATTGTCCTGATATTTGAGTGGTAAAAGCTTTCCGACCAGTCTAGGTGTTTATGAGCACTTCCGGTAAGGGATGACAACACAGAAATGACTTTCTTGATTCTGTCTAATTTCTATGACTTAAAACCGCTTTCATAGTTCTAGTGACTTTTGAAAGTGCACGGTATATTCATCTTCTAGAAATAGAAGGCCTTCAAATACGTACCTTCGCAATGGTATGCCGTTACCAGTAAGTTGCAGTGAGCTTTGCATACAGAATAACAATAAGAAAAATCATGCCTTTAAGGGATACGACCTCAGGATTCTTTGTAATTTCCATGAATGAAAGTGACTGTCATTTTTCTAGCTATTTTTATAATGCATGATATATTCGCTCTCTAAAATTAGATACTTTCAAAATGTTGTATCTTGCTTATGGAATGCATCAAGTTACAGCGAGCCTTGACTACTCACAATATATCTTGTCTTGGACCATCCTATTGTAATGAACAATGTGTAAATTTCTGTCATGCTAGTTTGGGTTATTTTGATTTTCTGACTGACACTTTTCTAGATGCTTTAGGGCTTGACTACTAGTGCTAGATATTCTGGTGACTGGATGCAATTGCTCGCCAGTCCGCTTGAAGGAAAATGATATAACTTTCAAGAAGCTCCACTTTCCAAGATTCACTGAAGGAGTTAACAAAACACTGGTAGTGGCATATCCCTTTAATGACATGGAGGTTTAGGTGAGTTCTTCATATCCTCCTTTATTATTATGTACAAAGAATGGTTGTGGCAGTTGGAAAAGCAGATTGCCTGAAATCATATAGGCTTGAGATATGAACCTGGATGAGTTTGTTTTAGCCAAGTTAATGGTGCGAAATTTTTTTGGGATGATGTTTTTTATTGAATAATGACTACCTTTGTCCAAGAGATTACTTTTATGATTTTGATAGTGTGGACTTGCTCTACACAGGCATAACAATGAGCTGAAAATTTATCTTGAGATCGACGTGGAGATTTGAACTTTTTGAAGTAGAGGTTGACTGCTATAAAAATTTGAGAAGGATTACGTACTCGTATCTAACATTGATACATAAATTATTTCGAGTTATAAACAATCTCTAGCTTATAGTAGTTGATGCCCTAAACGTTCTCCGTATTCTCATTTTTGGCACAATGTTCCTATTTAACCTTTGGAGGTTGCGGTGCCAAATTTCAATAGTGCTTGATGCTAAGATTTTGATAGATTTGCTAAAATGACCAGTATGCATTAGATCTAGACTCAATCCCATGGCAAAGACACACACATCACAACACCACATAAAAGCGAGATCCTCCAAGTTGATGCACGAAATTTGAATTTGAGATGAAGTACCCAAAAGGTATTACCAACAAGGTTGTTAATGCATTTACCTTTTCTCATGGTATTTGACACATGATTTATGTTCCATATGCATGAGGTTTAAATAGGGAGCATCAAAAGTGATCATTGATCTTGGATTGCTGTATTTTAAGATGGATTCTCATCAGAGTAAGATACCAATCGACTAATCCAGGGAATGTGTTGTTGTCTAGAAAGAAAAAGTGTATGTACTCCACAAAGAGGATGTAGGCCCAAATCCTACATGACTAGCATACAAAGGATGCATGAGATGCTTAAAAAAGTTTCCTATTGCTGAAAGATGAAAAGCCTTGAGAAGCTATACGTATTGAAATGTGAACAATGCCAAGCTAGATAAGCTAAAAGACTAAGATAGGATGCCTGTTAAACAAAATCAGGATTGTCAACAAAAACATGCAAAATAATTTCTATGGATTTTGTGGTCGAACTTCACAAGAACAAGAATGGCTATAATGGCATTTGGATAAAGGCTGGCGGGCTTTCTGCCCAAAGTACAATCAAGGAAATGAAGCTAGCAAACTTTCTATCCATGTCCTAGCCAATGTTGCAACAGATCGTGATCCAATGCAAAAACGTTTCGAAACGTTAACAATCTACGACCTGGATATTTTTTTTGTGTGGAAAAAAGACTAATTGCCAATTTTTCTTTTTATAGTTCACTTAGTATTGAATGAACTCGGAAATCAATCATGAATGCATCAGAAGAAGAACGTATTGATAAATTGGAAAGAGGCAAAATAGACATTGCATAGAGGCTAGAGCCATATTGATCCGGTTATACTCTTATTTTGTTGAGTTGACTCATGTTTTTGTCACAAAAATAAAGATGTCCGATTAAAATCACTTAATGGCCCAAAATTGGACCGCACTCCTCTTGGAACTCCGAGCAAACTAGAATAGTGAATTGCTCTTGAAAACACCTTTAATTTGATACCCATATTGGTACCCAAAACAAAAACAAAGTTAAAAAAACCCTAATTGGACTTCCCGGATCACATTCCGGATCGCATGAATTTGCTAATGATTGAGACTCAAAATTTATTGAAAAATATTGAAAGTCAAATTTCAAGAGACTAGAAAAAGACCTATATTATTAGTGCATTTAATCACCCTAAGTCGAACATACCAACTAATAATATGGACATTTAATATGAGCACATAAAGGTACTTCTCAATGGTTGAGTTTGTGGCAATAAGTGTGAAGCATTTTGCCACTAGACTTTGTCCGTTTATGCTTATGAATGGTAAACTCGTGACTATGAGTGATAGACCTATGCACTTCAAGATCGGGGTGGTGTTAATGGTCTGAGACACCAATATATCCAAAGTCCTGATTCTAGCTCATCAAGTTTCTAATCAATGTCTTAATGAATCAAAAAAGAGTCCAAATGGATTGTACGATGGTTGGTGAGTCGCAATCCAATTACCAAAAGTGTGAACATTTTTTAACTGTCCAAGTTGTTAAGACATTCCAAACCATGATATTTCCACATTTGTTTTCGCCTTCCAAAGTGCTTGTTATTGAGGATTGACTTACAATCTCTATCCATAGCTTGAAAGGTGGAAATAGGCTCCTTTCATTGTTCCACAAAGGTTTTGCATTGCTTTGATTGAGAAACTATTGGCACTTTTTTGAACCTTTCTTTGAAATTTTTTGAGCTCCTTGAATTTTTTGGGTGATCTTATGTAAAGGGTTGTTGATGAAAGTTTGAATTCTTAGACCTCTAAATTATCTTCAAATGTAGACTATGTGAGATATATTTTGAATTGGGAATTCCTATCATGCATGTGTTTTTGGTACTTGCTCTTGCCATTGTACCTGCTTTAAGTCTATCCATCGCATCCACTTCTGATCTGTCCACCACATCTGCGTCTAAATCCAAGACGGATGCTCACCCTACTGTTGAAACATTTGCGGTTAATCAACTGCCCACAATTGATTATACCCCTTCCAAACCTACTAAAGGCCTCTTCGCTTTTGACATCAGCTTTATTCGACAAGAAATCATCTGACTCAAAAAACAATTACACCTCTTTGAACTTGAGAATGGCAAGCTGATTTTGGATCTTTGTGGGGTTAAATAGCGAATGGAGCAGCTTGAACAAGAAAATGTATATCTTAAGCAACGGATTGCGGAACATATCCCTCAAAATTGGAGGAGACGTCGAACAAAATATCCAGCCTTGAGAAACAAGTGGAAGAAATGAAGACATGGGCAGCGCGTCTCAAAAACGATGGTAAGGTCGAATCTTCAAGCTCGGTTCAACATGCAGTGGTGAATTCTACATTGGAAGATCTCTTTTCTGAGCAAGAAAGAAGGGCTAAAAAAGCCTTTAATATCCGGGTTAGGGGGATTCCCGACGGGGATAAGCCCATTGAAAAGGCAAAAGACCTGCTTTTAACTAAGCTCACACACACCACGGATGGATTTGATATAGCCTGGAGAAGTAAGTTTGACACTAATGTCTTGTTTATCAAGTTTCGCTCTATGAACAGCTGCAACGCAACTTTACGCCTTAGAGCCAAATTAAAAGGGACTTTTATTTTTTTGGATGATGACCTTACACACACACAATGGCAAGCCAAGAAACAAATTATCCAGGATGCAAATGCAAGAAATCAGCGGGTGGTTTTCATTGAAGGCAAACCAAAATTTTTTGATAAAATTTTTCAATAGGGATTTGGGGCTCCGGGGCAAAGGAGCAGCCCAAGATCCCCTCAGCCTTTACATATTGGTTTTTGGAATTGTAATGGCATACTATCATCTTCTTCAGTAGGTGATTTCCATTCTTTCATGCTGAAATGTAATATCCTTTTGTTAGCAGAGACTCATGAATCGTTATATAGACTGCTCCCATCCATACAAGATTGCACCTGGCACTCAGCACATCCGCCCTTTGTGAGAGAGAAAACCTCCCGTGGTTTTGGTGATGTTGCATGTCTCACCAAGGATGTTTTGAGTTCCCATTTTAAACTGGTCAAAAGTGATCCATTTGCACGCTTTATTTGGTTTCAGTTTTCTGGTCACTGTTTGGGGCTTTCTCAGGACCTCTTTCTTGCAGTTTGTTACTTTGCACCACAGACATCATCTTTTGCAGATTTTGGTGGTGACCCTTTCTAGGCTCTCTCAGATGATATAGTCAGCTTTGCACAGCGAGGCCTTATTCTTTTTAGCAGGGGATTTTAATGCTTGTACGAGCATTAGGCAAGTTGAGTTTCATGCAGAGAGTGATTTTCTACAGTTTCACACATTGGATATGGGCTTTGATAGGACCTCACAGGATGCAGATACTCCAGCTACCCACTTTGGAGAGCAGCTAATTGGTTTAGTAGAGGCCCATTCGTTAACCATTTTGAATGGCCTTCCTTGTTGGCCTTCATCTTCTTATTGAACTTGTCACCCACATGGAGGGGGACATAGTGTTGTTGACTATTTCATTGGGTCACCGGCTTTGATCCCATTTCTTCATACCTTCCATATTATACCTCCTACCATTTCTGATCACTCCCTCCTACTTCTATCCCTTGGTCATCATAGTACCAAAGTCACAACACACCGTCCCACTCATCACCGTCGCCCGGTTTTCCCCTTTACACCGAGTCCCTAGTTACTTTTCTCCAAGACTTTCCCTTCACCTCCTCAGTTGACCAACAAGCAGCTATCTTTTTATCTCAATCTCTTTTGCAATCTGCCAATACCGCCTATCCTTCGAAAACCTTCTCTTCGCATAAACGCATCCACAACAAATGGTATGATACAGAGTGCTTCTCATTACATAAACAAGTTGTATACGCTAGATACCACTCTCCTCACACCCTAGCCCTGAAACAAAAGGAATATCACAAAGTGACTCTGAAAAAAAAGATAGCTTATCTCCAGTCCTTGGGACAAAAACTTGTTGATGCTATTGCCTCCCCATCCTCCCATTTCTTTTGGCGGATGTTCTCTGAAAGCCCTTATAAACCCGCTCCTATTGCTATTGAGTCATGGATAAATTATGCTACTACGCTTTATACAGTTGACTCTCTTTCCATTTCTCTTTCCCCATGCCCTTCAGAATTCACCCTCTTCACCCCGTCCATGGTTGAAAACGCCATCCAAAATGGTCAAACTTAAAAAGCCACTGATCTGGACCTCCTAAGTATGGACTTCCTAAAACCAGTTGCTCACATTATTGCCCCATACATTTCCCATATCTTTAACCAATCTGTCATCTTCGGTCTCCCCACATCGTGGTGCACCAACCTTTTACACCCTATCCTCAAAGCCGGGGATCCTTTGATTGTCGACAACTACCGCACTATTATGATCAGTCATACCATGGCCAAGCTATATGGATCCGTTTTACAGTCTATTGTCAGCTCACGAGTAGAGACAGAGGGGTTACATGCTATGGGACAGGCAGGTTTTCTTATTGTTGCTTTGTGAATTTCCGCAAAGCCTTTGCTTCTGTTCTGAGACACCTTTTACTCCAGCGCTTAGCATCGCTTGGCTTTTCTCAGGAGATCATTGCTGCTATCGTCACATTGTATGAGAGAGTGATGGCCCGTTTTCGAGATGGTGATGGATGGTCCTCTTACATTCATAGTACAATGGGAGTTAAGCAGGGATGTCCTTTGTCCCCTACTCTCTTTGCTCTATATATTGATGATCTTGAGCGGATTATCAGGGAGGAGGGTGGAGATGGCTGTCCGTTAGCAGGTATGATTATCCCTATTCTATTGTATGCGGATGACCTGATACTTCTATCGAGATCAGCATCTGGGTTTCAGCAGCACCTTGATGCTTTATATACTTTCTGCCAGACATGGGGTTTGATGGTGAACATTGGTAAGACTAAGGTCATGGTGTTCAACACCAATTGACAGCATATGAGAGACACAATGTTCTACTATGATGGGCTGCCACTGGAGATAATAGCCTCTTATACATACTTAGGTATCCTTTTCACTGTTCCATTGCTCACTTTTAGACCAGCTGCACTGTCTAGGCTCCGCAAGGGGCACTCTGCTCTTGTCCAGATGGAGAGGTTTTCCTCTATTTGCTATGTACATGATCCTGATACGCGCTGTCGCCTTTTTTTTGCATATTGGCGGGGGCCCTTGGGGGTCAAACCGGACTTCTATCACTCCAGTTTCCTAGAGCTAGACAGTGCTGGGGTCCCAGTTTTGCCTCGTTATTTGATGTTGACCCTCGATGTGTGGCATTGATGCTTCGTGAGATGTTCCTGCTCCATAGAGATATTTGTCAGAGAGATCATTATGGATACCATGACTCCCAACAGACTCAAATTACTTCCTTTTTCTCCAGGCGATGATCTAGAGCATATGCCGATTTTTTATCAAAGGATGAGTGAGATATTTTACCTCGGGACTCTCATTGTGATCGCCGTCAGCGTACTGCCTCCGGATATGATAAATGCATTTATTCCACATGTGGGAACAGGCTCCACACATGTCTAATGATGATATGTACTAATCATAATGGTATTTACAAGATTTGATCAAGTTAGCTTTTGCCAATTTTAACACTCCTCCCCAAAACTAACGTGATAAAAGCATGATGATATTGAAATTGACTCCATGGGCTGAATTGGTCTTCAAATATGGATCCTTGCTAGTTCAAAGGTGTGAAGATCAGCCAATGAGCTTGATCTCGATCCGAAATCACCATATCCATGATAGTGCCTCTTTGATGAACTTGAGAGCTTTGCAATACTTGATTGATTTGTTCCATCCATGAAACATATGGTTGATCCAAAAGCTCCTCCTCGAAAATAGTTGCAACTCTATGAGAAAATAAAGAGTCCTTCTTGACTCATAAGGATCACAAAGATCCAACATCATGTTACCAAGATCTTGAGAATTAGGCTCATCAACATTGGCAAGACTATGCATGCTATAATAACCAAGAGTTTGCATCATATCTTCATGCTTGATTACCATGCTAATCTCAGATCTAATGAGGCTAAATACTTCATTATGGAGATAAGTTTCCTTAGAGGATGATTCACTTACTCTCATAAAGAGTTTACAATTTGCCTCAATACATGAAAAAAAAAGACAATTTTTCACACTATGAGTGAACAAATCACTTTTGCTCTTGCAAGACTCAAGAGCATACATTTGATTGATCTAAAATCAATTTCAAACCATTAAGAACATCAACTATGTTCTCAATAGAGACATCATACTCAACTAGTATGGCTTTACTCCAATTTTGAGATGCAAAGATCTCACTAAAGCAAATTGATTCATCAAATGACATAAGAGAAGCAAGCATGAGATGTATACCACTTTAAATGTGCTCCTCTTTCCCTTGAAATGTGAGCCACATGGGCTCAACCATGTTCCTTGAGATTCTTCTTGGAATCATAACTTGAGAAGGACTCTCCTCCTCAATCCTTGGCACACTTGAACATCGAGATGACTCCTCAAGATCAACTTCTTGGTGCTCCTCCTTGATCGAAATCCGAGACCTCCATGTCTCAAAATGATCACAACAAACATGATCATATGATGTGCACTTCATATGATCATCAACATTACTTATGCTAGAAACATAAGTTCAAAAATCTCCACAACTTGGCATGATTTTTCTAATATTGGAATCAAGAAGTATTTCCATCTCAATAAGGATAACTACTTGCTTATGGATATAAGTGTCCACTTTGGATGCTTCACTTATTCTCATAAGAAGTTTACAACTTTCCTTTAAAATTGAAAATTTACAATCTTCAACATTATGAATGAACACATCATTCATGACCTTATTGAAACCAACATAAAATACATTATGAAGACATTTCCATTTCTTTGACTTCATATTCGATGTAAGTTTACAAGGAAAACATGCTTTGCTATCTATTAAGGCATCACACTCAACTAGTATTGCCTTAATCCACCTTTGAGATACAAAAACCTCTTCAAAGCAAAATAGTTTTTCATAAGATGTCATGAGAGCATAAATGAAACTATTTTCATTTTGTGATTGCTCCTCCGTAATAAATTTGAACTTATCTAAAGTTCCAAGCAAAATGCTTTCCAAGGACATGAAATAAATCCAAGTGACATTGCATCTTGAACCAAAAAATTCACTTCCAAATGAAAAATTGGACTCCACCAAGTACCAATGACTCTACCTCTTTAGAGTTGGAATGAAATTCAAATTTACAGAAATGTGATGCTTCTCTCTCACTAAGATATGTGCTTACAAAGAGCTAATGCCACTTAGCAAGATTTGATCACAATGAATAAGACAATTTTTCCACCAAAGTCAAGAATTGAGTTACTAGTTCTTGCCCTCTACAAAGGAAGGATCTCTTGAAAATTTTGGATCAACCACAACACATATGCCTCACTCACATTTATTATCATAAAACACACTCACACACTTGAGTAGGGGTGAACAATGTGACTTGGATCTCAAATTTTTCTCCTAGTACTTGTCAACAAGTCTTATCACTTTGTATCGGTAGATTTGCCTTTGAGTGTTTGTGCTTTAGAAATTCACTAAGATTTCACTTGGAGGACTGATCCAAGAGTGTCTTCTAGCATTTAGATGCTTCTAGACTTGGCCCTTTCACTCTTGAACAAATCATTTACTGTCCAAAACAGGTTTTGTACGGCCCCACACGTGTGGAAAGTACACTTGCAGCCCACAGCAAGACTTGGTACAAATATAATGGTTCTAGCTATCCATTCAAACTCGCTACCTCAATATTAGCTTGTTTCCAAAAACCTGCCAATTTGGGTATAGTTTAGATCAATTCCTTATATGCACTTGTACTTGGCTCTGATACCATGTCAAAGTACAGCAAAAAAGTACCAAGAATGGATCTAAAATAGATCCACAAGTGTGATTGGCTGTTAGATTAGATCAATCTATCAATCTACACAAGATTAGATAGCTTTTAGATCACATCTACATCAGGAAATCTAACAAGAACAATCATTATTGATCAGAACTTGAGCTTGCTGGTTTCACACGTGTGAAAACCTGTCAGAGTACGGACAACAGGCTGAGAATAAAGTATACTAAGCTTAGAACCCAATCAATGCATAAAAACACAAGACAAATAGAGAGAAAACACTAGAATTGCTCCAAAACCAAGATTTAGCTTCCATGTCAATTATGGCCAAATGAGCCACCATATATACCCAAGAGCTGATGCTTACTCAGCTGATTTGGCAACTGTGAGAGTGCTTACTCATCAAAGGATCCACCAATAATCATCAATATAGCACATGGACCAAGTTTTCTAACTTATAGCCACCTCCCTTGATTTTAGGCAATTCTCCTAATTTATAGGGACTTGCACAAATAGCTACTACAAGTTGGATCTCACCTACTACTGATGTTTTCACACATGTGAGCAGTCCTTGGCACGTGTGAGATCACTCCTATCCATGTGAAATAGCTTTTCCTACCAATAAAATGATGCCAAGTGGCATATAGCTAGAAAACTAGATTTTGGCCATTTTAGCCAGTAGATCTCAAATGAAATGGTATGTACAACCTATATGACTCATCTAAATGATAAATGCATTTATTCCACACGTGGGAGCAGGCTCCACACATGTCTAATGATGATATGTACTAGTCATAATGGTATTTACAAGATTTGATCAAGTTAGCTTTTGCCAATTTTAACACTCATAGACCTAGAGCTCATGGGCGTAGACCCAACGCTTCAGCACCGGTACCTGCATCCTCTTCTATACTTACTTTCTTCAACATCATTTCAATGTTGACATGATCTATCACATAGTTCGGATGGTTATTGTATAGTTAGTTATATGACACCCCATTGTACCATGTTTCGGACTTCCATGTCCATTAGCATTTTAGAGCATTTTAGAGCATTTGAGAGATTCTAGAGTTTTTTATCTGGTCTTGATAGACCAATTATTCTAGCTAGTAGTTGTTGTTTGTTCATGGAGACATTTACATGCTCCTTTCAGTATCTATCATACTTGAGATGTATTTATTTGGTCTTATATGCCGTTTAATAAAGCTCTCTCTCTCTCTCTCTCTCTCTCTCTCTCTCTCTCTCTCTCTCTCTCTCTCTCTCTCTCCCCCCTATTCTGCCATTTCCGGAAATCTACAGCCCTACTAGATTGATTGAGCAATATATCCTATCCTACATTGAATAAATTAGACAGGAATCCAGCTCTCTACGAAAAGAAGTAGGACAACTTCAAGCAACTATTCACTCTATGTTTGTTGAAAGGGAAGCCATGCTCGCTCGGATTACTGTTTTGGAAGAAGCAGTGAGTGAATAGGCAGGGGGAGCTTGCTATCTCTACCTCCACGAAAATCCAAGAGTTGGAAGACAAGATTGAGCAACACAAAGGAGAGACAAAAACATGGGCCTCTCTCTTCAAGGATGCTTTCAAAGCAAGTACACCCACCTTTAATAATGTTATTTCAGCCACCATCGCGACCTTCAATTCAGCTCTTTATATGCAGTAGAGATATGGTGTACCGATCTTCCCTCATCACAATGGGTCAACATTTCACGATTACAGACCACCATGTTAGCTCGTATGATTCGGGCGAAGCCCTCGGTTCCACACGAGATCCTTCTTGCAGAGTTTGCTGTTCCACCCATTCAGATAGATGCCGCTTTCCAGCTTATTGCATATATTCTGAGAGTTTAGGCTCTGCCAGATGTAGATATGAGATATACACAGACAACACTTACTTCCTCACACTCCCTTCATGACGAGGGCTACCGACTGTCATGGTTCTCTCAGGCATCCCACTTCCTCCTGGAGTCATTTGGTATCTCCATTAGAGAGCTCCCCTCAGGTACTCATCCGTATATTAGGCGCCTCCTATATCGGGCATATCTCGATCGTATTTGGAGGCGACAACTTGGGGTTAAGCCCGACTATTACTGGACTCATTTTATTGAGCTTGACATAGCAGGGTTCCCAGTTTTGCCACACTATTTGGACTCGGGATTATCACACAGCCTTAGATTTACATTGGGACAACTCTGTGTATCATCACATCAATTGGCTATTGAGACTGGGAGGTTCCAGGGAACCTCGAGAGAGGAGCAGATTCGTCAATTATGATCCTTGGATGAGGTGGAGTCGGAGGAGCACTTTATCTTTAGGTGCCCGGTGTATTACGAGATCAGAGGGAGATACCATTGTTTGTTTCGCGACACGCCTGTCACCCTATGATCCCTTCTAGCCTATGAGGACTCCCGATGCACTGCACTCATGATATGAGAGATGTTTATATTGTGACGGGATTTGTATCAGACAGCCCAACAGAGCCCTGTTACTCAGCCTCAGATTACCTCTTCCTTCTCCAGGAAGAGACGACGAGACCTACTAGTATCTGATGATGATGACGACTTACCTGTCCATAGAGATCGGAGACAGTGTCCCACTCATACTCATGTTGCAGCACGAGCTATTCGAATTATCACGAGGAGACTTCATCCTCCTAGACGACGTTGTTTTGACGCCACTAATTCGCCTGCTTGCCATCTTATCTGATGTATTGGTTCGTCTTGTACACCTTTTGGCATGGAAAAGATGTTAATAAAGCTTCTTTTTCTTCTTCATGCTGCAGCTCATATTTCATCTTTTTATAGCATCAACAGGACAAGATTGGACGATAGTGTCATACCTTATTCATGACATTTAGCCGTATATATGATCCCGCATGTTTCATATATCATCACATCTATTTCAGTTCATAGTATTTAGATCTGTTATTTTTGTTATCGTTTTGGAGACGTTTCATACTCTCCCATTGTTACCACATACTTGACATGTACATTTACTAGTCTTACATGCCTTTTGGCATGGAAAAGACAGTAATAAAGCTCTCTCTCTCTCTCTCTCTCTCTCTCTCTCTCTCTCTCTCTCTCTCTCTCTCTCTCTCCCCATGCCGCCCAAACGTTGGTCTCCCCCACGCGCTACTGTTGCTACTGCCAGGCAGGCGCTGCTTGTTGACTTGGCAGCGCTACCTATTATGTAGGCAACGCTGCTGCTTGCTATGCAGGCAGCTGCGCCTAGTGAGGTGGCAGCGCTGGCTGCCACACAAGCAATGCTACTTGTTGGTGCTGCTGAGGCCTCTAGTGCTAATGAGTTCTCCTCTGTTGGTGATGCCCACCCTCCTTCCTCTCCCTCTCCTACTGATGCTCCTATTTTGCCACTTTCGGAAATCTACACCCCTACCAGATTGTTTGAGCAATATATCCTATCCCACATTGAGGAAATCAGACATGAATCCAACTCTCTATGAAAAGAAGTAGGACAGCGTCAAGCAACTATCCACTCTATGTTCGTTGAAAGGGAAGCCATGCTCGCACGGATTACTTTTTTGGAAGAAACAGTGAATAGGCAGGGGGGAGCCTACTATCTCTACCTCCACGAAAATCCAAGAGTTAGAAGACAGGATTGAGCAACACAAAGCAGAGACAAAAACATGGGCCTCTCTCTTCAAGGATGATATCAAAGCAAGTACTTAATAATGTTATTTCAACCACCATCTCGGAAGAGAAAATGCGGGAATATAAATCTATGAATATTAGGGTTTGAGGGATTGAAGACACCGAAGATCCAATGACCGAAGCAATCGATTTTCTTTCAAATGTGCTTTCCAACCACTCAAAGGGATTGGAGAGAGCATGGAGAACCAAGAAGGACTTCGCTACACTCATTGTTCGGTTTAGAAATTTGGAAGAACGTCGGGCCGCCCTTAGACTGGGGGCCAAGCTTAAAGGTAGACTCATATTCATGGATGATGATCTAGCCCCTATGCAAATTGCGGATCGGAAGAAGGTTGGGATGGTAAGGCTCGATACATTGATCCTCCGAAACCTGAGAAATAGGGATTAGGGCCCCCCAGACTAAGGAGCGGTTCAGGGGCCCTTACTAAAGCATTGAGGTTGAGCTTATGGAACTGCAAAGGCATTCACTCTTCAGCTACAACAGGGTATTTTCAGAGACTTTTCTGCTCACCGAGACACATAGAGGGTTTTTGTTGGCACTCGGGTGACTTGGCGTATTGAAGGGCGACGAGAGCATTGACAGATCGTTTAGACGGGGTGGCTTGCTTATTCCAAGATTTTCTTCAACCTTGGGTTGAGTTGGTACATACTGATGAGCATGCCCGCTATATTTGGATACGATTGGGTCGTACTTTGATGAGTATGGTTCGAGATCTCTTTATGGCCATTTGCTATTTCCCACCCATACATCGGTTTTCACATAAGATGAGGAGTCACCTTACATGGATATCTCTTCAGACATTATCAGATACACCGCTCTATACCAGGAAGCCCTATTTGAACTTCTGACTCACTTCCTGTGTGATGGGTCAGTTTCAGATTTTGTCACATCATCTAGCCATTGAGACCGGCAGATATAGTGGCCTCCTTTTGTAGTATGTGTGACACACATGAGGTAGAGATGAGTCACATTTTCTCTTGAGATGCCCAACTTATTATGAGATACGAGAGAGATATTACTACTAGTTCAACTTTGATTGTGCCAGCTATCTCAGTATATAACTATAGTGGCACCTGCACATGCCACAAGACACACGAATCATGATGCAAGACTCAACTTTATTTCAGAAGTTAGTAAGTGTAAGTGATCGTGATTGCTGATGGCAAAATCAAGAGTGAGAGCAGATGACTATGACCTAATTTTGTTATGATCTGGAACCTTGCTTGGTTGGGAGGAGCTTCATTCTTACCTAAGTGATCTCTATGCTCGAGTAAATGCTAGGTGTTAAGAGATGCTATAGAGCTTATCTGTATGTCGTGCAGGGCAACAACATGGTTTCCAATCAGTGCATGTCTGATCAAGATCTTTTGTCCAAAATCAAGTCTGATTATTGTGAAGTGATATGGAAAGTAGTAAAAGCTGTCCTCATTACGAGATTTAAGCCCAAGAAGTTCTTGGAAGATCCTTTCCTACTTTTAAGTAAAATTAAAATGGGAAAGAGGGAGGGGGTGTGAGATTACATTGAAGGAGTAAAAGCATCTCAGATCAGAGTGTGATTCTGAATTGATTAATAATGACACTATGATTATGCTTCCGAAGAGGATCAGACGTGAACTCAAACGTCGAGCAGATTATACGTCATTACAACATGCAATGGATGATGCAATACGTGAAGGGGATGAAGATTCGAATGATGAACCAAATATTGGAATGCTGCCATGTACAGCTGGACAAACGACTACAAAACTATTTCATCTACGAACATCAATGCAACAGCCGAGTTGATGATGAATGAATTGACTTTCATTGGGAGATATTGAGAATCAATGACTAACCATAGAAGTTTTCATAAATGAGCACTTTTGTAGAACTCTCTTTTTGGTTTTAAAATCCGTACAATTGCTTTTTGTACAATCGATACAACTATGTATTTTATCCGTGCATACACAAGAAGATGATTTAGGACTAGTAAGATTTGAAGGTATAGAAGTTTCAAAACAGTAGAAAAGCTCTATGTTTATCGTTTTTGACAGTTTTTTCTAATTAACTTTCAATGCCAAGCAAGAAGATTTTCAAGGAAGAATAGAAAACTAAAAAGATAAAATTGATCTACAAAACCTTTATGCTAGTTTTGGAATGTAATTTATATCATGTTTCGGATCTAATTGTGCATTGAATTTGTGTTTTTTTTTTGAATTTTCTTGAAAAATAGTCATGTCAAGTAAGGTACAATATGTCAAAGGCAATCAAGCACTATTGAAATGGATGATATCACATATGGTTGCTAGAGATGGAAGCATGGAAGATCTTTCATCTTATCATTACATGTTCTCTTTCATGTTGCATTTCAATTTCGTTATGTAAATTTGTTAGAAGTGATAGTGAAACATCCAATATCGACACTATTGTCTATATCTATTATGATAGAGATGGAGCAGCTCCAAAGTCAAGTTTAGGTGAAGCATAAAGTTCACTTTTTTATTTGTGTGTTACATCTACATTGTCTTTGGAGGCCAAGTGGTAGATTGTTTTGTGTTGGTTTCAGAATCTTAGCTGCCTATTCTTGATTGCTTGATTACTTGTTTTAAAAATCTTATGAGTGGTGGAGATCAGGTCTACAAGGGATCTTGAATCTTGATGCCTTTGAGAGCTCTTCTTAATGTTAACTAGTTTTTGCTTTTTATTCATTGATCAGATTAATATTATTTTAAGCTAACTTCAACAAGGTAAAATGACATTTGTTTTCGAAGGTTTTGGCACAAGATGTGCTTTGGTTAAGCTAGAAGTTGCGAATTGTAAATACGAGGACTCTTGGTATTTTTTTATCTGTAGCAAAATATTGTCATTTGGGAAATATTTGATTGAGCATTAGGTCATAGTCTAGGAGAAGGTTATTGTAATGGAATGAGCGAGTAGTTTTTATGTTTGGTCAACCATAACTTTCGCTTCACAAAATAATATGGGCTGGTCACAATTCTTGCTATTGTACATATGCACTTTCATAGGTAGGACTGTTGATGTGATTGGATGAGAAGATTGAATGAGACGAGTGGTGGGATTTTGTTGCCTGGAATTGTTCTCTTGGCTTGGAATTCTGACATAGATCCAGGAAACAGATGCGAGGTGTATCATTGACATCAACCAAATAATACACCATCGGATTATTATTCAGATGACTATATAAGCTAATCCGAATGTTTATAGTGAATGCAGATGGACGTAGTACTTGGGAGAAAAATTAATTTTGCTGAAAATGGGAAGCTCAGCCTTCCAGAATGCTTTGGCAAACAAATGGATGGGGCTTTCTCTTGGTATGTGGATGCAAGCTTGTGGTGGAATCTCATACGTATACTCTTTGTATTCTGCTGATTTAAAGCACACATTGGGCTACAACCAAGAGATGATTGATGGTTTGGGTACTTCAAAAGACATTGGTGGCAATGTTGGGATAGTATCGGGGCTCTTGATTGATGTTACATCTGCTCCCTTTGTACTTCTAGTTGGAGGCTTGCTCCACTTTTCCTTCTACATGTTGGTAAGTTTGAGATTGTAGTAGTTCTTCCATTCAAATTATTTTTCCACAAAAGTATCCATCTACCTGTTTGCTGCAAAATTAGATCTTGCAAATCATACAGTATAATTACATTTAGTATGGACTTGGAGTTTCTGAGAGATATTCTTTATTAAACAAAAGCCTTGTTAAAGCTTGTTGCAAAGTGTCAAGCCCATCAAATAAACATGAAAATATTTCAAGAGTCCCAGTTACAAATTTTGTTTGGATGATTGGTAGTAGCAGAAGTCACCAAGAAATGTAAGAGGTTCTTGTCAAGCCCATCAAATAAACTTGCAAAATATTTTGAAAGCCCAAGTTACAAGTTTATCATTGGAAGATTAGTAGTAACAGAAGTCACCAAGAATGTAAGATGGTTCTGCCAAAAGACTATTTGGTTGTTCATGCAGCATGGATAACCACAAGATTTGTAGGGATTTTTTTTCAGTAAGATTTTTTTTTAAGATTTAAGATTTTACGTGTTTATATTGTTGTTTCCAAGTGGTAATTATAACTGAAATAGCATGACAGACCATCTCACCTTTAACATTCTAGTGATACGTTTTCTGGCTGTAGATACATGCTGCATCACAATCATTTGCACTACAATTCCCTATATTTTTGAAATATTTTGGCCATTATATCATATTTTCTGAAGGGTTCAGACATTTTGTCAATGAATTGATTGTGTTCAAAAAACAGGTTTCAGTTCTGCAATTTAGCAAACCAACAATAAAATCTCAGTGGTGATGACACATCTCATCTTTGTGAGCAAGTTTTGTTCTAGGAGTGTGTTAATTTATGGAAATTCGTTATAGGGGGTTTAAGAATTATGAAGAATTCTGAAATACATGTATTGGAACTTTTTGTTGGCCTTCACCCTTTCTTATTTGATATGAGATCTTCCTTCCAAAAAACAAAGCACTCAAAAAATATAATCTAGTTCCTACATTTGGATACATTAGAAGTCTATCAAATGTCCTGGATGGTTTTAAGTGAGAATGTGTTTGTATGATCACAGTATGAGTAGGCCGTGAGCACTCTTTGAAGCTTTTTCTTTTTTGTATTTCACAGAACAAATAGCTTCTAGACTCTGCGCAGCCATTATTTGTACATGTCACTTGTGTAACTATAATAAGGCTGTTATTCTCCAATAAGTGGCATGCTGTTGAAGACTTCTGTTCCTCTACTTGAGTTCAAGAGTTCGACTCCAGTAAGTGACAAAAAACGACATAGAAGAGAAAAAAAAACACTATTAAGGCTGTCATATCATTTATCTATTGTGAGCACATTTCCATCCAAAACAATGGGATCATATTGTACTTGGAATCATGTAACAACAATAGGATGGAATCATGTTAACAAATGCTGATGACAACTACATTCAGTTCTTGAAGGTTACCTTGGAATGAGCAATTCTTGATGTCCATATGTGACTTAAATATGTTTTTGGTCAGCTTTTAGTAAAACCTTGCTCCATGTGAACGAACATTCTTTGTCAATCATCTATAGGAGACTCAGATGGCTTGTCAGGATTTCTGTTGCTGAACCATGGAATCACACTCTGGGTTTTCTTTCTAAAGGTTTGGATTTAGTGGAAGGATTCATAATGTGAGTAAGTTTCTGCTAGCAAAGTAGATATGCTTTCTTCACAAGGAGTCCAGAGTGGAATTGGATCAGATCAAGGTTCACAAAGATCCAGCATAATGGAGACATGTAAGTCAAGTAGTGTACAACAAGGAATTCTATTTGAGATGAGATTTAAGCCATGGAATGTATCAAAGTTTCTTGCAACAGTATGGCGCACTTAGCTGTTTCTTATTTCGATAAGCTAAACAGAAGTATCCATTACTAAATGCCTATGTTGCTCTGTTTGTGAAATATTAGAAGACCATTCTATTCTCAGCTTGGAGGGCTAATAGCTTCAATTGGCAAGAAAAGAGCATATTCCACCACCATGGAGAGGCTTTTATCTTAATAATAGGACTGCGTGCGTTTTTTATTAGTTCATAAATCCCAAACATATTAAGAAAGGACATATTAAGAAAGGTTTCATGAAGCTGTCTGCCTTGCATACACTGGCTGATAACTGCCAACCATGTCTCCATGATAGAGTGCACATTTTGGGTTCACAAAAGAAATTTTGCAAAAAGAATGAACTACATAATAGCAAACTGAAGAACAGTAGATAAGGCATAGACAAGCTGATAAATAATTTATCATCTTTTTTCAGGTAAAGCCATATCCATAGTCCATAGCACTTTCTCATTGTTTTTACGAATGCTTGCAGCTCTATCTCGCAGCAGTGCAACAAATTTCTCCATCATACTGGCAGGTATATCTGCCACAGCCATTTGCTTCTACCATGTTCTCTATGACGAAGTGCTGCAGGTGTTTATTGAGAAGCAGTAGCTTAAGCCAGTCAGCAAGATGCTAGATTTGTTATTGCAAATCCTTCCTAGCATCGCTCCTTAAGATGATCTGTTGGCATTAGTATTAACACCCTTCAACATTTTCATGAGTATTAATCACTTTCATGAAAAGAGCTTTTTTTCCAGATGTGTGCCATCATCATGCTGGGCACAAATGGAGCGACTTGGTTTAACACAGCTGTGCTCGTGACATGGTAATTCTCCTTATCCTACTAGTAGAAAGTATTATAGTTCTGTACTTAGCATGGTGGCTGTAACCAAAATGAAAAGTGTATTTTTACTGGCTTAACATATGCAGGTTGACTTTCCTGAATGTTTTAGAAGAGCTTATTGGGTTGAACTCAAACATGACGAGCTTGGAAAACCAGTACATGTAATGGTCAGCAGATGAACTTGACAGTGGATATGTCTCAATTTCTGAACTTGCCAGCTCAAAATCAGCAGCATACAAATTAAAATCTTTCCTAGGAAGGTTTCAAAAAAAAAAATGCAAAGTAATTGGAGGTGAAGGTCTTACAGTCTCACGAGACTCGTCAAAGCACCACCCGTTTTAGGACAGGCTATGCCCGCATACACATTGGACATCTGCAATACCTCCTCTGATAGAGTTTACAACCTTTTTCAGAACAATCATCCATGATTCGACATCAGATCAAATAGGGTCTGCTACATGAAGTTCAATATATTTTACTTGTTAATCTTCACGTAACTTGATTTTTGTACTTTAGCTACATGGCTGAGCATTTCATATTGCTCTAACCATAATAGCTTAGTATGTATTTTCTTTTGTTACAAAGATATGTTTGCTCCTATATGGAAACTTTTATGCAATGTGCATGTTCTATATTAGTCGTATGCATCTTTCCTTGTACTTGTAAGACATTAACAGATCTTTCTTGGTTTCTCTTCTCCTCTCTCTATCTATGGAGGGGTGTGAATACCAGCGAATTATTGCTGCTGACTGGAGGGGATGATGCTAGATGGAGAAGACTGCCTAGAGCATATCACTGCATGTGAGATTCATTGGGACTACACTGGATAAGCCATATTGGAGTAGTACATTCTCCGAATATATTTAAGGAAAGCCAAGACAAGCAATTCACAATGCAAGGAGATTGTAAGGAATGACATAGACGTCGAGGATTGCCTTCCATTGCCTTTATTCATGAAGGGTCAAAAGGAAGGAGAAATCTATTCCCTTACAACCAATCTCTGCTGGTTTGGGCTTCTTTATGGATTTCACTTCCTAGAAGTGGTACTCATTTTTAGCAAAAGTTCTAAGTTTGTTGGGTGCTAGAAGAGAGGCATGTCATTCCATTTGGGAGACGAGTTAATCAACTCTTCAGCACTCAAAACAGTGGTACTAGAAATGGAAGCTGCTATTAAGGACGTTAAAGAGGAGATCCTTCAATCTTGGATAGAAAAATTGGAGTTGCCGAAGCAAGTGAAGAGCATGCGAGTGAAAATGGATAAGGTGGATTCCTTGCCAGGGGAAATCCATAACATAAAAGCTGAACTGATAGAGTTTAGGGTTAGGGATAGCACGGAAGTGGCTGAAATATTTGCAGTTTTAGGTTGACATTGCCGAATTGAAGAGAATGAAAAGCACTTTCAAAAAACCTGAAATTCCCAACAAAATGCTTGACTCTTGAGTTGCAAGAAAGCTACGAAGCATTGGGAAGACACACCACCTAGATAGAAGAAAAACTATCTGGAACGCTTTTTGGGACGCAATCCAGGAAATCCCATAAGGGTTTCCTGGAACGCAATTTTTTTTTTGTTTTTGTTTTGGGTGCCAATATGGGTATAAGGTGTTTTCAAGAGCAATTCACTTACCTAGTTTGCTCAGAGTTCCAAGATGAGTACGGTCCAATTTTGGGCCATTAAGTGATTCTTTATCGAACATCTCTATTTTTGTATTATGTGAAATGAAATCACGTGGAACCGTATTGAATGACAACAAACCGACAACAATTATGAAGCATAAGCACTCATCTCAGAGCTTGTGACAAAAACGTGAGTCAACTCAACGTGCTCAACAAAATACGAGTACATCATACAATGCCAACAATATCTCTATCTACAATTAACCAGATTAATATCTGTGTTGTAGCGGATCGCGAGAAGGATCTCGATCTGGATCGAGCGTTCCGGATCGCGAGCGTTCCGGGACCAGAGATGCTGTCTCGGAATGCGAATAAAATTTCAAATGTTTTTATGTGGGCTTCAGTATTCTTCCAATGCTTTCGGTATGCTTTGCTTTGCACATGATTTCATTTCACACAATACTGTAGAAAATGATATAATAGTGAAAAATAACTTGATGGTAGAAAATCACTCAATGCTTCGAAAATGGATGACAATGGTCTTGAAATTGATGGCAAACTTGATAAATGAACTGCTCTTGAAAAACCTTCCATTTGATACCCATATTGGCATTAAAAAAATTTCAAAAAAAAAAAAGCGTTCCGAGAAACCCTAATGGGAAATCCCGGAACACGATCCGGATCGCGTTCTGGATCGTGGCCTGCAACTTTGATTACGATACGGCTTATATCATAGATATCCATATACAATTCTCAAAGTCTATATCATAGGTACATTGTTCTTATTACCTGATTATAAATATTAGGGTCTCGAGATTATAGCAATCATAATATGTACCTTCTGTATTGTAAAGCCCAAGCAAAGGTGCGCGTCCGGGCCGGACGCATCCGCGTCCGGCGTCCGGACCCGGACGCGTCCGACCCTTGGACGCGTAAGGCGGACGCGTTCGGACCCCCGGACGCACCCCTGGCGCGTCCGCGCCTGGACGTGGACTCAGACGCGTGTTCGGATGCAACGTTATGTCTGATATGTACATGAATTCTATACTGGATAATAGGTACTTTATTATTTGATCAGATATGTTATACAATTATACATATAATACAGTTAGATGAAGATGATTTCATTGCATATAGAAACTCTATACGCTAAATCGTTATTTCACAATATGCAGAAACCCTAAATGGTAACTTGAGTGTTGGGGCATGGTGAAATAGAAACCAGACCACTTATTTGTTGGCTGCGACATATCCTTGAATATGGACTCCAGATTACCTAATCAATCAATTATTGGCCTTGGAGTTCATTTTTAGGCACTATATGATTTACTTGGAACAAATTTCTGTCAATAGATTATAGTTTTCAAATGACATGGTTATTTTATCACTAAGTTTTCCAGAAATCTTCCAAAAAAATAGAATCGCTCAGCATGTGTTCTGATTGTGTTCCCAAGTTAGGATTATAAACAACTCGAAGTGGCTGAAGTTTTGCAGTATGTTTGATGTTCTATATTGCTGTATAGTGAGATCATGTTGAAAATTCACTACACTGCATTTGCAGTAGGTGTTCCAACATAGTAGCTTTGGCTGGATGTCAGATTGAACAAGCATCCTTGCTGAGATAAACTTAAAGTGCTGGTGAAGGTGAGTGTTACGTTATTAAAAAATAGATAAGCTAAATGATGAAAGTTTTCAGAAACATGGGCAATACAAAGTTTGAAGCAAATTGACCAGTGAATGAAAATGGTTTCCACTTTCATTTGGTCCTACTCTCTTGTTGCATTGTCTTAATGTAAGACTCATGTGATGCTTTTGGGTAGTAACCATTTGGCACAAAATTCAAATAAAAGATTCTTTCAGAGGGGAAAGAACCTATGGCAGGTGGATTGCCATGCTCTGCAATTTAGCCTTTGGAAGCTCATTGATCATTTTTTAACTTCTTAGCAGTCTGCAATCTTATAGGATAAATGGAATGGTATATTGTGCTTCCTTTAATACGTTTATTCAATAGCTACAATGAGATGAGATGATGTTCTGATTGTACCTTCTTTGTGATGAAAAACGTTTGGGTAATTCTGTGTGCTATGCATAAAATACTTTTGGACCATCTACAATACACAGGTTGTAGCAACTAAGCTTATACATTGATTACCAATACTGAAATTTTTTTGAGCAGTTATTTAGTACCATCCAAAAGTTACATAGAAAACATTAGTCTGAAAAACTAGATATGCCAATCTTGAGGAAATAGCTTAATTTTTGTATGTCTGGAATTTAATGTTTGGCAATTTTGTGTTTTGACCACTGCACTCTCAAATGCAGTCAAGTCTATGCTAGTCTATTGTGCTCATACTCTACCGAGTATATGTTTCTAGATAGGCCTAATGGAACTGCTTGATACTTTTGACATTCACATAATCCACTCTTTGACAACTTATATTGCAGCATGCGGAACTTCCCATCTGACAGAGGAGTCGTTGTAGGCCTGCTGAAGGGCTTCATTGGTCTCAGTGGAGCTATATTCACTCAGGTAACAAAGTTTTTGACAGTGTTTTAAGAGGATATACAATCATTTCTGGAAATAGCTTCTTGCCTTTCTATCAAGAACATAAAACTTCTCTGGAGCATGAATCATTATCTAATGCTGCTGCATCATTGCAAAAACCTTTTAATCTATCTAATGCTGGAACTTTTGTGGTACCAATTTAAAAAACAGGTGTATACAGCAGTTTATGCACCATCTACTGCGCATTTTCTTTTGTTCTGTGCAACAGTTCCACCTTTGGTAGCATTGTTGTCGATGTTGGTCATCCGGCCTGTGGAAGCTCCAAAGCAAAAAGATGAATCTGACAAATCTAATTTCACCCTTTTATATGTAAGCTCTTGGCTAAATAGAGAGAGAAGGCTTGCAATACTCTATGTTGTATATTTTTATACGTGTGAGTTGTAGTTTGAAATCAAACATAATCTTGTTATAACCATCATCACACACAGCATTGAATTAGCTGAAATATTCTTTGGCTACTGTAGCAGTTTGCTCGTTATAGCTCAAATGGTACAAAATTGGCTATACAACAGGGTTCTTTTGCAATGGGTACACCAGAGTCCAAGTTTTGAAAAAAATTGATTTGCTTTGTCATAATGGACAATGACTGAAGCAGCAGTATGCTTTTGAAATGTAGCTATGAAATGGAAGCAACAATTTCAGATCAATCCTAAGTTAAAAGTATATGTTTTGTCATAATAAAAGTAATACAGCAGAATAAGTTAACAATCTCTTTAGCAAAAGACTCCTTTGTGGATGATTGCTTAGGATTATTAGGATTGCAGTTAAGATCAGGGCCAGCCAAACTGCAATAGGGGAAGGAAGAAGTAGAGAAGGTGACGACGGAATAGAAGCCAGAAGAAAGAAAGAGGGAGATTGGAGGCAAGATGCAGTTTGTAAAGAAATCTTAAGAAAAAGTGGTGCATATTGCATAATTTCTAGTATTTTGTATTTTGTTTGTGTCTTGGTAACTCTTGTCTACATATTATGGTCCTTGTTTTTTATATAATTTATTATTATCATGATCATGATTGTTTTCTTCTTGCTGATTGTCATTTGCTCCTTTGTCAACATTGGGTCTACTCAAGAGAATCCGGATTCTTTCGAAACCCAGTTAGCAACTTATGCTTGGGTATTGATGAGACATAACCAATGCTGTTTGGCTAAGATTTTTTGTTTATTGAATTCTGTATTACTGTTTTGATATATATCCTTTGTCCATTTTGGTTGCATGTATATTTTTCCAAGCTCCAGCTTGTGACATCACTGTCTTCTTAATTTAAATTTGTGAAATTTCACAAATAGATATTTTTTTGTCACTTTAGCGGACATGGATATTCATAATGCATTTTCGTCCAAGTAGTGGCTAGCTGTTACACGGAAGCTCACAAACCCTAAGTAAATACACAGAATTACCCAGCAAATCCGTCACTTTATTAATCTCAAGCAAATGTACATAGATCAACAAGCAAACATGAGAGCTCTGCTGCAAGTCTCCTCCCAACCATAGCTGCATAGGAATACGATAGGGAATGCCTGACAAGGCTCACACTATATCCTCTCAAGCACCCCTTAACCCTGACACATCCAAACGTCGACACATGGCAAACTCCATGTACAATCAACACCTTGGCAATACCTTGACACATAAGCAAGCTAGTAGGTGGACAGTCTGACACGTGTCACTCATGGATTGGACCAAGTGTCCCAATGAGCATATGACACATGTCCTGTTGACCCGCGACAAGTGTCACTCATGCATTGGACCAAGTGTCCCAGTGAGCATATGACACGTGTTTCGTTGACCGGTCATGCATTCCTATTTTTTAGGAGGTCAGTCCGGCAGACTCTCATGAGACTTAGTACCCACCCCTTGGCCATCTCGGAATTAGTCACTATAACAATATTTACATTGCAATTTACAATTGTCTCCACAGGCTGGTGACTTAGCCATTTAAATTTAATAATCACAATTTACAATTTACATTGGGCAAGGGATTCAAGTACATGTGACACTAGCTGTATGTTCTTATTGGCATATCTTGAGGTGCGCATGCCTCTATAGCTAACCTCATATTTACTAATCAAAATTAACATCGTTACAATGCCATGTTGGTAAGGTTCTTGTTGTTTCTTGATATATGTTTATCAATTTTCTATCCTTTCCCTACGTTTTCATTTTGAACTTTTATATATGACCTTATTTTATTTTATCCTATTTCTTTTCAAAACTTTGTTTGAGTTCTAGGTTTATTGCTTATTAAGGTCAATCACTTGCTTCTAGTTCACACACATAGCTCTTGTTTCAAAAAACTTTTGAAGTTTGTTTGAGTTTAGGATTAATTGCCTATGAAAAAGTTGCGTTGTACCTTAATCATTTTTTTCGGTTCTCCTCTAAATAGTTAATGTCTAATTTGTAGAATTGTTCACGTACTTTAGGTTAATTTATGCTGTACTTCCTTTCTTTTCACCTTTCAGTATTGGTCATTCTTTATTGATAATTTTTTTTTCCTTCATGTATGGTTATCAAGTTTTTCTTGGCTATGGTTCATTAGACAAATATTTCAATATTTTTTAATGTTCAGCTTCTCATTCTTGATGGTATCAAAGTCATAAAGCAATTTTTATGATAATTCTTGCCTCTTGTAAATAATTACAACTAGCTCATTGGTGGTTCTTGTAATTTACCACCAAGAGCATTTATTCAAATTCTATAGATATTTTTTTGAAAAAGTTTCATGTGATTGACTCTCTCATGGTCCAATTAACCACCATGTTTAAGAGTCGAAACCTTACTCGAATGACGTTTCCTTTCTTTGGGTCCTTCTATCATCAAGGGCTTTTTGGTCAGTTTCGTGAAGGACTTTCGGTGTGAGAGGGAGTCAATTAGTGTAACTTCAAGAAGTCGCGGGCACTTGATCGCATGCTATTGTCAGTGATCTTTTGAGTGTAACAGGCGGACCTATTAGGCACCTCACCACTTTACATCATCCCTATTAAACAAATGAGGGGCATGGCCAACATGGCTGTCCTTCTAGCAATACTTCAAAGATCTGCTCTTCCATCCCTTTGCGCCTTTGTTTTGCTAGTAGAAATGGTACAAATCATAGAGAAAGGTTTAACTTCTAGATGTAATTTGAATTAACCTCATAATTTGGGAGAAGGCCTTCTTAAATGGTCTATTGTCAAGTCTTTTCTTTTTACTACTCATAATACGAATAACCATATTAGAATTTTGAGTCACCTTAGATGTCTTAGAGAAGAACAAGTACATACTTCTATGCTTCTTAGCTCAATCATACTAAAGTAATCTATGTCATTTATGACATACAAAGTAGTATTATCGTATATGTTGGCCAAACTTATCGCTTTGCTTTTGTACATTTTCAAGAACATGTTTGAGAAGCTAGAAAGTGCACATCTCTAAGTTTCTTAAAGAAGAGTTAAAACCTTTGTATACTGCTATAGAGTCTTTTAGGGTCTTTCCCATTGAGCACATTGATGGAAACTTTTCGAATCCTAGAGTTTTTCAACGTAGCGTGGCTTTGTGAAACTTTTTGGATGAAAACTCGTCACTTCTTGTTTCCTAGAGATTATAATCTTGAGGGTAAGTCCAAGTTACGAAAGAGTAGAAACTTTGCCAAAAAAAATTCAATGTTGTGGAGTGCCCACTCTAAACCATAAGCATTATATCATATGTTCACAATGGTCTAAAAGTTTGGAAACCTCTATCACATCAATGGCCCCCTCCTCTAGATTGCTACATTCCACAAGCTCTGATCACTCATTCTCCTCTCCATCCTTCTCCTCATCCGACTTTGAATCCTTCTAACTTTTTGTCTCCTAGTAATGTTGTTTCGAGTTGGTTTTACCTACTTCAGAGGGTTTGCAATAACATCTTGATAAACTACACTTCTTCAACAGTCGTAGGTTGGTGTACACAAACACCAACCTATCTAGTTGTGCAGTGGACAACTTGTTTCTTCTCTTTGTATGAATCAAAGAGAAGGCACTCTAGTTCCTCTCACATGAAACAATCGTGCAATCCTGTGAGAGGATCCTAATCGCGAGGTCCGGAAGTCTAGGGACGTCAATCCCATAGTTCTTCCACCATGATACAGGCCGCAACTGACCTGTGCAATAATTGAAAGAATCGAGAATCAGGATTCATCATTCATCATTCAAGGATCTAATTTCAAGTTTCAAGACTCAATAAATTATAGTCAAGTGTAAATTGTTAAATAGAGTCATGTACTACTTAGAAGTTAATACTCACTAGTAACTAGTGACTAGTTAGTAGTGACCATCGACTAGTAAACACTCAATGTTAAAAGTTAAAACTTAAAGAATGTAGATACTCATACTTATTACTAGCCTTCATAGTTTCTTAGCAGATACCTGGCCGTAGCTGCGCTGGTACGGTGCCGAACTCCAGGATCTCACCTCAAAAAACCTCAAGCTCATCATTGAGCAAGTCTACAGGTTTGGGATACACCGTATTCATTCCATCCTTTCTGTGCTCCCAGTCACGGAAGTTGGAACTGTTGCAAAAACCTCCATAGAGGATGGAGAACATTTGCCACAACATGCAAGGGATGTTGAAACCGCTCCCATCGAGACTGCCATATGTGTCCTATCTCCGAGAGCTTGGTAAATTTATCAAGATTCAAGAATCAAGCAACTTAGGAACTACTAACTTGAAACTCCAGGAACAATGAAGTTTGACTTTGAAGTTTGAATAGTGAACAATGTTACAACTTACAACTCACAACTTCAATATACATATATGATATTAGACATTAGTAATTACACAATACATACCTCTCAGAGCTGATGGTAGTGCAAATGTGAAGCTGCTTGCCTAGCCTGTCCATGAACTCGTATAAAAGGCTTGATGTGCAACCCTCTCTATTTGTAAGGCGGCGTAGGACACTGTATATCAGCTGCAGCCCAGCGACAATGGATTGTGCCTTATTCCAAAATGAGGATGAGAGCACGAGAACCTCAAATCTCCTACCCTTTGGCTCCCATGATGGCCCCACTTCGTCCAATGGTTTGAAACAACCATTTGCCTCAAGCTTGCATGAACTTTTAGGAGGCGTTCCAGAACAAGGAACATGAATGCAAATTTGGACAATTTGATTGCCCGGAAGTGCTCTAGCACACAGATGTGGTCAAAATAGAATAAGAATGATCTCTCCGTTAATTGTAATACAGCAGCTCAATATTAGACAGCACACAGTAAGAAAATTTTCCTTGGGGATAACAACTTGGTTCAGCTGTTAGCTTTTGCACATTACAGATTGAGAGTGGGCTCCAGTCCTTTCGACACTGAAGTTACGATTATCCTGCAGTCTCCATCAAAACATTGTCAACAAGTATTTCAGAGCAGTTTTGTGAATTTGTGTTTTTTGTTGTCCAGGTTTTTTATGTAGATGTGATCGCAAATATGAACGACCATCAAGGCCGATTTAAATGTAGCACCCTTCTTATTATGATTATTATGGTTTTCATTTAGTTCTCAAAGCTAATAGGCTATAGCACATGACCAGCTTTGCTGTTGACTCACTTGTTGCCACTCTACATCGTAAGCTATTGTTTTTCTTTGGTGTGCAGGTAGCAGGTGTGATGCTGGCATTTTACCTGATGGCAGTCATCCTTATACAGGTTAGAACTATTTGAACAACATTTATTCTTGATGTTCTATTGGATATGTGACTTCAGAAACTTCATTGAAGATTTGGCTACAAGAAGCTTTTGCTCCATATGTAGGCAAGCTGGATGCTGACAGCTTACACCAGCCATAAGATGCTTGCTTTCTCCCAAACTTAGTTCTATGCATTGTCAGGTTAGGCACTGTTAAGGGGTTGCGGTTGAAAGTGTGCTGTGATTGTGAATCCCTTAAGATTCTCAGCTATGGCAAGTTCATCGAACATCCCAAACTATATAAGTATTTTTGTGGTGCTTGTATTCAACATAAACAAAAAACTATTAAGCAGGTAGATCGAAAATGAGAGTAAAGGCTCATCCTGAAGTAGATGTTGGCTGAGAGGCCTCTGCGCGAGAAAAGACATCACGCTGATTCAGGGGCTGTTTATTGATAATTTTGTGGTTGATGGGCATTTAAGGCTTCTCGCTATGTAATTTGACATGAATATATTTGAGCAAAACTACTCATCCTCTTACTTTTCAAAGACAATTGGCTTGCCACTGTAAAGCAGTACTACTTCCAGAACAAAATCACTACATGTGTAGTTATGAAAATACAGCACAAAGATAAGATTACATTAAAAAAAACACAAGTTGCATTATCCTTCAAAGAATAGCGTACAATTACTGGTGCTGGTCCTCTTACAAGGTAATGCTGTAAGACATCTACAACAGAAATACTCATAGGTATCAAAATCATAAGCTGTAGAATTATTAATAGAGGATACTATTTATACTAGGCTGGAGGCCCTTGAAGGAACCTTCCAAGAAGCTAATATAAAAATAAGATCCCCTAACCTTATCTAGACTCAAGGCCCAATAGTCAATCGACAGGTCTATAAATGAAGCACTGACCTGTGGGCCAGCATAGACATAGTAATGTAGAAGTATTCTTAACTTTCTCCTATAGTAAAAGATGTCGCCCTCAATTTGGGTATATAAGAGGTCATTAAAATCGACAAAAATGTCTTGGCCTTCAATATGAACAGTATAATGTCAATGTTATATGAAATTGTGAAATTGCATATGTTGAAGATGCTGTCATGGAATGTCAACATTGTACAGCTAGCATAAAAATGCAGATGCTGAATGTATATCTATTGCAAAAGTATAAATGTTCAACTAAAAGCCGCAACATGAAAAATTACTGAATGAGAATATGAACTTGTTACTTTTCTAAGCTATATGGATGGATTAATTATGCAGCAGGAAGGCCTCATCATGTACCAGTTGTTCTGACCAAGAATGCAAAATAAAGGAGTGAATTCTGCAATACTTGTGCTGCACACATAGATACATTGCTGCTTGTGCAATCTATAGGCCAAGTCACTGTAGGAGTGATCCTGAAATTCATTCGGACCTTAAACTTTACACTGCCTTCTATGTTCAATCATAGCTATCATAAGCTTCTTAGCCTGGAACATACTTGCACGTTCTGTTTTGGATTGCGTTCCGGAACGTGATCCAAAATGCGATCCGGGAAATCCCATAGGTATCTTGGAACGTGCACTTTATTTATTTATTTTTCCAAAAAAAAACAGAATTGATAGTGCCCTTTTTCTATTATCTATTTATTTTTTGTTGTAAAATTGTTTAGGCAGTCTGTAGATTTTTTCCTGTTGCTATCTAGGTTTTCCTTCAAGTATATAAAGTGCTTTTAAGAAAAAACAAATTGCAATCCGGACAGCTGTTCACAGTCTGGAACACTCGTTCCGGATTGCTGTTGCACTGGACCACGATCTGCTGCAACACTTTTGAAAATCCATTTACAATCAACTACGTTTCTCCTAGTAGGTAATCCGACAATCGTCCACGTCTGGTTCTTGATAAGAGATGAACCATACTTACAATTAGATTTTAATTTAGTAGTAGACAATTGAGATTTGTGAATTCATATTTTTTGAGACTTTTTTAATTGAAAGAATAGAATTCATGTGAAAAATAGCATGGGTCATATATTATTAGCATAAATTGCCATACGAGATCTTAAAGTCGTCCTGTAAGGCTCCATTGCTTATTGCATTGGCGCTATTTATGAAACTTATTTTCAAGTCTGACGAGGAGTAAAGTAAAGATTCAAATTTTCCATCAAATTGAAAAGCCTTGAAAAGGTTTGAAACTATTCGAATCAAGATTTGCTATGGAATAGGGAACCATTGGTTTGTTGCATATGCGAACAAAGACTCCAACCACATAGGAACTGACCATACTACGATATGAGGTGTGTGATGCTGTATATCAATGCAGAAATACTAATACCAAGTTCCAACAAGAAGACATGACACATCCATCGTGATCCCTAAAAGCTCTTGTTGCAGATCAGAAAATACCTTGCCATGGAAAAACTGCTGCCATACACCCCTAAAGTAAATTAACTATGATGCAACAATAGAACTTTGCTGCAATGGCATGCTATGGAAATTAACTACCAAACATCTGATGGGATGAATGTGCTGTTGACATGATAGTAGAATGAATTTGATGTCAGAGTGCCTTTCAAACTACTCACATCAGCTAGGATTGCCAAAGATCAACATCCATATAAGCAACATGGCTAGGGAGCACTGTTATAATCGCAAAATATACGTACATATGCTGCCGAGTGTACTTCAATAACATTGTTGAAAAGGAACAGTCACCTCATCCAGGCCGAATCAAAGGTGCTGATGACTTAAGTCTTTATGCTGCTATGTAATATCAACAATAGCATTCTGTAATAACGTGCTAAGATAGTTTTGATGCATAAATGAGGGATGTTGACAAGAATGTACCAGTGAAGCTCTGCTACGTAAACATACAGAAAGAAGTGCCATGCTAGCCAAATGGACTTCTGAGTTATTTGATCCTATTTTTTTTCTTGATTTACTAATTTTTATGTGATGATATTTTGACATGTTACAGGACTTTATGGTGATTAGCAAAAGCATGAGTCGACTCTTTATGTTCTTCATGCTAGCCATTCTTCTGTGCCCAGGCCTAATTGTAGTAAGCCCTTTACCTTTTCTTTACATACATGAGAAATAGAAAGAGATGGGTTGACAGCTTGATGAGATGTTTTTGATGTTTTGTCTTTTGTTAAACAGAAAATGAGCCTTATATTTAGCAGGGATGGTTTTCTTGCAGTCTGTGAAGAAGGGTTCACAAACTTTTTCATCATGCATGTTTCTTTTCTTCAAGAGACATCATTTTTTGAAATGGACCTCAAACGTGTCTGCTTCAGTGTCAAGTGGTCTCAACAAAGCACATGAAAGTCTGGAAATGCAAGTGGTACAACAAGCTTTATACTTTGTATAGAAAGTTGTCTAGCAGCTCTCATTTGATAATCAGGAATATTTAAAAGCTAGTCGTGCTACCATATCAAAACCCTAATAGCACTGTAACCCAAGTGTGGCTCAAACTCTTGTTTCACTCTCCTGATAATTGTCATAGGTGTCAAATAGTGTTCCAAATGTGTGGCACACTTTGCCAGTTAATGTTTTTGTTCAATGGAGAAGTAAGGGCCATAGGAAATTGTCAAGCAAAAACGACGCACTCCTATTGGACCATTTTTGAAAAAAACTTTAGGATGAGCTTGTTATATGCATATGTGCATGTCCTAAGGAATTTCTTTCAAATGAAAATTATCAATTTGCACTAACAATTAATGTACTGTGGTACTAGTCATTTGTATAATCTAGTGAAACGTGGTCTCTTGATCAGCGGAAGTTACTGATTTTCTTGAAGATCATTCTACAGTTTGCTTTTGTAGGAAGTTGAAGCTGGTGATAGAGTCTTCCTATGATATTCCACGTACTGAAGTCTAATGAAATTTCTTAAAGTCTTATATTGTCCAGTGCAAGTTGAGTTTTCCTAATGAAAGACATGAATGCAGGGGTGTCAGTGGACTAGTAAGAGCCTAGGTTCAGCAGTACCCACAGCTGGGAAGAGCTTCATCAAATATACCGATAGAAAATCTCCTTTGCATCAGTTTAAGCATGTTATAACAGTTCCTGCGGGACCTGATAATTTGGAGGCTTCCAAGGGTTTGAGCAATTTTCCCTTACCTGAGACGCCATCCAAGTCTAAACTTAGACTTGGTAATGACCATAATGTGCTGCAAGCTCTGGCTACAGAGGACTTTTGGTATGAATAACTTTCGAGTTTAACATGTCGACAGTCGAGCAACTTAAACTTATTTCCTATGGATATTGTATTTATAACTGATATTCTCCACATGATTAGTTTGCTTGCTTGCATTCCCTTTTCTGTGTGTTGAAGCAAACCTTGTCCTTGCTCACTCAATTGTGATGGTAGTATGATTCTTGCTTGGACTTACAAAGGCAGGAGTCAAGTAGGTCATAATATGGTCATAATGCACTCATCTTAAAAGGATATTCGTCCCCGACTACTGCCTGAAGGAATGATGATATAGAGTTTGGTATCTGGTTTTACTTATTTCTAAAGCTGTCAGACTGGTGGTTCGTTTTTGCATTGTAGAAATTGCAAAAAGAAAATAACAATATAAGCAACTTCTCTGAAGTAACATGTAAAATTTTTTCCTTTGAGTTGACTTTACCAGTTCAACCTGGAAATATGAAAGAAGTGTGTTTAACGTGCTCGACAATTATATGAATATCCAGTAAATTGGAAGCTGTGCTAAGTTGCTTCTACTCTTTGACACAGGCTGCTATTTTTTGCAATGGGCTGCGGCACTGGAAGTGGACTCACAGCAATCAATAACTTGGCACAGGTTATTGATGATAGTTTTGCACATTCTATTGGACATTTTTTGTTTGCAGAACTGTTGTTAAATGGAGCACTTCATATTCGGATATAATACCAGCACTCCTTTCTGCAGCGTACAGTATCTAGTAAATCTGTAAACCGAGTGTTCTGTTAAGTTCGAAGTTTCTGCCCTTTCATCTACTTGGCTTTTTTTACCCAAGCTCACCATTTGCAAACGCATAGAGAATTTATTATTCTTTTGTTTCTCACTTCTTTTGCAATTTGATATATTATAAGGTTTGTCATCAGGAAAAGCATGGATATTTTGATGCTATTGTCATCTTTCCACATCTATGTACTTCTACTATCCATAGTCTCCTTTCATACAGAACATATAGAACTTTTATGCTCCTGTCACAATATTGAGATATTGCTGAAAATGATTTTTTTTTTGGAGATTGTGTTTATTTTATGCCAACATATCTTAATACACGAATTAACTCATCTGTAGTATGTGTACCGTTCTGCTGAAAGATTGTATGCTTCAGAAGAAGAAACTTTGTTTACTTTCCTGGTCATTATAGTACATATAATGCAGCTTGAAAGTTCTAGGAGAGATTATTTTATAACAAAATGAAAAATGAAGATGCATATCCGCATACAACAATTTTATAACAAAATGAAAAATGAAGACGCATATCCACATGCAAAATGCAGACGGATATCCACCTGCAACAAATTTTGTTTTTCTTTCTCTGCTGTTTTTTGTCTTCATAGTTCTAGCTTTGCCACAGTTCACATTTTCTGGAATTTTCTTGCAGATGGCAGAATCGCTCAATTCCAAAAGCATTGGCGCGTTTGTTGCTCTTGTTAGTGTTTGGAATTTTCTTGGAAGATTGGCATCGGGGTATGTTGCTTGCTTGGTTAGAGGTGCTGCTAACTTTTGTAGTCCCTAAGTTCCACTATAAGTCATGGCTTTGCTTCAAGAAAAAGGACATAATAGATTTTATTCAGGTTTAAGTAGATCATCTCACATTCCATACAAAGCCTGCAGTTGCTGCACATGTCATTTCTCACAGTTGTAAACAATTTCTGAACAACCAGATATTAATACTTTTTACGTTGTCAGATATGTGAAGATTGCAATGAATCTGAAATCCTTCCCAGGAGATAGTAAGGAAGGAAAAAGTCAGAATACGCACTCTGAAAGCACATCTTGGACAGGAAAAAGTGTTGTTTGAATTCGCCATGCCAAGGTGGACTCATGTAAGGGAAAAAACCCTATCAGGGCAAAAGCCATATTGATCAGCACATGGGCTCTTAAGAACCCGTATCATATCCATACAACAAAAGCACATCATTCACTAAAGTGGAACAGGCATAGACGTGGGTATCAAGGCATATCCATGCCATACTGATCCCTTGGGCATCATGAATTCAGAATGACCATGGTAACCAAAATGCTATGGTGCGTAGCCTGTGGGCAAATCCATGCCATTAGGCCTACCAAAACCAACACCTATTCAATCAGAACCATGCAAACTTATGTGCTAGTATAGTCCTATCACATTGTGTTAGGTAAATGGTATACGTGCAGGTGTCAAGGTACATCCATACCATACCAGCCCTTAGGATTCGTAAGTACCCTTGGTAAGTATCCGACTAGTCTCACATGTGCCAAAAAATTTGTGCAAATGCATGCATTCCAGACATGACAAAAATCCAGCTTAGCTATACCAAATCGGAAATAGAACAACCTTGCTATTAACTTATAGTTTTTTACTGATTGCAAAAAAGTCGAGCATAAACTTACTGTCATTGTCAAAAAGGGTTTAATATGTTTCAGAACCCTAATTTACGATTAACTTGCTTGTGTAGAATACGAAAATGTTCAGTGCTTTTATAACTTCACTACTTATTCTAACGTTCAAGATATGCTTAAGGTTTTAAAACCCTAAAAAATTCTTCCATACATATGTCTCAGGTTTCAAATCTAAAGTGAAACTTAAGAGTTTAAACACACTTGCGTATGTGTAGGAAAGTACGTTTAGTGCAATACTTGAACACATGTTGAGGATCCATCTTGCGAACTAGCCATATTTGTCTTCATAGAGTAGCAAGCAACACACTCGTCTAGTAATGGTGACACAATTTGAATATGACAAGTTAAAAGGATAGTGATTTGTAGGCATAAGCTTCTAAATCAATAAATCAACAAATCCTAATCATGAACCATTGCAAACAAACTATTCTTGGATGGACTTGCCCCAAAATCAGTTTGCGAATTGTATGGAGTACAAAGAACTTAACCTATCAAGCAAGCCATGCCACACTGTGCTATGTAAGGTTCTTTTGAAGAAGGGTAGATCAGATTGGGAATAGATAAATGAGAGGAAGGGAAAGAAGTCCACATTTGTAGAGAATCCTAGCTCACTCAATCTCTGTATAAGAAGGTGTCTACGGACTAAGTCAAATGCCTATCAGAAATTAACAAAGTAGCAATACACCCTCTCATGCTTGGACCTAGCCTCTTCAATAGTAGACTCAAGAGTGAATACATGTTCAATAGTAAAATGTTGAGCTTTGAAACCTGCCTGACCCTATGCATGTAGTTGTTGAGTCTTTGCCTCATTAATTGCTGTTGTTTAGAGAATGGTACCATAGAGTTTCGCCGCAATATGGCCTATCAAATAGTGTGTAATTCTTAGGGTTCATAGGGTTACGACTCTTATGATGATGCTAGTGGACCAAGTTAGGTGAAAACCAGATATAATAGGCCAAAGTGGGTGCAAGAATGTCAGCAACATGAATCATTAGTTCGGCATCCAAGTCATTGAGATCTTGTGCAGGTTCTTAATTTCCCAAGGCTATGGTAACCATATCAGTAGTAAAGAAGGAGAAAGTGGAGTGATGAGGGGAGATGACAATGGGGGTAGGGATAATTTAGAGAGTAGTGGCATACTCAGCCCAACAATGTAAGTCACTCAAGTGGGGGTGGGGCAAAAAGGGAGGAATTCTTTCCAGAAAGCTCCAGATGACAAACTAAAGAGGTCTATTAGGCATTTCCCATCATTACTCTCATAGGTGTGCTTTTTTTGACCAGTATGATTGTATAGACGTCTAAGGTTATATAAAAGATGTGGGTTATGTATTTAGGCTAGTTGTTCTTGGATATGGAGATTTTCACATATTGCGTCATACCAAGGCATAATTATTATGTGGATGATGAGAGTGAGTGTGGGAGTGAGAGAGAGATTTATGTTGCTTGGATGGAAAAGCCATGGATGCGGATGTATGGAGCATAGTTGTAAGAAAAATGGCTTTGGTCTGAAGTGGACTATCGTATGGGAAGAACTAGAGTAGAGATGAGAGAGAATCTTGATATAGTTGTATGTAAATGTACTCATGGCTGAAGGTATATCTGGGTGCCCTTGGCATGGTGGGGCGAATGGATGCGGAGTGACGTGTCATGATACCAAGGAACAATGTGAGAAATGAGTGATGTGACAAGGTGCTAGGGGAAATGATAATATCTAAGATGATTGATATAAGAGATGGTGACTTTATAAAATAATTCACAACGCTGTGATCACCATTATGAGGGGGGCAAGTAAAATTACTAGATCGAGGCCATCTCACGAAGTGATTAAAGGTGGCAAAATCATGTGCCTCCCCCGATTGAAGAAAACACCCACCATAGAGAGTGATCGGACCACCAATATCATTGCTATCCCTATATGTATTACATTACATGACCACGTTTAGAGAAGAAGAGAACATCTGAAGATAAATCAGTATAGGGAGAGCCTATGCTATCTGAGAAGACTGAAGTCTCAAGACAAGCTATGATTTAAACATCTGGGTTCAATCCAATATGTCGATCCAATACCTGGATGCAAAGATAACGTTCTTGCTCATCGTGTCTAATCACTTCCATGATAGATTGTAGTGAATCTCTGTATAGAAATGCAATCCCCCTTGATGCTCTACCACCAATAGATCTAATCTTCGATCAAAAAATTGAGTCCCATAGAAATTCCTAAAAATTTGATAATTTTCTTAACTAACTTTGTAAAAGTCCTGATATCTTTCCGTTGATATGAAATCTACCAAATCCCATCTAGTTGTTGATGAATTATAGTTCCACAAATTGATACGAAGGTGACGTGTATGGTGCCCTCGGTTGCTCCGGTACCCGGGAGACCACCCCAAAATCCTTAAATCTTGGAACTTGTATCATCGGTAGATCTAATAATATCTCCTGCCTTGATTATTGAAGGATGGGAAAACCCATCAATGTACAAATAGATGAAAGCAGATAGAAAGATATTGCCCATTGGCAAAGTAAGCGAGCTAAAAAGCTTAGTAAAACATAAAATACTAAACTAATTACTCAAAACATACTGCTTGATGTAAGTCACTAACTAGAATAGTTGCAGTAATAGGTAATGTGGGAAGCTTCGAATGTGCCGCTCCTACAAATTGAGCTTGTCGAAGAATTGAAAGTGCATGTGAACGTTGCAATGCAACAGAAATACGTTGACGATAGAAAGATACAATGACGGTTGGTAACGTTACACTTTTCCTCGGTGCTTCACAACAAGCTCTGCACATAATGACAAGAAATCATTAAATTTCTTATGAAGACATCCATATGTTTCCAAAGCAAAGGGGATGAATTCTTCACCAGATGCACGATCGTTATAATCTCTCTCTTTGTCTTGAGCTGCATGAGATGCATCAACCCCTTGCATGGTGGAAGAACGACGAAGAAGGTCCAGTCGAGAGGGATCAACAATAACGACATGTCTAAGAATGCGAATTCCCTCACGTGAGAGAACGAGATCAACATGTCGACGAGATGATTGCCCAGATGGCCCTCGCAAAATGTGTCTGCTCTCGAACAACATGAAAGCCACTATCATCAGCAATAGCTGCAAGGAGAGAGAGAGAGAGAGAGAGAGAGAGAGAGAGAGAGAGAGAGAGAGAGAGAGAGAGAGAGAGAGAGAGAATTGGAATTAGAATTATTATTAACGTCTTTTGGTGCCCAGGGGCACATAAGACAAAAGAGAGTACAAAATGTGAGAAGCATTGTCCGCATAAGGACTTATTTACCAATGAAAAGACAGTAAAACTAAAACTAAAATATCGATCTCTCTGTCTCTAAGAGAAAAAGTATCCAAGCTTGACCACCAGCTGGTGAGGGTACAAAGCAAGAGCTTAACCACCTGCTCCGCGGAGGAAACTAGCTACGAGCAAGCCGAAAGTAATGAGTGATGGTAGTAGTGGGTCGTGATGTAGGCTGGTGGGAGGCGTATGAAGATCTAGTAGCACTGGATCGAGCCGAAACTCTCTGTGTCTTCGATCTTCGGACGGGGACGTCAAAATACGCAACCGAAATATCCACTCTGTCTCGCTTCTGGAAGAACTGAGTAATGTGAGCCTGACTGGAATCCATATCTGAGAGCGTAGGTAGAAGTGAAGCTCGTAAAATATACATCTCTCTCAAAAGAAGACCCACACATCTAGCGTCTGGATACTCGAGGAAGGAGCTCAACGTGAGGGGAATATCTCGGTATAAACAATGGTATCGTCCTCTAATCTCATAGTATACTGGGCAGCGAAAGATGAAATGAAACTCATCTTCCACCTCCTGAAGAGAACAGAGCTGACATATCCGCTGCAATCTGGGAGTGTCTGTGTATCTACCTGTCTCGATAGCAAGCTGATGAGAAGAGACTCGAAGCTGTCCTATACGATATCTCAGACCAAAAGATAGCGTCTGTGTAAGATAAACTGGAAGAATAGGCAAGCCCGAAACGTCCAGCCGTAAAAGATGTGTGCCATAATAATGTAGCTTGACCCTATCTGGATCAGGATGTGACCATATAGTGCGTATGTAGCTCCGGTAGATCTGCTGTCTGATATAAGCATGGGTTCCATTCGGAAGATCAAGTGCGGATAAACCCCAAGTCTGAAGAAGGGCTGAGACACTGCGATACCAAGAGTGCTTGGCTCCCTGATCCGCAATGGTACAAGATGAAGTGAGAGCAGCAACAATGTATCTGGAGGTATCTAGATCTGATACCCTGTGAAGAAAGGTGATGATCTGAAACATAGCAACCACAACTAATGGAGGAGAAGCAAACTCGGCTAGTATGATATCATGTGGTACTGAGGGCTTAGCCCGGATTATCCTACTGAGCATGAGAATCTGGATACGAGTAAGATCTCTCCATGTATCGCGTGATAAATCAGGGCACCAAGTCTCAGCCGAATATAGCACAACTAGGGAGACAGTAGCAGAAAATAGTAGGCATCTGGTAGCAGGATCCTGCACATAATAAGTAGAGCAAAATCTCTCCATATGCACAAGAGCGGTATGCCCCTTGCGGAGCCTGGCGGTGGCTGCTGGTCGAAAAGTGAGTAGCGGACCAGAGAAAAGAACTCCCAAATAGGTGTAGGAGGTCACGATCTCAATCGGTAGCTCGTCATAATAGAAAATCACATCTCTCATATGCTGTCTGTTGGTGTTAAACACCATAATCTTAGTCTTCTTAAGGTTAACCGTCAATCCCCAACGCTGGCAAAAGTGATGTAAAGCAGAAAGGTGACTCTGTAAACCAGCTGCAGAGGATGAGAGGAGAACCACATCATCAGCGTACAAGAGAATGGGGATAATAATGTCTGCTAGGGGACAGCCCTCTCCACCTTCCTCGCGAATAATCCGCTCGAGGTCATCTATATATAGTGCAAAAAGAGTGGGTGATAAGGGGCAACCCTGCTTCACACCAATGGTAGAATGTATCTGTGAGGACCAGCCACTACCATCTCTGAAACGTGCCAAGACTCGCTCATATAAAGTAATGATCGCAGCAATAGTATCCTCTGAAAAGCCAAGTGAAGACAGTCTCTGGAAAAGAAGATGTCGTTGAACAGAGTCAAAAGCTTTGCGAAAATCCACAAAGCAACAGTAATTTCTCTGTTTCCGATGTCGAGCCTCCTCAATAATGCATCTCAAAATGAAGATCTGGTCTGAAGTAGAATATCCCGGTCTGAAACCAGCTTGACCCATAGCGTGTAAACCCTCAGTTTCAGCAAAAGATCCAGTAACTGTCTGTAGTATAGAGCCATATATCTTAGCCAGAGTGTGGCCAATCATAATGGTGCGGTAGTTTCCTACATTCATGGGATCACCTGCCTTGAGGATGGGGTGAAGGATATTAGTACACCAAGCCGTAGGAAAACCAGAAGTAACAGCTGTGTTAAAAACATGAGCAATGTAAGGGGAGATGAGATGTGCTACGGGCTTTAGGAAGTCTACACTTAAGGAGTCATAGTCAGTGGCTTTATTTAGTTTGGCATGTTTGATGGCGTTTTCAACCATGTCAAGGGTGAAAAGTGAGCAGTGGTCAGGTCTCGGTGAGAGTGAGGTAGGAGGAGAGTCCGTGGTATATAACTCCGTGGCATACTCGATCCAGGATTCGATGGCTATGGGGGCCAATGTTGAAGAGTGTCTGGTGAAATGTTTCCAGAAAAAAGAGGAGGAGGGTGAATCTAAAGAGTTGATCATTTTTTGGCAGAGTGATTGTAGGTACTTGATCTTCTTTGTTCTAGTGGTTCTATGATATTCTTTCTGGCATTGTTTGAGTGTGGCAGGGGAGTGTGACCTGGCATATGTCACATGATTGTGAAGAGAGCGGCATTCTGCATCATACCATCTGTTGTGAACACTTCTGTGAGATGATGTCGTTTTGGTGGGGAAGGATGAGGAAGCAGCAGCTAAGAGGGATGTAGAGAGAAAAGTGGCTTGCTGGTCAATTGGTGCCATGAACGGGAAGTTAGCGAGTAGTTGGGATAAGATTGTGGTGTAATTAGTGAATCCAGATTGGGTGAAAGGAATACGTTTATGAGTGGGAAGAGAGCAAGAAACTTGCAAAGAAGAGGTTATGTGACCAAGTGAGATGTGTAAGAGTGAGTGATCGGAAATGGTAGGGGGTGTAATGGAGAAATCAGAAATGTGAGAGATCAAAGCAGGTGATCCAATGAAGTAGTCGACCACACTATGTCCTCCACCATGAGGATAGCATGTATATGCTGATGAGGAAGGCCACTGTGTGAGGCCATTCAAAATGGCAAGAGCGTGTGTCTCTGCTAGAGTGATCAACTGCTCCCCGAAAGATGTAGCTGGAGTGTCTGCATCCTGTGATACCCGGTCTAGCCCCATATCCAAAGGGTAAAGCCTGAGAAGATCCGTAGCTGCATGAAATTCGGTTTGTCTAGAGCTTGTGCGGGCGTTGAAATCACCTGCTAGTAAAATGGAACCCTGCTGAGAAAAGATAGCAATATCATCTGAGAGAGCCTGAAAAGGGTCCCCGCCAAACTCAGCAAACACTGAGGTCTGTGGAGCAAAATAGCATACAGCTATATAGATGTCCTGAGGTAATCCCAATAGTGAGCCAATAATGTGTAACCAAATATAGCGAGCGTATGGATCTTGTTTAACCATCTGAGAGAGAGAGAGAGAGAGAGAGAGAGAGAGAGAGGAAGAAGAAGAAGAAGAAATTATATTAATGTCTGTTGGGTGCCCAAGGGCACATAAGACAGAAGAAATAAGTACATATCTCGTAGGAACACTGTCCATGTCGGACAACATAAAAGTCGCTAGTCTAAGTGGAAAAACAATATATAAATCTACACATCAAATATAGAATCATAAGAAGCATATAAGAGCTTAACCTCCAGCTCTAAAGAGGGTACATGTGCAAGAGCTTAACCACCTGCTTTGCTGAGGAAAGTAAAAAGGAAGAATAACATATCAATTTCGGAAAAAACGTCTGATACCCATAGAAGCTGTGATCCGTGGCTGGTGTCGAAGAGCTCTGGTAGCTCTAGAGGCTCGTGTACATCTGGCAGGAGGTGGTGGTTGAGTACGCTGGGCCTCGGTCTATGCCTCGGCGTTCGCCCTCACCGGTATGACTGCCTCATCATCTGATAGGTCATCGCGCTCACGCTTCTGAAAGAAGCTATTGATAAGATGCTGGCCATAATCAGTAGTATCCTCCGAAGGTATGAAAGAGGCTCTCAACGTAAGCATCTCTCGTAGTAAAAGGCCAACACATCTGGGATCCTGATACTCCGAAAAGGTACTGAGGGTAATGGGGGTGTCTTGATATAAACAATGATATCGACCACGTATCTCATAGTATGTAGGGTGAAGATAAAATGGAACTCATCCTCCACTACACCCAATGTGCATATCTGGCAGATCCGATGCTCTCTCGAAATGCCTGAATATTTGCTTGTCTCAATAGCAAGCTGGTGCGACGAGACTCATAGCTCTCGCAACCTATATCGGAGCCCAAAAGAAAGAGGAAGAGATAGATATAGAGGTCTAATAGGAAGTCCCAGACTGTCTCTGCGTAAGATATGTGCGCCATAAAAGGTAAGCTTGACCTTGTCATGATCAGGACGATCCTATACTATGTGGCAATAGCTACGATACAATTGCTGTTTGATAAATGCATGAGTTCCCTATGGGAGATCCAGCATGGAGAAGGGCCATGCCTGGAAGAAGGTAGCCACATCACCATACCAAGAAGATCTAGCCTGCTGTCCAGCTATAGCACGTGAAGAGGTAAGCGCTGCCATCGCGTATCTGTGAGTATCCATGGTCTCAAGTCGATGTAGAAAGGTAACAATCTGAAACAAAGCCTCTACCACCATGGGAAGTGAGGCGAACTCCGCCAAAAGAATCTCATGAGGAACTGATTGCTTCGCACGTTTCATCCTCCCTAACATGGTGATCTGCAGGCGAGTGATATCTCTCCAAGTACCCTGAGATATCCCTGAGCGCCAAACCTCTGCCTAGTGCAAAGCCACTGGGCTAGGAGGGGCTTGCTCCATATCAGGGAGTAGGCAAGGTTGGGTGGATCAGTTAGTGTTTGCCCTATTGTGGTGTTAGGATCTCTTACACTAGTATCAGAGCCATCTCCTTCTTTGGGAGCTCAGTAGCAGCAGTAGAGAAATCTATCAGAGTGTAGGAAAGAATTCTCTAACTTTCAGAAAAGAGTAGAGGAGAGAAATCACTGTAGGAACAGCTTTCTACTCATTGAATTTTGCTGGAATTTTCACTTGTTTGAGGCAAAATTCCTTGTATAGGCTCAGCGCTTGAGAATCAGGGATCTACCCCTGTTTTTTTGTGTACAAATTGTTGATTCCTGAGCAGATTTTAGGTAGAAAACCTGGAACCGGTTCAGCGCTGCCAAATCGGGTTTGAACTTTGATTTTGGAGTATAATTTCCGGATTTTGGAGCGGTTTCAGGGCAGGAAGCTTGAAGCGGATCCAGCGCTGTCAGAGCAGCATTCCCCCTTGATTTTTGAACAGGAATTAGGGACTACTTAAGTAGATTTTGGAGCAGATTTCTACTGTAGATCCAGCGCTGGACAGGAAAGAGCTAAACTGTAGATTTGCCCTTGATTTTTAGAAATTTTAGCATTAGTTTTTGCAGCCAGATCAGGGGACAGACCAGCGACCAGGGTTTTGGGAAAAAATCCAAAATTTGGATATTTTTGGGCTTCAAATCAGGGAAATTTGGACTAGCCAGGGTGCTGTCCCATCAGCGAGGGCAGGAAACCATCCAAATTAGATTTATTTGTACTTTTTGGAGCCTCCCAACCTGGTTTTTGGGATCAGAAATCTCAGGGACAGACAGTTTAAGAAAACAGATTGGACAGCGGTGGAAGAACTGAGGGGGTTTCTTGCTTTTCTCTCTGGAAGTACAGTTCTAAGAAAGAGCTAAGTATTCTACTTTCGTTTTTCCAGTTTAGTCAATCTCTTTTCTTATTTTCAGACAGAAGCTAAGGTACCTCTCTTTCAGTTATGAAAATGACCACTCCTCAGGGACCTGATCAACCCCCGGAGAGAGGCATCGACGAACTTGAAATAGAAGCCTTGGCTTTCAGTATGGGGAAAGAACCCATGGAAGTAGAAGAACAGGAACAATTTGCCGAAGAACTCGACGAATCGGTTACCAAGGAGTAGTTTCTCCATTTGGTAACAGAGGTGGATGAACTGAAACTGGCTTTAGCCATATTCAAGTCCAGTGTGGATGACTCGTTCGCTGAACTCAAAAGCTTGATTTTGAGCTCTGCGAAAGGAAGTCTTCCCTCCACTTCTCAGTTGTCCCCTTCTCCACTTCCATCAGTTTCGGGTGAGCCTATGCGGTCTCATCCCAATGTCTTTAAAGACTTAAAGCCTCCTACTTTTATTGGGGAAGAGAAGGATAGAAACACAGACATTCTACACACCTTCCTCAGCAAAACGTTTATGCTCTTAAACAGACCCCTGACCATTTGCAAGCTATTGAGGCCAGTCTTTCCTTAGGGCCCATGGCCTATAAGTGGTGGTTAAACCTCCAGGAGACTGGGTAGACCCCCCAGTCATGAAAAGCTTTTGAAGAAGCGTTCCTAATAGAGTTTCAACCAGAAAATGAACTTGATAGAGCCTGGGAAGCCTGGGAGAAAACAGTAATGGACAAATCCTTAATTCAATATATCTCGCAGTATCGAGAAGCAATTTTAAAGATAAAAAATATGGATGATTATGAGAAAATTAGAGGATTTGTTCATGGCATTAAAGATGAATATAAAGTAGAGGTACAGAGAAAGTCGCCTACTATCCTAGAGCAAGCTCTCAGATATGCTCAAAGCTATGATGATTCAGTGGGTAGGAAAAGGGCGAGACAACAGCCTCTTTCTGAGTAGCCTCCTCTGAAGGACTTTCAATTTAAAAAGAAATTTTTTTAAAAAAAAGAAAGAAGATAAAGTTAAAGGTGAAGCTCCTCAGAAACGCCCATCGCTCATACAGCCCTTAAAACCGGAAGATTTTGAGAAAGCCAAACAAGAACGTTTGTGCTTTGTGTGCATGGGCAAGGGACACACAGTCAGACAGTGTCCCAAGGGGCCTTTCACTAAGAAAGAGAGAAAAGATAGAAAACAAGTTCTTGTTCAGACTGTAAGTTTTCGCAGTGACTTGGCAGCTTCCATAATCAAAGTGTTTCATGAAGACCATGAACATTGTTGCCAGCTAACCTCTGCAATGCTAGCGAGACCCTTCAGCTTTGGGCTGCATGACCTAGTACTATGCACCAGTCAGTCAGAGTTACGGTTGATGATGGGGCGACCCATAATTTCATCAACTACACCCTAGTTAAAAAACTCAGACTTCTAGAAGTACCTAGTCAGCATAGGTTCATAGTTTCATTAGCTAAGGGTGAAGATAAGAAAATTTGGAAAACTGTGGTAAGTAATCTAAATCTTGGTATTCAGGGGTACCAAGATGAAATAAACTTTCAGACTATGCACTTGGATCGCACAGGCATTGTTCTCGGGAGAGATTGGCTCTACAGCTTAGGACCTTCCCTTCACAGAAATGATCAGAAGAACACCCCTAGCTTTCAGCATAAAGGCCGAGAGACGACGACCATCAGGTATTCTTATGTGACTTTCAGTTTATTCTAGAAGTTTCTATTTCCAGTTCTTTACAGCAGAAAATCAGTAAATTAGAAACTTTGTTGTCTAAATTTAAAGATGTTTTTCTTGAGGATTTACCACATGGTTTACCACCATCAAGTCCGTATAAAGTCGGAAGATGTCCCAAAAACAGCTATTAGGACTCGTCATGGTCATTATGAATTTAAGGAGATGCCTTTTGGGCTCTCAAATACTCCAGCTACCTTTATGAACTTGACGAATAGTGTCCTCAGACCATACTTGGGTATGTTTGTAGTTGTATTTTTAGATGACATCCTCGTCTACAGTAAAACGAGGAAGGAGCATCTTAAACACTTGAGAAAGGTGTTTCGACTGCTTAGAAAGCATAAGCTTTATGCTAAAAAACCTAAGTGTGAATTCTTCGTTGAAGAAGTAGCTTATTTGGGTCACATTATCTCAGCAGATGGGATTAAAATGGACCCCAGTAACATTAAAGCCATACTCAATTGGCTGAGACCTCAGAATATTTTAGAGCTTCAGATCTTTCTTGGTTTGGCGGGATATTACAGACGATTTGTCAAGGAATATGCTCAGATAGCAGTTCCCATGACAAATCTTCTTAAGGGGAAGGGAAAGGAGTTCATTTGGGAGTCCGCACAGCAGGAGAGCTTTGATGCTCTCAAAACAACCTTAGCTACAGCACCAGTTTTAAAAGTCGTCGACCCCAATCAGCCATTTGTGGTCGAAACAGAAGCTAGCGACTTTGCAGTTGGTGCTATACTAACTCAGAGCGGACGACCAGTTGCGTTCGAGAGTAAAAAACTCGAGCCAGCTCAAACTAGGTATAGTGCCTATGAAAAGGAACTCTTCTCCATAGTTCATGCCCTTAAGATGTGGAGGCATTATTTGTATGGTGCCACCTTTGAGGTCTTGACAGACCATGAAAGTCTCAGATACCTTTGCAATCAGCCTGAGCTCAGAGGTCGGAAAGCTCGTTGGGCTGAGTTAATGCAAGAGTTTGATATGTCTATCAGATATAGACGGGGGAAATTCAACATAGTAGCAGATGCACTTAGTAGAATGCCTATGACAAACGAACTGAGTTTTACTCAGATTCGTAGTGAGTTACTCGAGTCCTTGAGAGGGAAATGCCAGCATGATGCATTCTTCTCTATTATCTGGAACTCAGTCAGAGCAAATAGTTACAGACTCCAAAACCAGTTCCCGGGGCTGGTGCCGGTTCATCCAAGAATACGGCATCTTCCATTGAGGATGATGATGAGTCCGAGTATACGTCAGATGACGTTGAGTGAGCTTCGTCGTAGGCAATTTTTTTGGCCTAGTATGAAAAAGGACGTCCAACAATATGTCCAGTGTACACATCCAATAGGGCAAGACAGTGTGAGTAGTGTGCCCCAGCATGGTCCATAGCTATGGCGGGCCTAACACAGCCTAGGGACCCTATCAGCAGGATAGGGCCCCACATTGGGTCCCGACGTGCAGTCGGCCATGTTAGAGCCACGTGGCTTGCTCCATATCAGGGAGTAGGCAAGGCTGGGTGGATTAGTTAGTGTTTGCCCTACTGTGGTGTTAGGATCCCTTACAAGGGGCAAGGGTATCGGAGGAATGAATCAGTAGCTTAGATTGAAGGTCTTCAATGTCCCTGGTGTGGTGGGTTTTCAACTTTTTGATTGCTGCCCGAACCAAGTCAGGATTGAAAAAGGTGAAGTCTGAAGGTCGAGGAGAGATGGAGATGGGCATATCAGTGGGTATAGTGTAAAGCTGGGTAGCATAGTCGGTCCAGATATGTTAATCGTCCAGAAGAGGGGTTGGGGCACGAGGGATAAACTCACGCCGAAAGTGTTACGAGCTCGTGACCAGTGCCGAACCCTAGAGAACAGAGATAGGTCAGATACCACAGTCAGGGTCGTGTCCAGCAGCGTACACGACCAACAGGGCAAGACAGTTTGAGTAGTGTTCCCCAGTACGGTCCATAGTCATGGAGGGCCTAACACAGTCTAGGGACCCTGTCAGCAGGACAGGGCCCCCAATTGGGTCCCGACGTGCAGTCGGCCACATCAGTGCCACGGCCGACACTTGGCAGATGCATGCTACCAGTCCTCACACTAAGTTAGGAGGGCTTACTCTATATCAGGGCGTAGGCAAGGTTGAGTGGATCAGTTAGTGTTTGCCCTACTGTGGTGTTAGGATCTATTATGCTAGTATCAGAGCCATCTCCATCTTTGGGAGCTAAGTAGTAGCAGTAGAGAAAGCTATTTGAGGATAGGAAAAATCTCTCAGGTTCTCAGAAAAGTGTGGAGGAGTAGAATCGCTGTAACAGCCATCTATCTCTCGTTTTCAGAGAGTAATTTTCGGATTTCAGAGGGAAGAGAAATCAGAAATTTAGGGGTAGATCCAGCGCTGATAGTACCCTCATAAATTCTGATTTTTAGAAGTACACTTTGGCTTAAATCAGAAGTTTTTGGAGCAATCAGATCGCTGTCCAGCAAGGGTAGAGGAACACCAAAATCACAAAATATTTGTATTTTTTGGGCCTCAAGCCAGAATTTTGTGAGCAGTAGCACCTCAGCCAGACAGCGAGCAGGGTGCTCTTGAAATTTCAGAACTTAGCATCGTGTTTTGGCTTCAAATTTCGTTTTTTTTGGACCAACTGAGAGGCTGTCAGATCAGCGAGGGCGGATAGCAAAAAATTCAGACTTATTTGCACTTTTTCGGCCTTCTATTCAAATTTTTCAGAGCCACAGGTCTGCTAGCAAGCCAGCGAGCTACTCTTCTCAAGAAACCGAAAATTTTGGCACCATTTTGGAGCTTCAAACTGGGATTCTCCGGGACAGCAGGTCTGAAAATTTGGGTAAAGAGCTGACAGGGTTCCTCTTCGTATTTTCTTTGGAAGTACAACCCTCAGAAACAACTAAGTCTTCTTTCCCTCTTTGTACAATTATAAATTAGTCTTTCTAACTTTATTTTCAGAAGTTAAGGTACCTCTCTTTCAGTTCTGAAAATGACCACTCCTCATGGACCTGATCAACCCCCGGAGAGAGGCATTGACGAACTTGAAACAGAAGCCTTGGCTTTCAGTAAGGGGAAAGAACCAGTGGAAATGGAAGAACAGGAACAGTTCGCCGAAGAACTCGACGAATTGGTTACCAAGGAGCAATTTCTCCACTTGGTAACAGAAGTGGATGAACTGAAGTTGGCATTAGCCAATTTCAAGTCCAGTGTGGACGACTCGTTCGCTGAACTCAAAGGCTTGATTTTGAGTTTCGCGAAAAGAAGCCTTCCCTCCACTTCTCAGCTATCCCCTTCTCCACTTCCATCAGTTTCGGGTGAGACTCTGTGGTCTCACCCCAGTGTCTTTAAAGATTTAAAGCCTCCTACTTTTATTGGGGAAGAGAAGGATAGAAATGTAGACATTCTACTAACCTTCCTCAGCAAATGGAAGAACATTCATGCTCTTAAACAGACCCCTAACCATTTGCAAGCAATAGAGGCCAGTCTTTCCTTAGGGCCCATGGCCTATAAGTGGTGGTTAAATCTCCAGGAGACTGGGCAGACTCCCCGGTCATGGAAGGCCTTTGAAGAAGCTTTCCTAAGAGAATTCCTACCAGAAAATGAACTTGATAGAGCCTGGGAAGCCTGGGAGAGAACAGTAATGGACAAGTCCCTAATCCAAAATATCTCGCAGTATCGAGAAGCAATTTTAAAAATTAAAAATATGGATGATTATCAGAAAATCAGAGGGTTTGTCCGTGACCTCAAAGATGAACATAAAGTAGAGGTCCAGAAAAACTCGCCTACTACCCTTGAGCAAGCTCTCAGATATGCTCAAATCTATGATGATTCAGTGGGTAGGAAGAGGGTGAGACAACAACATCTTTCTGAGCAGCCTCCTTAGAAAGACTTTCAATTTAAAAAGAAATTTTTATAAAGAAAGAAAGAAGATAAAATTAAAGGTGAAGCTCTTCAGAAACGCACTTCACTCATTCAGCCCTTAAAACCAGAAGATTTTGAGAAAGCCTAATAGGAATGTTTGTGCTTTGTGTGTATGGGCAAGGGACACACAGTCAAACAGTGTCCCAAGGGGCCTTTCACTAAGAAAGATAAAAAAGATAAGAAACAAGTTCATCTTGTTCAGACTGTAAGTTTCCCCAGTGACTCGGTAGCTTCCGAGATCAAAGTGTATCATGAAGATCATGAACACGGTTGCCAGCTGACCTCTGCAATGCTAGCGAGACCCTTTAGCTTTGGGCCGCATGACCTAGTACATATGCATGGGAAAGTTGGTAACTAGTTAGTTAGAGTTATGGTTGATGATGGGGCAACCCATAATCTCATCAACTACACCCTGGTTAAAAAACTTAAACTTCCAAAAGTACCTAGTCAGCATAGGTACATAGTTTCACTAGCTAAGGGTGAAGATAAGGAAATCTGGGAAACTATGGTAAGTAATTTAAATCTTGGTATTCAGGGGTACCAAGATGAAATAAACTTTCAGATAATGCACCTGGATCGCACAGACGTTGTTCTCGGGAGAGATTGGCTCTACAGTTTAGGACCTTCCCTCCACAGAAACTATTAGGAGAACACCCTCAGCTTTCAGCATAAAGGCCGAGAGATCCAGCTGCATGGGGAGCATGATGTTCCCAACGGCCCCAAAGAATCCAAGTGTGTATTCTTCGTGGAAGAAGTAGCATATTTGGGTCACATTATCTTGGGAGATGGGATTAAAATGGACCCAAATAAGGTTAAAGCCATACTCAGTTGGCTAAGACCTCAGAATATTTGGAACTTCAAATCTTTCTTGGTTTGGTGGGATATTACAGACGATTTGTCAAGAAATATGCTTAGATAGCAGTTCCCATGACAAATTTTCTTAAGGGGAAGGGAAAGGAGTTCATTTGGGAGTCCGCACAGCATGATAGCTTTGATGCTCTCAAAACAACCTTAGCTACAACACTTGTTTTAAAAGTCGCCGACCCCAATCAACCATTTGTGGTCGAAACAGATGCTAGTGACTTTGCAGTTGGTGCTGTGCTAACTCAGGGTGGACGACCAGTTGCGTTGGAGAGTAAAAAACTCGAGCCAGCTCAGACGAGGTACAATGCCTATGAAAAGGAACTCTTTTCTATAGTCCATGCCCTTAAGACTTGGAGGCATTATTTGTATGGTGCCAACTTTGAGGTCCTGACAGACCATGAAAGTCGAAAAGCTCGTTGGGTAGAGTTGATGCAAGAGTTTGATGTGTCTATCGGATATAGACGGGGGAAATTCAATACAGTAGCAGATGCCCTTAGCAGAATGCCTATGATAAACGAGCTGAGTTTTACTCAGATTCGTAATGAGTTACTCGAGTCCTTCAGAGGGAAGTACCAGCAGGATGCATTCTTCTCTACTATCTGGAACTCAGTCTAGAGCAGACAGTTACAGACTCCAGAACTAGTTCCCGGGGTTGGTGCCAGTTCATCCAGGAATATGACAGCTTCCGTTGAGGATGATGATGGAGTCCGAGTATATGTCGTCAGATGACCTTGAGGATTCTGAGCCTGTATTACCCAAGCAAACCCCAGTGGTTGAGGGTCAGTTGACTCAAGGATTCAAATGGAAACAGTATTCCATTCAGGTTGAGTACTTGCTCTATAGAGATAGAGTATGTGTCCCCAATTCAGAGGATTATAGGCAGCAGGTCCTATATGAATGTCATGACAATCCTAGCGCGGGACACCCAGGCATACAGAAGACCTATGAGCTTCTTCGTAGGCAATTTTTCTGGCTCAGTATGAAAAAGGACATCCACCAGTATGTAACCAGTTGCCAGAAATGTCAAGTAAACAAAGCAGAGTGTTAAAAGCAAGAGGGTTGTTGCATCCCTTAGAAATACCAGCTGGTAAATGGGAGAATATCTCCATGGACTTTATAGTAGGCCTGCCTAAAACCCAAAAGGGTAATGACGCTATATGGGTCACAGTTGACCGTCTGACCAAAATGGCTCATTTCATTCCGACCAAAACAACCGTTAGAGCTCCAGAGTTAGCGAGGTTGTTTGTAGACGGGCTATTTAAATTGTACGATCTTCCTTCCGGCATAGTCAGCGACCGGGACAATAAGTTTACTGGAAATTTTTGGAGGGCAGTATTCCATCATCTCCATACTAAACTTAATATGAGTACCACCGACCATCCTCAGACAGACGGTCAAATAGAGAGGGTAAATCAGGTGCTGGAGGATATGCTTCGTGCATACGTCAGCAGGAAGCAGACTAATTGGGAGGAGTATCTCTCGATATTAGAGTTTGCTTACAACAGTACCAAACATTCAGCTACGGGATACAACCCATTTATGCTGATGTACGGTTTTCAGCCACGCTCACCCACAACTGTAGGGTTTAAACAAGAAAAAGTTGAAGTAGCCATAAACTTTTTAGAAGACCAAAACCAGATGATAGAACATGCTAAGCGTAGCATCAGGCAATCCCAAGATCGAGCCAAGCATTATGTAGATCCACACAGACGGGATGTGCAGTTCTCCGCTGGTGAGAAAGTCTACTTGAGAGTCCCAGTTGACTCTAAAACCCTCAAATCAGGAGTGTGTGCTAAGTTGTCTCCTAGGTATTGTGGTCCTTTTACCATCAGTAGGAGACTAGGCGAGGTCACCTATGAACTAGAACTCCCACGCAGCAGTAAGGTTTTTCCAATCTTTCATGTAAGTCAGTTACGAAAAGCCTTAGCCAGATTAGAAAATCTGGTAGGGGACAGTGTTCTAGTTCTCCCATTGGATTCTCAGCAACCTCCACATGAACCAGAGGAGATTCTTGATAGTAGAGAGACGCAGACTCATCATACTCTATATCGAGAATACCTGGTCAAGTGGAATGATCAGCCTATTGAGAATGCCACTTGGGAAAGAGGCAGCGTCCTTCGGAAGATTTTTCCAGACTTTGTCTTAGAGGACTAAGACGGTTCTTAAGGGGGAGGGAGTGTCGACACTTGGCAGATGCATGCTACCAGTCCTCACACTGGGCTAGGCGGGGCTTACTGTATATCAGGGAGTAGGCAAGGTTGGGTGGATCAGTTAGTGTTTGCCCTACTGTGGTTTTAGGATCTATTACAAAAAGGCACCTGAGGAGGAACTGAGGAGGTTCACCGTTTCCTTCAGAGTCATCATAGGCACGTTTTTTCCTATGGAGTGTGCGGTTGTACATTTGCCGTGAAGAGCGGAGGAGATGGCGGGCGTGGAAACGAGCATGTATGACAGAGTGGTGTAGGGATCAACATTCGGCATCATACCATGGTGGGTGGAAAGGTCGGGATGATCGTGGATGGACTGGTTTGTGCTTATGAGGTTTAGAAGAGAAAGCCGAAGTAGCAGCAGTGTGTAGACAGGTGGTGAGGAAGGTGGCTTGTGACTCCAGCGGTTCACTGTGTGGAAAAGAGTGAAGTAGGGAGGCAAGGGATTCCTGGTGGAGTGGGATAGAGAGGTGGTGGAAGGTGTATTTGGGTGCACGGGGAAGGATGGACTAGTGTTGAGGTTGTGGTGGTGGAAGGTGGCCAATAGCGAAGGATAGGAATGAATGATCAGAGAGGGTGGTAGGGGAGATACAGAAGTTGTGAATGAGAGGGATGGATGACGGTGACCCCATGAGGTAGTCAACCACACTGTGACCGCCACTGGGAGGGTGACAAGTATAGCTGCCAGAATTAGACCAGTGAGGTAGGCCATTATAAATGGCTAACTCATGTGCCTCACCAAACTGTAACAAGTACTCACCCATATGAAGTAATAGGTCCCGATCCATGATAAAAAATCCTGGTGATCCCCAAGCTGTCACTGTCAAGGGTGTGAACTCGCATCTGATCTGTAGCATCATGGAACTCTGTCTGTCGTGAAGCTGTCCGGGCATTAAAATCCCCAATGAGGAAAATATGCCCCCGTTCTGCAAATCTGATGATATCCACTGAAAGGTCCAAATAAGGTGCGCCAACACCCTCAACAAAGGAGGAGGAATCTGGAGGAAAGTAGCAGGTAACAATGAAGATGTCTCTGTCCAAACCAATCTCCTGTCCTGTGATATGAAGCCAAATATACCGTGCATGCTCATCATACCTGATGAACTCAAACATATGATGAAGGGACTCTCTGTAGAGATAGGCCATGCCTCTCGAACCACGGCCATTGGCTGATCTAGTCTCAGATCTGTATATTGAACCATTTGTATCCCAGGAAGGTGGGTAAACCGCGTACTTGGCTCTCATGAGTCATGAAAAACAATAGGTCTCGTCTAGTGATAAAGTCAATCCGATTACTTGCTGTAGAGGATGAGAGGATGCCATCACAATTCCATACCCCAATCTGAAGATGGTATGGATGGGCCCCCGGGATGCTCCCAATCATGGTGGCCCCGAGTTCCTAGCGCTGGGAGTTGCTAGGGGTGCGAGCAACAAAACGTATCTGACCATCTCGATATATGATCAGTCTACTAGTCTCTCGAGCCACCTGGAAGGCTTTATGCCTCTCCTCAACTTGGATGTAGGTAAGATCATCATCCATATATATGGTAGTGCCACGTAATTGGGCTATACAGTGTAAAGCTTCTCTGCGGCTGTCTAGGGATGTGAAGCGAATGATCAGTGTGGCTGCATCTCTGGTGGTCCTCCAAGCTGTATGTAGCCCATTCATCACATGTCCCAGAGTGGTCTCAAAAAATCTCGTTGCCTCGGCAATGGCATCCCATGTGTCCGGTATCCCACGAACCCTGATGTTATGGGCCTTTTGCTCCCTTGACCGCTCTTCCGAAATAGTGGTTGAGATGACTGAGGAAATGGGGGCGCTAGGCTTGGTGCCTTTCTTCAAGACCGCTTCCCATGAATCTTTATGCTGCTCAATTTTACTCTCAAGTTCCTGTATCGTGGTGGTGGTTGTTCCTGAGGCTGCAACCTGCTTAGCGTGGATCACTTGCTCCAATGAGGCAACTTTGGACTGCAACAAGTTCTTTACTGAGACCACTACTCCTTTCAATTGTGAAAGTTCTTGCTTCAAAAGCTCGAAACTCTCATTTGGTCAGCTTCCCAAGAGGAAAATAGTTCGATTGATTTGGAGGGGGTGTATGGGATGAGTGCTGTAGGTGGGGGAGCTGTGGAGTCTTGGGAAATAGGAATAGAAAGGAGGCCGGTAGGAATGCCATATTGATAGGATTGGGGATCGATGAAGATGAGGAAGAGGTGGAAGAAAAAGAAGATGAAAGAGAGGAAGAGTGGAAGAAAGAGAGGAAGAGGAGGAGAGTGAGAGTGGAGAAGAAGAGGCAAGGGGGTGGTGCTACATCAACAGGCAGCGTTGCCACATCATCGGTTTGCAACGTGGTGGAGTCAACGAGCAGCGAGGGGGGGGGGGGTACTGTAGCAAGCAGCGGAGGGGGGAACTGTAGCAGGAGGTGTACCAACATTGGGGGGGGGGGGGAGATGAGGTGCCAGTTGCAGGGGAGCGAGTTCGTGTGGCGCGAGGAGGGCCTGACCCTCGAGGAGGAGCCATATCGAGCACCAGCTGCCAGCTAGCAGCCCTGTCAGCCTGTCAGCTCAGCGCCCTGTCAGCCCTAGATCCGTGTCTTGTCAGCCCTAAAACCATGCCATATGAGCGTCTAATCAGCGCCTTTAATCTGCCCTAAATTCGCGCCGAGTCAGTGCGCAGTCATCTGCCCAGTCAGCGCCCTACTGTGCCTAGTCAGCATCCAGTCATCTGCCCAGTCAGCACCTTAATTCATGCGCAGCCAGCTGCCCAATCAGCGCCCTAAATCCGCACTTAGTCAGCGTCTAGTCATCTGCCCAGTCAGCGCCCAGTCCATTGGTTGAGATTATTCTTTTTATTTAAATTGAGACATATAAAAAGAGCACATTGCATCTATGTAATATCTACAATATTAATAACAAATTTGTAAAGTTCAGATTCAAGAAAAATGCAAGCTCCAGAAATTTTTACTCTAAATGAATGGAAGTTAGATATGGTGAACATCGACATGTTGTTTTGAGGTACCAAGAATGATAAGTAGCTTATTGTTCTACTTAGCCTTACGTTTTCATGAATGATGTTGCACTACCTGATTGTTTTTATATTTATTTATGAGTGATAGGTACATCTCAGAGTGGTTTGTGAAGAATTATGGCACTCCAAGGCCCTTGTTCCTTCTTATTGTCCAGGCTGTTATGGCTTTTGCACATATTCTATTTGCTTCATCAGGTAAGTTTTTTATTGTGCTTGTTAGAAGAACTCATTCTTCCTCCTATGTTCAAGGTTGACTCTCACAAGTACTTTGGTCGAGCGTGTAATGGAGTGTGTACAGAAATATGTGATCAAGGAGGTAGCGTGTACATTTAATTTCATAAAGCTACATCCAATCACTTCATGAAACAAGCAAAAATTGAAGACATGTTTTCGTTCTTTTATATCATTTTGATATCAAAACTCTAATTGACTTGTATGACTTGTGTTTTTAACTCAACGTTATTTTTATTGGCCTTGCATTACGAATCCCCTCTCTTATGCCAAATCTCTTTACTTGTGGCAAGTTGTCTTATCAATAGTTTTATCAAAAAATAGTTGATACAAGTTTTCTTCCAAGTCGTGATTTAACTCATTGATACTATTTGGTGGAATGTTTAGTTTCTAATGACTTGTCTTGAATGAGACTGTAAGATATTGAAACCAGTGTTGGGCGAGTATCAACTTATTGTGATACCCATTGGGTGATGGTAGATGATAATTTTGGACTTATATAACTCACGGTTTCGGATATCGCTGTCAGAATTTGTGATACAAATTCTAGATGGAGATACTAGTCCTACTAGCACTCACACAAAACCAAACATAGAGAGAAAACAGATCATAGGAGAATTGAGCAAATGCTCTAGCTTATTGAATTGAATGGAATTAATTGTGGTGGGGCGCCAGTCTTCTTATATAGTTTCTCTAATGATTGATAAAAGCTAATAAGACTAAAGTAAATAGCAAAATAGCAAAAGCTATTTACTAATAATACTACCTACATATGGTAAGAACTAAAAATGAACTTCTAAGTACTAAAATAGATCCTAATCTATTTGTAGTGCGCCCACCTACATGCATAAGCATAAAAAACGAATATATTATAAATAGAATGGCCCCTAAAAATAGCACGTAGGCATGGCCAAACTATCATTAAGGGGTATCAAATAAACATTAATTCCTAACACTCCCCCTTAATGTTTACTTTGTTATCTATTACTCCTAGAAGTTCTCTAAACTTCTGAAATTTTTCTTTGCCAAGACCTTTGGTAAGGATATCTGCAACTTGCTCTTCTGTAGGCTCCACTTCCCCTGAAAGTAGATGGATCCTTGGTTTCCAATAATGTAGCCATGTAAGCAAAGTGTACACCCCCATCCTTATGATGATCCTCCTGTCGATCTTGATGATAGTTTCATAGTACCATCTAGGAAGTCTTCTAGCTTTTGATGTAGGATGCTTCTTGCTTGGTGAAGTAGGAGGTGAATAAGTATCCCATATACTTGACCTCTCCTTCCTCTTTCCTATCTCAACCAAAGACACTTTAGGTTCTTGAATTGGCGTAGGCGATACATATGTCGATTTAGGTTTTTGTAATAACTCGTCACATACTATAGGGATTCCACCATCTTGATCCTTATCAAAATATATCTCTATATCTTTATGAGTTGCCTCCTCATCAAAGATTATATCCCTACTTATGATTATTTTCTTACCCTCCAAGTCATATAACCTGTATCCCTTCTCTTGATTATCATAACCAAGAAATAAACACTTGGTCGCCTTAGAATCCAATTTGCTCCTAGAATCCTTAGGTATGTGAGAATAAGCAATACTTCCAAACACTCTCAAATGACTACCCGTGTAAGCTTCCTCTGGAGTTCGATTCTCTACAACCTTTGTAGGACTTCGATTCAAAGATAAACCGCCGTCTTAACTACTTCACCCCAAAAACATATTTCTAAGATTTTTTACTCTTGAGCATACTCCTTGCAGTTTCCACTATATGGACCGGTTCTTTCTTTCCGCAACTCCATTTTGTTGAGGCGTGTCCGTATTTGCAAATTGTGATCCTTGCAAAACACCTGAAATTCCGTAGAAAGATACTCTCCCCCTTTGTCCGAGCGAAGTATCTTGATTTGTCTATCTGTTTCTTTCTCCACCTGTGTCTTAAACCATGTGAAATATTTGAAAGCTTCACCGTTATTCTTCAGAAGATAGATCCATGTCTTCCTAGAATAGTCATCTACAAACACCATAAAGTAACTTGCTCCCCCATAAGATTGAGTCTTCATAGGACCACACAAATCTGTTTGAACAAGTTCTAGAACATTTTTCGCCCTGAATGTACTAGGCAAAAATTTCTTCATATGATGCTTGCCTAAGACACAGCCTTCACAAACCTTGTGATCAGAAACGACTTGAGGTAGACCTGTAACCATGTTGTATTTCCTCAAGACTTGTAGACTTTTGTAATTCAGATGTCCATACCTCTCATGCCATAACTTACTCAATGATCTAGTATTCGCAACACTTGCATGATGATCCACCACCTGAGCTTGAAGTTTATACAACCGCCCTGCAAGTATGCCCTCAGTTACTACTTCATCATTTTTCTTCTTGATGAGACACCTCTGTTCATCAAACTGCACCACCATGTGTTGCTTTGCAATAGCTGATATTGAGAGCAAGTTTTTCTTGATTCCTGGTACATAAAACACATCCTTTATGTTTCTGATCTTCCCTGAAGGTAGTTGTACTTGTACTTTTCCAACTCCCTTTATATCATATGTGTAGTTGTCCCCCAACTTCACATTTGACCCATCATCTAATTTTTGAAAATTAGATAGCTAGTCTCGCCTAAGTGTCATGTGCTTCGAAGCTCCTGAATCAATTAACCAATAGTCTTCTTCCTTCAATTCAATCCTTCCATTATTCTGATCTGTAACAAATCTCGGATCTATCAACAGCCTAATTGTCAAAGACTGAGAATCTTTCGCGAATCAGTCGTCACGGAATCCGTCGCGAATCTCGAATCTTTTGCGAATCTTTCTCGAATCTGTCACGAATATTTTGGAATCTTCTCGAATCTGTCGCCTTTCGCCTTTCACCTTTCTTATGCCTTTCGTGAATCTTTCGCCTTTCGCGAATCTTACAGCTTTCGCGAATCTTTCGCGAACAATAAATTTTCGAGTCTGTGATCAATCTGTAGATAGCAACAATCCAGAATTGATCAACTTGTCAGAAACTGTCGCGAACAATAATCTGTCGCGAACAATTCTGGCGGGTAGGCAGCGATCAGTAGTCCAAAACCTTTGATTCCAGCAGACTGCTTCCAACAGTAGTCCAGCTCAACAGCTCCTCCAATCAGATCTGGTTGCAACCCTGCAAACAAACTCTCTCTCTCACAAACCTTTGCTCTGATACCATGTTAGAATTTGTGATACAAATTCTAGATGGAGATACTAGTCCTACTAGCACTCACACAAAACCAAACATAGAGAGAAAACAGATCATAGGAGAATCGAGCAAATGCTCTAGCTTATTGAATTGAATGGAATTAATTGTGGTGGGGCGCCAGTCTTCTTGTATAGTTTCTCTAATGATTGATAAAAGCTAATGAGCCTAAAGTAAATGGCAAAATAGCAAAAGCTATTTACTAACAATACTACCTATATATGGTAAGAACTAAAAATGAACATCTAAGTACTAAAATAGATCCTAATCTATTTGTAGTGCGCCCACCTACATGCATAAGCATAAAAAACGAATTCATTATAAATAGAATGGCCCCTAAAAATAGCACGCAGGCATGGCCAAACTATCATTAAGGGGTATCAAATAAACATTAATTCCTAACAATTGCTAACATAGAAAATGCAAGGTTTTGGTTATACATATGGTTATTGATTTTCGACTGAGTATTGGCTTATTGTGGCGGATATTGGTCGGGTTTACATCGGGTATTATTGTAGTAGTGGCATTTTTTCATGTACGTCAAATGTCAATACAAATGGCTAGAAGGAAAACCAAGTTTCAAGTATTAGTATTCTAATACTCGAACTTGCAGTCACCAGTTTAGAACCTTATCAGTCTATACCCTCCCAATATTGGTTGAAATAGGGTTTGTTGTTACGAGCTCCTAACCTAAGCTGGGCCCTAAAGGATCAATGGGTGCTAGAAGCACAACTGAAGGTGTATTAAGACAACACATCCAATAGGGCAAAACAATGTAAGTGGCATGCGTGTGTGTATGGACCCAAAGTTGTTCTTCAGCATGGGGTCCATTGGTGGATAAGGTGCTAAGTTAGTTACTGACATGCTCCCATGCAATTAGGTGTCCTGTGACATTGGCAATGGTGTTAGAGCACTTGACACCGTGTATGCCATCAGCTTACACTAGGCTAGTTGGGGCATTCTCTATAAGAGGAGAGTGCATTGGTTGGCGGAGAGACTAAGCTAGCCCTACTGTGGCTGTTGTGCATCTTACACTAGTATCAGATTCTGGTTTTCGAAATCTGAGAGAGAATTTTCAGAGCTCTCCTTCAAGGTGGAAAAGCAAGTGCCTATTCAACCAAGAGTGAAGGGTATGTCTTGGATAGCAATTTTTGCAAGTGATCCTAGGCCAGAGCTAAGCTTTCATTTCTTTTTCTTTCTAAGTTTGATTTCTGATTGAATTTGAACTTTCTTTTGTTTCCATTCTACGTTCTAACTTGGCCACTCTTGAGGAAAATCCAATTTCCCCAATAAGAGGCATCATTGAACTACAAGAGGAAGCACTAAGGTTAGAAAAAGGAAAAAGCCATATGAATGTAGGTGAAGAATACGTTTTTGATACATAAGAATTTGTTACTAAAGAACGAGACCTTCATGTAGTACCAGAAGTAGAAGATTTAAAGTTAGCCTTAGCTTATTTGTAGTCTAAACAAGATAAATCCTTGGGAGATTTAGCTAGTTTAATTTCTAACTTAGCTAGAGCTTCATCACGAAGTGATTCTCAGTTGCTAGTTGGTTCTATGAACCCTTTAGAATCGGGGGAACTAGCTACTAGGTCTAACCCTAGTCTTTTTGAACCCACATCTAATGGTGAAGAAAAGGATAAAAATACATATATTCTATGAACCTTTTAAGCAAGTGGAAAAACGTTCATGCATTACAACTAACCCCAGACCACTTGCAAGCCATAGAAGCCACTTTATCCCTAGGTCCCATGGCTTACAGGTGGTGGTTGAACCTCCAAGGGACTGGGCAAATACCCTGGTCATGGAAAGTGTTACGAACCCATAAGAGCTTACAATAGATTACTTGTGGTGATGGTCTCGTTATACGGGACATGACGTTGGTCTAGAGCTATAGGTCATTTGGGTGCCATGTGTCAATGTTCTATTGTATTGACAGTCTTCTAGCTGCATGAGAATCTCCTCATTTATGGAGGACACTATAATATTTATAATATGTTTTTGAAAAGGGAAATCAAATGATGAGGACACGTGGGAGAGAGCAGATTACTTGTGACCGAACTTCCCTAGTCTAGAGGGAATGTCACATACCCATAAGGGCATGCAACAGAAACACCATAGAAAAACGTAAATGTGACAACCAAAGCAGCAATTCAAAAACAACATCGAAGGCCAAGCGATATGTGGCAACCAAGAGTTCCATGGAAATTGACGTAGATCATGCAATGACCATGAACGCCAAGGAACTTAAAGTATAAATAGATTACCTTGACAAATAGTTGGAATGAACACCTATGCAACAACCCTTGGTATGTGCAATGCCCAAGAATCTATAATGGAGTCAACACTCCAAGGAATCTGTAAGGCCCAAGAATGTTAACATCAACATCAATTGCAACAAACCCATCAATGAAAGCACAAGGATACCATAGAATACAGGGACAATGGTGGTATAAAAGGATCTCAATGAGATAAGTAGCAACGACCATTTGAAAGACATCGTTTGTTGACAATGGATGCAGAAGTATTGAATGAACCATAAAAACATGCATAGTGGAGCTAAAGAGGGAGAACTGTTAGAATTTAGCAATTTTCACATGGTTTTTAATGTATTTTGACATCTATGTGGATCCACACGTGTGAGGACCTGTCCACACGTGTGAAATGACACTTGTAATATTCAGATCCATCTTGATTAGCTTTCATTTGAGTCAAATATGACATCTCCTAAATTATAGGAGTTAGGTCCTAGATTGTAGGAATCTAGAAGGTCAACACAAACCACCAATGCATGGGTGCTAGTGTTTCCTCGAAACGCGTTTCGAATGCTGAAATGCGTTCGAAACGGGACGTACGAAACGATCCCGTTTCGAAACGCCGTTTCAGTGTTCGAAACGACCGAAAAAAAAAAAACCATTTTTTTTTTTGAAACCGCGCCATAAGCTTTGTAGTATGTACTGGCAATGGGCATGAACAGATTCTTGCAACCTAATAACCTATCCATGATAGTATCAATAATTGACTGAGGAAAGTGACCATAATCACCATACACAGCTTCTCCTCTTGAAATTGCATTCTAATTTCTTTAGAGCATTCTCATGAAATTGGATGTATCTACTTGTTACTAGACTGTCTATGACATCTGTAAACCCCAAAAACCGTGCCATAAGCTTTTTAGTATGTATTGGCAATGGGCATGAACAGATTCTTGCAACGTAATAACCTATCCATGACAGTATCAATAATTGATTGAGGAAAGTGACCATAGTCACCATACACAACTTCTCCTCTTGAAATTGCATTCTCTAGAGCATTCTCATGAAATTGGATGTATCTACTTGTTACTAGACTTTCTATGACATCTGTAAACCCCAAAAACCCTCAAAAACACATTTTCAAAAAAAAAAAAAAACCCTAAAGTTTTTTTCCCGTTTTGAACCTGAACCAGACGTTTCATACGCGTTTCAAATGCGTTTCGAAACGCGTACGAAACAACGTACGAAACGCGCCCATGAAACATTGATGGGTGGCAAACTTGATAGATCTTATCCAAAGTGGATATGGATAAGTACAATGAGCTGTCCCACACGTGCTGGATGCAGCTTAGAGAGAGATTATGATGATTATGTACTTGATCCATGATGGATCCATTGTGAACCTAATGATGAGAAACATTGGTTTGTGAAGCAATCTTGGTGTTTTGACTCTCTTAAGCACTTTCTTTGTGGATGAATGCTTAGTAAATCATAAGTAAACTTTTTCTTTGTTATCAGGCCGTATAGTAGCTGGACTTCACACGTGTGAAGCCGTGGATTATCATTTTTTGATTGTTCTTGCTTGGAATCACAAAGATTGTCAAGTAGAAGCTAGATTTGGAAGCTAGTCTTAATATAGATCAAGATCCCAAGCTACCAATCACTCTTTGTGATTATTTGTAGATCAAATTCAGTCCTTAAACTCTGAAATTTGACACGGTATCAGAGCCAAGTCAAAGACCTTAGTTGATGATCCAAATATCTTCATTTTGGTGAAAGCATAGGTGCTAGATTCATTTTTGAAGGAGGACGACCTTTACTAATAGTTTACTTGTGCTGTTGAGGTTCAGATTAGTGTGTAAAGTTCAGATGTACTTCTCACACGTGTGAGAGGCTGCTGGAGTTGTACTTTCACCAAAACTTTGTGTTTTTTCAATATTTGAGCTTCAAAACAAGTTGTGAAGAGTGAAACTAGTGATGTGGTTGTAAAAATCCATTGTTTCCATTATAATTTTGATGTTGAATGGTGTTAGAAGTTTATTAAACCTCCAAATCATTGAGAGTGAGTTTGAGGCTTATGTTTTTTAGTTAAAGAGTGAAGCTAAAACCATTCTAAACACCATAGGAAGGGATTGGCACTTCCAAGAGTCGAATCCAGGCTTCTAAATTGAATAGATTGTAAAGAATTCATTTTCCGAAGTCTTTTTGAGTTTAAGATCATTATAGATCTTGCTTCTTGAGTCTTGTGAGATTCAAGAGAGTAGCATTGTAGCTAAATTCTGAGAAAGAGAGAAGGGAGAGACTTTGAATACTACATTTGTTGTACTTGTTACTAGTTAGAATGGGTTCGGAGCCTATCTTCTTGAGGCTAGTGAAAGGCTAAATTCTAATAATTATTCAACTTGGGAAGTAAGAATGGAGTCACTACTAGTGCTTCAAGATATGTATGATCTTGTCATAGGAGAGGAAGAAGAACCTCAAGGAGGGCAAGATCTAGTGAGGTACAAAAGGAGAGAGGCATGGGACTATCTAAAAGGGATTTATGAATCCAAAAATACTTTTAGAGTGCTTATGTTAAGAAATAAAGTTCTTCAAAGCATTAAAGGGAGTGATGAGAGTGCTCAAGAGTATGTCTTGAGAATAAAGTCTCTCAATAAAGAACTTTCCATCATAAGTGAGGGTATTCATGATGATGAACTTGTTCAAATCATTTTGAATGGTCTTGGAGATGAGTTCTCCAATCTTGTACAAAGCTTTGCTATTCAAGATGCTCTACCTTCTATTGACAAGCTCCGTAGTGTGCTTGTGGCCGAGGAGAGTAAAATCCTTCATGTCAAGCAAAGGATTGGTTCCTTGAAGTTGCATGATGGCTCAAGCAAAGGAAAGGCAAAGTCCAAGAAAAAGATCCAACAAAAGGAGACCCAGAGTGATGATCAACCATCAAGCTCTAAAGGTGGAAAGAAGAACAAAGCCAAACTCAAGTGCTTCTTTTGTGGAAAGAAGGGGCACCTTGCAGCCGAGTGTTACAAGAAAAAGAATGCACAAGGAGAGAGCAAACAAGGCAACCTTACCCTTGAGGACGATGAGGATGAAGTGGATTCATCCTTGATGGTATCTACATCAACATCCAAGAGCTACTCCAATCAACATCAACATCAACATCATTCACAGTGATGTGCACTCTTTTTCTCAAGAATCTAATGGAGGTGCATCTATGTATGTATCTTTTATTGATGATTACTCTAGATACACTTGGATTGAACTTTTGGATTCCAAAAGTAAAGTGTTTGAAGCTTTTGTTAAGTTCAAAACTCGAGTTGAAAATCAACTTGATGCTAGAATTAAAGTATTGAGGAGTGATAATGGTGGAGAGTATATCTCCACCAAGACGATAGAGTTTTGTAAATCCAATGGCATTAAAAGAGAGCTTACATGTACTTATAGTCCTCAACAACATGGTATAGCCGAGAGAATGAATAGAACACTTTGTGAGTGTGCAAAGGCTTTAAGGCTAGATGCATCTCTACCTAGGTCTTTTTGGGGAGAGGCTATTATTTGTGCAACTTATTTGTGTGATAGATTGCCATGTAAGCCCATTGGAGGCATAACATCTTATGAGGCTCTATTTTGTAAGAAGCCGAATCTTAAAGATCTAAGAATTTTCGGATCTACTTGCTATGTTTTTAAAGCATTAGATACAAGAAAAAAGGATGAAGATTTTAGTGAGTAGAGATGTTACTTTTGATGAAGGTAACTACTACAAGTTGAATGAAAAAGCTTCTAATCCATCTTAAGTCAAGGATCTTGTAAGATTTGAGGAGGAGCCTACATGTGATCAAGATCTTGAGGATCCATCTCAAGATCCAAGGACTCCAAGGAGGTCTACAAGAAGGAAGGCCGAGCCTTCAAGGCTCACCTATGTTGACAAAGGTGAACAAAGGGAAGATCTTCATTCACTTACCTCTTACACTTTTCTATCATCTATGTTTGATGAGCCAAGTTGCTTTGAAGAGGCTATGGAGTCACAAGAATGGAGGGATGCCATGCAAAAGGAGTATGATGCTCTTACATGGAAGCTTGTGGATCTTCCTCATGGAAGAAAACCACTTGAGTGCAAATGGATCTATAGATTGAAGTACAATCAAGATGGGAGCATCAACAAACACAAGGCAAGGCTAGTGGCAAAGGGGTTCTTGCAAACCAAGGGAGTAGATTTTGATGAAACTTTTGCTCCTGTTGCTGAACTAGTTTCCATAAGGTTGATCATTTCTCTTGCAACTACTTTCAATTGGCCTCTATTTCAACTTGATGTGACTAATGCATTTCCCAATGGTTATTTGGAAGAGGAGATCTTCATGAGGCAACCCGAGGGCTTCACCAAAGAAGATCAAGAAGAAAAATTGTGTTTGTTGCTAAGAAGCCTTCCTTTATGGGCTTAAGCAAGCACCTAGAGCTTGGTACTCTAGGTTGAATGCTTTCTTGAACTCTATTAAATTTGTTGTAAGTACTTATGATCCTTCTTTGTACTTAAGATTCAATGATGGTAAAATCATCATTCTCATTTTGTATGTAGATGACATTATCCTTAGTGGAAATGATCATGATGGTATACAAGAAGTGAAAGTAGCATTGTCTAAAGAGTTTAAGATGGTGGATCTTGGTAATCTTCATTTCATATTAGGAATAGAAGTTTCAAGAGGCATAGATTTGAGTTTTATTTGTCAATCCAAATATGCATCTTCTATTTTAGAAAAGTTTGAAATGAAAGATTGTAAAGGAGTAGAAACTCCTATAGAGCAAAATGTAAAAGTTTCTAATAGTGATGTTGAAGCATCCTTTGAGGACATCACACTATATAGAAGACTTGTAGGCTCCTTGATCTATCTTACTATAACTAGGCCTGATCTAAGTTATAGTGTGGGTAAACTAAGCCAATCTATGCAAAATCCATTGGTTTGTCATTGGAAAAATGCAAAAAGGGTGTTGAGGTACATCTTGGCCACCAAGAACTTTGGAATTTTATATGATGGATCTAATCTTGCCTTAAGAGCATATTCGGATGCTGATTTTGTAGGTGATAAAGTGGATAGGAGGTCCACAAGTGCTTTTGTTACCTTTCTTTGCAATGGCATAGTGTCTTGGCTTTCCAAAAAGCAAGATACTATTTCTCTATCTTCAACCGAGTCGCAATACAAGGCACTAACATCAACAACAAAGGAGATCTTATGGTTGAAAAGGCTTTTGGTGGAGTTGCAAGTCATGGAGGCCGAGGAGCAGCCAATAATATATTGTGACAACCAATCAAGCCAAGCATTAGCAACCAATCCCACATTCCATGCAAGGAGCAAGCACATAGAGATTACTCATTTTGTGAGGGAAAAGGTTCAAGCAAAGGAGATCAAGCTACATCATGTGTCTTCTTCAGATTGCCTTGCTGATCTACTCACTAAAGCCTTGCCAAAGGCTTCATTTATCAAGTTAAGATCAGCTACAGGAGTTGTAGATAGATGCACTATAGTTGTATCGTGTGTAAAAATTGGGGAGTGCTAGAATTTAGCAATTTTCACATGGTTTTCGATGTATTTTGACATCTATGTGGATCCACACGTGTGAAATGACACTTGTAATATTCAGATCCATTTTGATTAGCTCTCATTTGAGTCAAATATGACATCTCCTAAATTATAGGAGTGAGGTCCTAGATTGTAGGAATCTAGAAGGTCAACACAAACCACCAATGGATGATGTGGCAAACTTGATAGATCTTATCCAAAGTGGATATGGATAAGTACAATGAGCTGTCCCACACGTGCTGGATGTAGCTTAGAGAGAGATTATGATGATTATGTACTTGATCCATGATGGATCCATTGTGAACCTAATGATGAGAAACATTGGTTTGTGAAGCAAACTTGGTGTTTTGACTCTCTTAAGCACTTTCTTTGTGGATGAATGCTTAGTAAATCATAAGTAAACTATTTCTTTGTTATCAGGCCATATAGTAGCTGTACTTCACAAGTGTGAAGCCATGGATCATCATTTTTTGATTGTTCTTGCTTGGAATCACAAAGATTGTCAAGTAGAAGCTAGATTTGGAAGCTAGTCTTAATATAGATCAAGATCCCAAGCTACCAATCACTCTTTGTGATCATTTGTAGATCAAATTCAGTCCTTAAACTCTGAAATTTGACAAGAACCATCTAAAATATGTCGAATTTGTGAAATGTCATCTAAATGAGGCTAGAACACAATTTGTATTTGACCATCAAGAAGGGGGCAACCATCTAATATATGTCATTTGTAAGATATGAAAGCTGAAACAAAGTCCTAGACATCAACATCAACTTGTCACTTGCACAATATGGGTGAACGTGTAGCATAACAAGAGCACCATGATAATCAACAACTGGATTAGGAATAGGTGCAATAACTAGACTAAGGGTGCAAGGTAAGCAAAGTGACTCAGGATATTGAGCAACAACATGAAAATATCAGCATGAAGGAATAAACCATGCATAGTGATCTAATATGTGGAACAACCATGGAACCAATGGAGATGTTTGGAGTTAGCATCAAGTGAAGCAACAGAAATTAAGGAAGCACTTGAACAATATGACTTGTAATTTTAATTAGTCCGATCATCAAGTAAGAATATATTTGAACCCGCATGAGGTCTAAGAAAATCAATGAACATAGCTACAACCCGAGGACCAGTAGGAATTGTTGGAAGTATAGTGGCAACTGATCAACTGGTATATGGGAAGTAGTAGCATCAATGGTACTATGAAGAAAATCAGCATACCGTCCAAATGAAGGTAATCATGCCAAACTATAAGACTTAAGCATGCAAGTCCTAGCACCAAGCATGCCTCATATGAGTAGGTAGTAATGGAGCAAACAATGTACACATGCCTGAAAAAATTGGCAAAAACAAAAAATGTCTAGCACCATTAGGAGAATTGGCCATAAATGCATTCCAAGCCAGTCAGATAGACCAGGTATGCCAAGCAGTAGTGACATGTACGTGTGGGTATGTGCGTATGTAGCGATGCCAAGCACCATAAGACCAACATGAAGCATGAGGATCACAAGTAGCACAATAGCAACTCTGCAATATTTATGAAGCCAAGCTATATGCAACAACCAAGAATGCAATGAAAGATGAAGCATAAGTAGATCCTAACAAACGACAGGTAGAATGGACATATGTGCAGCAACAAGATCAAGAGCCCAAAATGTCCATAAGGTCCATGAATGTAAAGTAGCAACATCGCAAGGTATCTTCAAGGCCCATGAATGTATAGTGTTATCATACCGAAGGATTTGGAAAAGTGTAAGCACATGCCTCAACGACCATGGATTTGATATCGGGAATAACTGCAACAACTAAAGCCATTGGATTAAGTGCAGTAAGAAACAAAATCTAAACTGAAGGAATGTGAAGTTGTGGGCAAGAGAAAAGGTTGTTGGCATGATAGCTTGAAGGAGTCAGACAACAATTGGATAGAATAATGGAACGAGCATCATACATGTCATTGACTAGTTAAGGCCTAGTCCTCCCCTAGCCCTAAATGCTAGATGCCCAAATCATATCTACCACTAAACCCGCCGTCCCTAGTTGGGATATAAATAGAGGCCTTGGGTTATCATTATATTAATGTTATGAATTATGATAGGACACTGCTTAGTCTCCTCATAGGAGATCTCCTGCTTTAGCTATCGTTTGTTGGGCTTTAGCCAGTGTTCTCCATTGATATCAATACATGTGATTGTGTTCATAACATGGTATCAGAGCACTTTCTTACGTTGGTGGGAGTGCTACCTTTTCTATTTTGTGTTTTCTACAAGAGGGCACATTTAGTGGATCCTCCACCACTGTCATTATTCAGCTCTTGGTTTTCTCTTTCGCTTTCTTCTTTCTATGTGACTTCTTTGTTATCAGCTCCCATCTCTACTCCTATCAGTGATTTTAGTGCTGCGCTTTCTAGAATTGCAGCTTACTAACCTACGATCCTGCCTACCTGTGATCCGCCTTCTCTCTCATGTGCCCCATACCTTCTGCTTGCCCGTTGTCTTCCCCCCCTCACCCTCTCAATTCCTACCTCGCCTTCTAAAATCTACAACGATCTGCATACACTCCATTTACTTGCCAACTAGCTCCCTAACTACATGGCAACTGACTTCCAACCCACCTCTCTTCTACGTTGTCCTACGATCTAACCATCACTAATTCTAGCCTCTCTAATTCTCTAATATATTTATGATTCATGTATATCTACTCCTGCCTACCTACGTTTAAATCTACATCCTTGCTTGCATTGCCTGACCTCCTAGCTACCTAGCCCCATTGCTCTATTTGTCAAAATTTGTTCCACAAATTCTAGATAGGAGTTAACTAATCATATTAGCACTCACAAAAAAAGCTCAACATCAAGATTAAAGAGAACTCAGATTATAGAGGAATGAGCAAAGCTCTATACAATGGAATGACATGAGGTGGGTGCCAGCCTCTCTTATATAGTTTCTCTAGTGTATGTCAAAAGCTAAAAGCAAAAACAAAAGCTTAAAAGTCGAAAAGCTAAATGCTAAATTATATTCTATTTTGGGTAAAGACCCATAATGAATTTCCAAGTGTAAAACCAAACTCTATACTAGTACTAGTGCACCCTGGTCCCTCCTACAAACATGTCTAATTAACTTGACTTTAGGATTTACTCCTAGAAGTTCTCTAAACTTCTGAAACTTCCTTTGCCAACCCCCTTGGTAAAGACATCCGCAACTTGCTCTTTTGTAGGTCAATAGATAAGCTCTACTTCTCTTGAAAGTAGATGGATCCTTGGTTTCCAACATTGTAGCCATGTAAGCAAAATGTACGTCCTCATCCTTATGATGATCCTCTTGTCGATTCTCCTGTCAATCCTGATCTTCCTGTTTGCTTTTCAAGTCTAGCAGATCTCCTAGTTCCCTGTGTACTAGACTCTTTTTGTTCCAAAATGACACTATCCTTGATACTTTCATAGTACCATTAAGGCAATCTTCTAGTATCTGATGTCTTGGGGAAGCCAGTACGAAATGGCAAATAGAAGTAAACACGCTGAGACAAGAGCTTCGTGCACAACCGATTCTTGCTGCACCGGAATCGTCCATCAAAATCAAGGAGTTGGAAGCTAAGATCGAGCAACAAAGAGAGCAGGCGATGTTTTGGATAGCCGTACTGAAGCGAGGAAATAAGTCTATCGCACCCATTTCCTCGGTTATCTCAGCTACTCTTACAAAGGAAAGGCTATGTGAAAGCAGAGCTCTCAACATTAGAGTACGGGGTATTGTGGACACTCAAAATGCTATTGAGGCAAAACGCTTTCTTGGCACCACACTCGGGCATAATAGTAAGGGGATGGATATGGCATTGTGCACAAAAAGAGATAATACCACCTTGATCATCCGTTTTACCTCAACCACCAGATGTAGGGATGCTTTGCGGCAAAGAGCCAAATTGAAGAACACATGAATTTTCATGGATGACGATCTTACTTACATACAAATGACAAAAAGACGTCAAGGTTTTTCAGAAGCTAAAACATCGGGACGACGGGTGATTTATTGAGATGGCCAAATTTGTTATCTTGGCAGTAGTCCTAGCGGCTCTCGCCAATAGGAAGGAAGTTGGGGTCTCCGAGCATGGGTGCATGCCAGGGCCCCGTCCACACTAGTTACGCATTGGGGTTTGGAATTGCAAAGGTATACACTCATGCTCCACTACTGGGGACCTTATTGATTTCATTACAGGGAGAGATGTTCTATTCTTTATGGAGACACATGAGAGCTAGGTTAGAGGACAACCTACATTTTTAGGATATAGATGAGACTCAGTATGTGGGACAGAGATGAGAGCCATGAGTGGCAGAGGTTCAGTTGGAGTCGTATGCTTATATCGAGAGTCATTGCTTCCAGTCATGGAGTTCATCAGACATGATGAACATGCACGTTATGTCTGGGTTCGCCTCTCAGGACGCGACATTGGTGTGGACAAAGATCTCTTTATTGCAGCTTCTTGCTTCCCCCCAAACTCCTCTTCCTTTTGTGGAGGGCACTAGTTCTCCATATGCTAATCTTTCTATAGATATTGCTAGATTGGCTGACGGAGGGCATGTTCTTCTCACTGGTGATTTAACACCATAACAGTTGATGCTGCTGATCAGTTACGCATACGATGACATGGGAGTTACCAGGATCTTAGCTGATTCACTAGGACCTATCACTGGATATGGAGAGTATTTGTTTCATCTTGGTGAAGCCCATGAGTTAGCCATTTCTAGCGTGTTGGCCTGATACGAGCAACTACATGCGCCATCCCCACAGTGGCAAACACAGTGTCGTCGACTACCTCATGGGCTCACCATCCCTTATCCCATTGATCTCATGCTTCCAGATTCTCCCAACTACTCTCTCTCACCACTCTTTCATGTCTTTCCATCTGTGTTCTATACTAACCTCACCACCTCCTTTCCATCATTGACCGTTTCCCCATGATAGCCCATTAGAAGCACAAGCTGACTCTGTCACCACACATCACTTCATACTATTGCTTCATTGTCCTTCCCATCGAAACCCTACCGCCTTCCTTTCAGCTCCTCTCGTCCCATTTGTCCTCCTTGGTTTGATGATGTCGCTTCTTACGCCTCTACGTTGCCCATGCATGTCTATATGAATCACTTGCTCTTCATACTGCTCGTAGAAATTTCCATCGTACAAATTGCCACAAAAAGCATGCCTTCGAAGAATGAGAGGAGAGATGCCTTATCGACGCCCTACATAGTTCTTCCATAGGTGCCTTTTGGCGCACGTTCATTCCTCATGTTCCACCTGCCCTCATCAATGACTTAAAGACATGGACCACATATGCCACCTACTGATTCACCCATCTCTATGTCCCCACACCCATGTGAATTCACCTTCTTCACTCCTGACATGATTCATACGGCCATTAAAAGACTGAAGGCCCATCATACCAGAGATATTGAGGGCCTTGAATCTGAATTGTTGATCTATGCTGCTCTCCCACTTTCTCCCATCTTAGCCACTCTACTCAACCGTGCTGTTGTCTCTGGATTTCCATCTTCTTGGCCCATACACAAAAATGGTGACCCCATGAACACCTTGGTAACTATTGTACTATCATGATTGGGCACATTATTGTGAAGTTGTATGGCACTATTCTTCAGTTAGCAATAAGTTCTGAGGCAGAGACAGGAGATTACATGCTATGGGCTAGGCAGGCTTCCGAGCTCACTATTCCACCACAGACCATGTCTTCACTCTTCGAGCTATCATCGAGGAGGCTAGAAATAGGAGACAACGTTTACTTCTGTTTTGTGGACTTCAGTAAGGCCTTTGATTTTATCCCACGTTCCCTTCTCATTCTGAGGTTACCAGACCTTGGCTGCTCATGCTCCTCGTAGTTTCCACAATAGACTGGTTCTTCCTTTCCACAACTCCATTTTGTTGAGACGTTTCTGTACTTGCGAATTGTCTCTTTATACCACGATCCTTGCAAAACACCTGAAATTTTGTAGATAGATACTCTCCCTCTTTATCCGAGCAAAGTATATTAATCTGTCTATTTGTTTCTTTTTTCACTTGTGTCTTAAACCATGTGAAATACTTGAATGCCTCACCCTTATTCTTGAGAAGAATAGATCCACGTGTTCCTAGAATAATCATCAACATACACCATAAAGTAACTCACTCCCCCATAATACTGAGCTTTCATGGGACCACACAATTCTATATGACCAAGCTCTAGAACATTTCTTGCCCTAGAAGTACTAGACGGAAATTTCTTCATATGATGTTTTCATAAGACAACCCTTACAAAACTTGTGATTAAAAACAACTTGAGGTAAACCTGTAACCATGTTGTTTTTCCTCAAGACTTTTAGACTTTTTGTGCTTCAAATGTCCAAACCTTTCATGGCATAACTTACTCACTGATGAGCGAACAGGTCTGTGATCAGGTCAATATATCTCCTCCTAGTTCCAATGCCTATCTACCTCACTCTAGCCTACCTCTCTACTTCCTAGCTTCCTTCATTGACCCAATGATCCTCCAACCAACTTCTCTCTCCTAACCTAACTTGCAACATTTTCTCCTTGTCTCTCATCTCTCACTAGCCTAGCTATCTCTTTTTCCATTCTAGCTCCTTACAACCTTAGCTGACCTATGTTTCTCTCCTCTATGATCCACGATTTCCACGTTCTCCTCATTGCCCGAACTACTAGCCATATGCTATCATCCCTACTATCCAGCCTATCTATACTTCAAGCCCCATTTGTTGCATCGACTTGTAATTTGTAGTGCCATTGTACTAATCTTCATCGTTGAGATGTACATTTTGTCATACTATACATATTTTTGAGAATGTTATTTGTCCATGATGGGATGATTGTTGAATGCACTTCTTCAATGAAACAGTTGATTCAAATGACTAGCAACATATTCACCTGTATACAGTAGTTCTATGATGGCATCTTTAGCCATGATATATGTACAATTGTCATATGGTACATATTTGTTTCTAGTAGTACTGTTTTCATATGGGCCTATGACGTTCATCATGATGCCTTTGTATGAGATTCTTAGTCTATTTGTATATATTGGGAGATCATTCATAAATCATTCAACAACTAGCTCATATTCTTGATTATTCGACATCCATCTTTTTGTTGTGGTTCACAACTTGATTTTTCTACTTTCATGGTAACTAAACATATGTAATTTTGTAATTTTCTATAAGGCGACAAGATTCTAAGGCAACATCCTCAATAAATGCATTTATGGAGTCTTATATCTAATGGCATTCACATTGTAGCATATCTTGTTCGTAACTAGACCGCTTTTGGAAAATTTATCAACAAAGAGAGAAGCTTGATAACAATCTTATGTAGAAAGGCAAAAGGACAATATATATCCCCCTTTATTTTGTTCAATCAGAGTTTTCTGAAAAACAATCACAAAACAAGGGAGTTAGTTCATGTTCTTTTGGTCATCATTAGTTCTTCAATTGTTAAGTCTACTATTATATTGCATCTCTTTGCTTCTTTTGGGATGTTATTGCGCTTCATGAGGCTTGTGAATGTGGACATAATGACTTGAAAATTTTAAATTTATGATTCTTCAATTGTAGCTCAAAGATAGGCATTGGCGATTGCAAATTAAGTATTTAGTCTCATGGGATGGCAACTTCATAAAGGAGCCACATTGATCCTATTGCCAACTTTAATTTTATGTTGGTGTTAGTAGTTCAAGCTCGTGCACATGGTGTAGCTAACCAATTATGAAATTTGGACATTTACAAATGTTAGGAAATATGTTTTCTACTACGGAGTAGTTATGCACATTATTTTTGGGGCCATATTCATCATAATTGAATTTCTTTAATAATATGAGTAAGGATCTAGCTTCTAGATATCAATTCAAGCACACCCGAGGATAAATAAGTGTGCAAATTTGGGTAGGCTGTAAATTCATTGAAAGCATGCAATTACCTTATTGCAGCATTTATTCTGTAACCTTTTGTCTAGAGTTGTGAGAGCTTCTTTGTTGAAGGGCTCCAAGTAGCAAAGTTACTTCAGAGTAAGGGTGGCAATATAGTTTTTTGTCACCAGTCATTGTCAATGCTCTTGGAGAGTCGTCATGGTTTGATACTTTATAAGTTGTTTATTTATCTTTTGATGTAGTGTCATGAACATTGTTAGGTGTTTTTAGAAACTGTCGTTGTATCCTAGGGCATCACAATACATGTCTAGATTCTCCTTTATGATTTGCTCCTTATTCCCAAAAATCTGATGTTTCTTTGAATGGCATGGAAAGTTAGGAGGAGATGTGAGAGTTTTGGATCCATCTTCCACTCAATTTGGACTGATCCAACTGTAACATATTATAAGAGGACATGCTGAATACTAATGTTTCATAATACAACCATTTCATAGTCTCAAGCTCTTGACTAGAAAAATGAACTTGTTAAATGAGATATCTTCTTGTTTTTTCTTTATTATGGTTTATGCTATTCTTGGGAGAAAATATGAACTACATCTTCCAAATCTGAGAATTTGACATTTTGAAAAAGTTGAGGGCGTAACTTTGTAACAAGGGCCTCATTGGAGTATCAACATATTGTCAAAAACTCTAAGCCGAATCATCAAAGCGTAGTTGTACCAACACCCTAGGGACACAACTCATAAGACCGTAGTTGCACAAACACCCTAGGGCACAACAAGTATCAGTTGTCGTGTAAGAATTCTATCACATTTAGGGCCTATTTCTAAATCCTTGTTTGGCTTCTAGGATCTTTGCGTGTATGTTGAGTGATCATTCATATCCTATTTACAATGGATTTCTAGCATTAAGTAAAAGGAGCGAGATTGAATAGCTCAATTTAATAGATTCTTTAGTTGTTTTGCATATAATTGTTCAAAATCCATAGTTTAATGTGACTAATGCAACATGACTATAAAGTTTTACTTGTGAAATATGTAATAATCAAATCATGTAAATGCTCAAGTTGATATTTGTAGTAGTTAGAACTGACCATGTGCATTGGTTTAGAAATTTTTTGCAAAGTGTAATACTCTACATACGAGTATGAACACCTAAGAATGTTGGTGGTGGTTCAAATTTTTGTCTATGACAGTTCCTGCGATGCTATATGTTGCCTCAATACTTGTGGGACTTGCCCATGGAGCTCATTGGACGTTGATGGTTGCTACTTCGTCGGAATTATTTGGATTGCGCCATTTTGGAGCACTATACAATACCCTAAGGTACTCTCTTATACATATCTAGAATTGGGATTTCTTGTGCACATTGCCAAAAGTACAAATAGGTTTAGTCAGATTAGATCATCAGTAGCAACACACTGTTGTCATAGCACGTGGGAACTTCCTTCTTTGTGTAAATAGCAACAAATCACATGTATGAGAATGAGCACCACATTTGAGTAGCCTTTAATGGTTTATGATTCTCTCTCTCTCTCTCTCACTCTCTCTCTCTCGCATACACACACACACACACACACACACACACACACACACACACACACACACACACACACACTCTCCTTGAGTTTGAGAAGGCTTACAACTCGATAGCTCGTACTTATAATTTGTACCGGTACTAGACATTGTTTAAAATGTTATGTTTTATTTCACTCAGAGTTGTATTATGATCTTGTCAACGGCTACACATATTTGGATGGGCTACTTTTCTATGTACCACTTTTGTCTCGGAGGGATATGAATACATCTCTCTCTCTCTCTCTCTCTCTCTCTCTCTCTCTCTCTCTCTCTCTCTCTTCCAAGAGATGCCTACCACTTTACGCTCTCTCATAGCTTATGAGGACCCACGGTGTGTCACTCTGATGGTACACGAGATGTCTAGACTACGGAGAGATTTATACGAGACACCCCAGCATTTTACCTCACAGCCATTGATTACTTCGTTCTTTACTAGACGAAGATCGCGTGATTTAGTACCTGAGGATGAGGATTATGATGATGACGACGACGAGGATGCTGGCCGCTCTCGTGCTCATAGAGATCGGAGACAGTGTACCTCCCACCATCATGTTACCACCAGGATTACTAGACATTCTACGCAGAGGCGTACTACTACACATGTTCATAGACGCCGCCGGCAGGCTCCAGTGCTTTCCCATTCTGTGGCTCGCATTACATCTTTTTACAGCATCAGCACAGCAGCAGCAGCACAACCTTGACATCTTACCCTAGATACATATGATTATTATGCACACTCTCGCATACGTGTCTATTTTAGTTTGCACTAGATGTTTTCTTTATTACAGTTTGGAAACGTTTTTATACGCTCCCATGGTTACCACATACATGACATGTACTTCATTAGTCTTATATGCCTTTTGGCATGGAAAAGACATTAATAAAGCTTTCTTTCTTTCTTTCTTTCTCTCTCATGATCTTTCTTTCTCAATGATGAAGTCAAAATGAAGTGCTCTTTTTCTTTCCACCAATTAAGATCAAGATCATGCATATAGGATATTGCTAAACAAATCTTTTCAAGATCATCCACACCCCAGGATAAGTAAGGGAATGTATGGCACATCAACAAAAATGTTGAGCCATCCATATAGCCTAGGAATAACATGAAGCTTGTGCAATTGGTGTCTTGAACAAACACGTAGCGCAATATTTGCTAGTCATGGAATTCTGCAAAGTGTCCATTGATTTCGCCTTTGAGATGCAAATGTTCATGCAGAACTATAAACCATGGCAGACAAATAGAAGTGTTTCCATCAAGTGCGGTTTGTTGGCGAACGAACTAAGATTCACCAATGAAACGTTTGGGTCTGATTTGACTCGGAAAGGATTGGACCCCCAAAAATAAATGGTTCTTTGATTTTGAATGATTCTTTGATTGTGACATCAACAATTCTTTGTTTTGGTTTTCAATGTTTTGATTAGTATTTAGATGTTTACCTAGTGTATTGTTTGATGGATGTTTGATGATGGATCATGAACAAATCATAGATTACAATATTAAGTGGAAGTTGGAGCATGACATTTAGTTTGTCAAGTTTGAAATTTGTCCATTCAACATTGGCATGTGCACTTGTGATTTTGTGAACACATAAGAGGTTAGTAGTGTCCCATTATTGGCTTCATACAAATTCATATAAGTATCTCCTATTATTAGCAAAAATCAAATGACTTAGAGCCTCATTTGCATGAGTTTATCTCCAGTAGTGGTGGATCAACACAAGTTTTGAGCAACTAATTCTGATTTGCATAGTCTATCATGGTCTTAGTACATAGCTACCAACATATGTGCAAGCGCAAGTGTTTGCAAATGCGCATAAAAGTTTGCAATAGGATGGGAATGTTTGCAACGTTGGCCTGTAAAAATTTTCATCTAATTTCTTTTTTTAGTTTTTGGTTTTTTTGCTTAGAACTTCGTACAGGGACTTGTAGGAACAAAATGAATCTTACAGGCTATGTTATACATAGGACAAACTTACACTTAATTCCAATCAACTTCACAACTTTACACCCATTAGTCATTAATTATTAGGCTACATTGCACCAACCTTTGTAGCGGATCACGATCGCATAAAGAAAGAAAAAAAAAATTAAAGGAAAAAAGCGCGTGGTTGAAATTTGTTTGATTGTTTAGCATAAAACATTTGGCAAAAAAGAATAAGATGAGTCCTTATTAAAGGAAAAAGAAGGAAAGCCTTTGTTCCTTTTGCCATAATTCTGTACATGTGGCATTATTTGTTCTCAAGAAGAGAAGCATTATTCTACTTCTCAGTTGGTTGAATCACTAGGATGTAAGCACTGTTTGGGAAGTTAACGTAGAGAATTGGGAATGTCTCTTTAGTACAATATTTGTTTCATTTGAAAGGAAAAATCCTAGGTGAAATTATGAATATTGAGTATTATCTTTTTTGAAAGCCATGGGTGTAGTGTGTAATGATACAATGGTAGTTTCTTGATTTCATAATTTGAAACAATAATTAAAAAATGGAAAGCCAGGAACTAGATATCGTATGGATTTTGACTGAAGAATTTACGTATGTTTTATCTAGTGAACCACCTGATGGTTTACCTACTAAAAGGGTGCTAGATCATAAGATAGAGTTATTGTAAAGAAGTCCCATTTATGGGCAACCTTACCAATATTGCCAAAAGGAGGATGATGAAGTGGCAAGGCAAATAGAAAATACTGAAGGAGAGGCAATACGTTAGATCCAATAAATCGCCATGGGGGGGGTGCACCAGTTCTGTGAGGTAATGAGAAAGTCAATGGTTCTCGTATGTGCATTGATTATAAGGGGTTGAATAAGTTAACATCAAGAATAAGTGTTCATCACCTAGGTTGGATGACTTTGCAAAAGCTATGCCATTAGGTCGCTAGAGCGCTTAGTAGTAGTAGAGCACTCGAGTTTGGGATTTGCACCTATGAGCTTAGCTCTTAGGCTTTTATAGTTGTGCTAGTACTTAATGTGAAAGATCTTAACTAAGATAAGAATTTATTCCTAACTAGACCTATTTGTGCAGGTCATATCTTAGCTTAAGATCCATAATGGCCAATAAGGTGGTGACACCTTTTATCTTCCACTGCCCAGTATACTATGAGATCAAGAGAGGATGCCACTCCCTCATTTTGATCATACAGTCATGCTACGCTCCTTAGTATCTTATAAAGACAGATAGAGAGATGTTCCGCCAAAGTAGCAAGGTATGACCGGACACCACTACCAATACAATAGACCATCTGCAATCTTAAATCCTCTCTAACTTCTAATGATGCCCTAAGAAATAAGTTTTTATTTCTTGTGCTGCTAAGAAGTTGCTGTGTACAGATACTCTTTAGCATGGTATCAAAACCCGTGCCAAAAAGGACTGATCGTGATGGGATTAGAGAAAGCTAGTGTTATTCTAGCAATATGAATTTGAAGGTCTTTTATCTAATTTTGCTTTTTTGAAGTTCTGTAAGGCTGTTTAGTTTGTCGTGAAGGTTTTATAAATTTGTGGATGGTTAGAAGTGTTAGGAATGCAAAAAGAGCTGTGAAGGAGTGGGTATTTGTAGCGTGAAGTAGATAAGTGAGGAGGATCTTTTGTTAAGATAGGAAACAGACATATTTATCTTCCTTACTTTTGGATCTTCGTACAGCGTTTTTTTTAAAACTTTTGCGTGCAACTCCTTGATGTGAGCATACCTTAGCTTTCCGTTGGTCAAAACCTCATTCATTCTACAGCCACAAGGCAAGCAACACCCTTTTCAAGCTTCCGTATAGCTTATAAGAAAATCTCACTACATTTGGTGTCATCTTTGGGGAGCTAAATAGCTTTGCCTATGGTGGTTTCCATTGAGGCTACTTTTGTTGGAGCATCTTTTTGGTGTGTTTCATCCATAGTAGTTATTGTTTCTTTTGGTTTTCTTTATTTGGGTCTTTCTTTTAGCAACGCACATGCGCTTGGATTGAATACACATGGTTGGGATTTGTTGTTACCTCAATGATCGCACAAAACCTTGCATTCTGACTTGTCCCAGGCCTGTTAACAGAGCTTTTTCACCAGTGACTTTTCCAGAGTGTGAGTTCTCAGAAAATACACTGACTCACATTTTGAGCTTGTTCCTTTGTAAACTTCATAGCTTTTACTATTACCAGTTTCTAGACTATCTTCTTCCTTTCTACCTGTGTTTCTTTTTCCGATTTTTAGGAAATAAACATTAATCTGAAGCCCTTCACCTCAGAGGATGAATGTGATCATTGTGATGAGATGCTCTCTGAATTTTCTTTGCAAAGCTAAGTTTCTGATGAGCTATTGAATCCATTGCTTGGGTTCATGAATCAAGGGCTCCAATCTTTAGAATATGTACAAGTGAATAACCACATATTTAGTGATGGTGTTTGACTTTTCTTTGCAAAATTTGGTTTTTGACGAGCTAGTGTATCCATTGTTTGGGTTCATGAATCAAGAAGTATAATTTTTAGCATATGTACAAGAAAATAACCACATGTTTAGTGGTGATCCCTGTTATTATTTGTTTTTGCATAAGCTTAGGTTGACTAAGCCATGGGCCAAGTGGTAGAGTACATAACCTCTTGGACCAGTGCCCTACCCTAATTTGTAGCATCTTAGAAGATTCTTATAAGGGCCTGCTGAACACTATAATTAGAGCGACCTCCATTCTTTCAGTGTTGAGTAGCTTCATGCCTTGGACTGATTCTAAGGAAGCGGATGGTGCGTCCGAACGCGCGTCCGGATGCGTCCGCTTTTTTTTGTTTATAATTTTTTTATAAAGTTTTTTCAGTGTTATTTAGGCTTTAAAAAATAAAAAGTCCGGATGCCGGACGCGGACGTGGATTGCCCGCGTCCGGCCCGGACCCTCATGTCTGGGTCGCTGATTGTAGGAGTATTATCATATGCTGTTCCTAGAGGAGGGTCTACGATTCATTTCATGCTCAGCGTATTGATATTCATGCATGATCCTACTTTGAGAGTGTCGTATAATTCTTCAATGTGCTGTCCATTTTGTCCTAGGTGATGGTTTATGTAATGTTGTGTTCATTACTGATTATACACCATATTACCCACCCAGTTATGCTGGAGGAATAGCGAAGACTTAGTAGTTATTGCACTAGAATTCACGACTTACATAAGCTGAAAACTATATTTATGCCATATAGGTGCTGAATGCAAGAAAAGAATTGACTGAATGCAAAGCAATGTGTCTATGGCTATGTTTTCCCTTATAAGGCTCCAGGCAAGCTTTTTTCTCAGACCTGATGTGTAAAGGATGGTAGTAGAGCCGTTGGTCTCTGTTTGTTCATGAAACTTTCATGCTTTGGTCCTGATAAATTTGTCATCAGCAGCTATGTGGTTTGCATAGTTTCAGCTTTTCTTATGCAATTTAAACTACGTCTATATGTTTGCATGTCCATTTAAATTTTCTTTAGCACTGAGGGACCCTATATGGCGCAAGAAGATGACACAATTTGTTCCCGAGGAGGATAATATCTAGCAATTTTAGAATGAGACTCAAGCAATAGCTCTTCTTCTGGACATATTTTTTCTCCTCCTGTAAGAGAATCCGTAAAGGAGAGATTTAAATCAATGGGAGTGTGACTTGCAGATGAAAATAAGACTTACCTAAACTTGTAGTTTATTTTCAAATTTTGAAGCTGTAAGGCTGACTATATCTGCTTGTAAAGTATTGCATATGCTCTTGAAGCTCAATCATTTGTGTGCTGTTGATGCTTAATTCAGCAAAAGCTGGTTGTGGTGATGTTGACTTTGAAAGTTGGTTTTCAGCATTTCTGCAACAATTGGCTCATACCTCTTGTCAGTGAAGCTGGCGGGATACATGTATGATCGCCAAACTGCAACGGCTGTGGTTGCTGAAGGTTTACAAAGCGGTCGTCAGAAATGTGTTGGCCCACAATGTTTCAGGCAAACATTTGTGATAATGTCTCTTGTTTGTGTCATTGGTTGTATGGCACTGACACGCCTTATCTCCCGCACTAGTAGTACATATCGAGACATCCACAACACTCAGAAAGCTAAAGACCAGCTTAGATATTTATCAAGAGAAAGTACTGCCCAATTTGACATTTTACCTTCACAGTCACTCAATGCTAATGCTCAAAATGGAGTGAAGTCACCGCTTGGAGGGCACAAGACAAATAGCACTTCAGATATTTATCGATATAGAAAAGTATCTGTGCATTCAGAGGATTTAGATTAGGAGGTCCTCAAGGGTTATATTGCATTCTGCTTCTATACTGCAAGGGCAAAGCTACTGTTCCTTTTTCCATTCCGAGAACTGAATTCAGGAAGCGAGATGGAAGCAAATCCACGATTGAGTCTCTTGCGGTCAAATTTGATGTTACAGCTACACCCTGCCAGGAACTCTATGATTATCTAGCGGTGTAAGGAAAAGCACTATTATTCATGCTACTGGTTGGTAGCTTCTAATTTATCTGAAAGCGAGGAGTGGATTTTAACAGATTTGTTGTACGATGAGAAAGCTTTCAAGGTATTTCATTCGTGATGCATTTCAAAAGAAATAGCAAAAGTATCTGTAGCAGTCTACTGGAGAGAATTCCTATGGAAATATAGCATTCATTTTTTCCAAATGTTATTGACGAAGGATTTTCCTGGCAATAATAAATGAAGTGTTCTTTGTGATAGACTTTCTGCCATTCAGAAGTCTATTTTTGGATTCTTCAGCGCTGCATGTATATGTTCTGTTGTCTTGATTTCTTTGGATGGCCTTTTTCCTCCAGAGGAGTCTGAAACTCAAAATAGGCAATCTTATTCAAGACTTGAAAGCAGGTACAAAATCTCACGTTCCACGCTAATACATGACTACCTTCTAGCATAAGCATTTGTCACTTTTTGATGTTCCAATACGCACTAAAAGAAAAGTGGATATGAAAAGTTTGAATACAAGAATGAGCCAAAAAAGTTCATCTTGTGAATAATAGTTCCTCTGTGATGGTTTTGGCCATAGACAGATCTCAAACTGCTAGCTAGTATCACTCAAATATTTGCTAGTGTTAAGAATAAATGAGTATTTTCACAGTATTTCAGGTGATGTTTTTGACCTCATTTTACTGATTCTGGTCGGTTGAAGCTATCTATCCTCCAAGCGTATGTGGCATTAGCTTGATGTAACAATCTGAAAGTAGAATTTTAGCTAAAGAGTACGATCGCAAATGAAAATCCTGTTATGGAATTATTTGAGGTTACATATTTGGTTTTGAAAGAAGCTGCAGCTCATCAGGAAAAAAAGAGCTTACCCCATTTTTCCACTTAGCATTCTTACATGCAAGTTGAAACATTTCCTCTAAATTTATACCATGAGTAAATACCATGTATTTACTCATCGTATAAATGCAAGTGTATCTAGGTAACCAAATTTGCATGCTAGTAAGGCTTCATCTGAGACTGTTAACATTGCATCACTTACTGATCCTTTTGAAGAGAAAATTCTTATTATTTCCACCTTTACTCCTGCTAGGTTACATCTCTTTGGGCTCCTAACAGGATCTCCTCAGAAAATTCATATCCACTATAAAGACGTTCAGGTTCCGACTCCTAGGAGTAAGACTAGGTAGTTTTTTAACATCTCTAGAACTCCTTGAATTTGTGTGGAGAAAGTGTTTGTGCCTTGAAAATTCGGAAGAGAAAGGTGTGGAGGAAGAAATTTGGCACTTGCTGTCTAGAAGTTGTTCGGTTATCCCAGCAGGAGACCATACACCACATTTTACTGCACATGTAAAAGTTAAAGCAAAAGAACAAAAAGAAGACTGGTTTCTGATTGTTTTTACATTCATAAAGTGATTTTTCAGCAATTTGGCAGTTAGGAATCTTGATTGAAAGTTTTCAAGACGTCTATAGAAGCAGAACTTCATATAGGCCATATACCACTTCTGTGAATTTGAAGTGAAGGGTCAACTAATTCTAAAGTCTTGACTTTAAAACTTGTGACTTAAAAAGAACAAATCAACAAAACACTGCTGAATAGAACTTGAAAAGAACTCAAAACTTAGTGAAGAAATTCAACATTCAATCACAAAATCATTCATTTAAGAGACTTGCCGAGGCAACCCCCCCTCCCCCCCCACCCCTCTGAAGGATTTTTTTTTCAAATTATGCAAGATCAAATGGCCCAAGGCCAAATACATATACAGTGGTTTTGGGAAGATGGATTCTTAAATCTTTACATCAACTAGATGTTAACAAATTTTGGATCTTAAAGAATCTTATACCAAGAACAATGGTTTCTTATGACATGCAAAAGCTTACTGATCCAGAAAAGAGCATGCATAGGCTTTCGACATTAGACATGCATGAATCAAATCTGACATGCAAGCTTCAATTCTATCATGCAAAGTCATTAGGCTAGGGATGGTATGACATGCAAGCTCTAGTTCCAACATGCAAGCTTCAAATCATATATGCAAGCTCCCAAATCAGATATGCAAGCTCCCAAATCAGACATGCAACTCCCAAATCAGACATGCATGACCATTAAGCTATGGATGGTGTGACATGCAAAGCCATCAAGTTATGGATGTTGTGACATACATGGCCATCAAGTCATGGATGATGTGACATGCATGGCCTTCAGTCTTATGGATGGTGTGAAAGTTTGAGAGAGAGAGAGAGAGAGAGTGAGTGAGTGTGTAAGTGGTTCCAAAAATGGTTCCAATCCAAGCTTGATAGATCCTCCTCAAGCCTTAGCTCCAAACTTTCTTCCAAGCACCTACACATATAGAAGCAAGAGCAAGAGGCAAAACAAAAATGAATGTGAGATGAATAATGAGAGAGAGGGGCGAGTTAGTCCTTTTATAGGGAATGTGTAGCCTTGAGGAAGTGGTTGAGGTGTCCAAAATAAGTGTGAGAGGTGTAAGGGAGACTCTAGGAGAAGTAAAGTGAGAGGGTGAGGTGTATAGGTATGAGAGGGTGTTTATCCATTAGTTAGAGCAAAAGGGGAGGAGTAGGAGGGCGCATTTTCTTAGGTGTCTTATGGCTTACAAGCCATGTGGAAAAGTAGGTAAGTTACATATTGATAAGGATGGAAGGTAGGTAGCTTAACATTTCATGTTAGCCACTTTCAAGTTGAATATTTCTTGTTTTACAACATTGGGATTCACTCAAGTGTTTTTCATGACATGGGAAAGGTTTTGTATATGTCCATCTTACCTTGCATAATTTTCATCAATTTCTAGGCCCTTTTTTCTAGGGGTTGCCCATCCTCAATCATAGTGGGGTGTGACACAAAGGGTGATTAGTCCTTTGGTTTCTTCTCCCAATCTTTATAGACTCGATTGAGCCTTCTTTATAGACTCGATTAAGCCTTTTTCAAGTACTGTCTTCAAGCTCTAGGAAGCTTCTTTAGATTCATTTTTCAGGTACTCTTCTTAGTACCTGCACATTCCCTTAAGAAAATGTTAGGAGTCATACCATAAAATGGTTCATCATTAGATTCTATTTCTAGAACCTGCATATCAAACTGTTCTACTGTTTCATTTCTTGTCTTCAGGTAATGATGCATGCACTCATATTTCATCAGTTAGAGTAATAAGCTCTAATATTCAAAATACGTTTCATACAAAAAGAATGGAAGACTGGATAGCCTTTATTTATTGGTCAATTTGGTCTATACAATTTAACAACTTTCCAAATTCAATGAGGTGTTTTGAGTGAAGAATATTCAAAATCAGGCAAGATGGTGGTTTAGTGGTACAATATATAGCCGTGAACAATCCATCCATAAAGATTTTGGGATAAGAGTTTTAGATTTGCTGCTACATAATACCAAGTGCTCACGTTTTGTGAGTATTTTGGAGGTGACTCTAGGGGCAGAAATGCACATTCTCTTCCCACCTCACTTGGCATTATGTGGAAGGCCCGAGGGCCTCGGGCCTTCCGCGCAGGCCGGGGCCCTGCGCTCGGGCTCTCGCCCTCAGGCAAGGGCCCTCCCTGCACGGGAAGGCCCTCAGACGGTGCCTTCTACCCCTCAAAAATTGAAACTCCAAGGTTGTGTCCAAAACCCTAGTTTATTTGTGAACTCTCATCTTTTACTTGTCTAGGTGCTTTGAAATCATCTGGAGAACATAGCAAAACCCAGTGTTTTTAACAAAAATAGAAAATTATTAAGAAAGTTAGCATGGTTGGGAAACACTGGGTAAGCAAAAGTCTGAAGATCTTTTTGGGTGTCTTAAAGAAAAAGAAGAGTATGTGCATGCCAAAAAAGGGAATAAAGCTGAATATAGGTATGTGAAGCATGGTTTCATTGAATTGCGGCTTGTAACATAATTGATTTAGTCCAATTCGACTAAGATATCCAGTCCAAATCAGACCTGTTAGAAAAATAGGGTGATTTTGAATAGGATGTAGATTGATCATTGGAGTACGTAGTATGTATTGTTGCTAGAAATCAACCTGAATAATGTTTTTGAAATTTCAAATTCTGAACTTCTCAAACAAAGGGCTAGTGTTGATGACGGACTCTAGACCAAAGCCTACATTTTGCATTTTCGATTCTAGTTAAAATTATTTATGGTAACGTTTAAACTTTATGCTCATTCAATTTTCACTTACGCTAAATTTGATTTTTGTTACTAGTTACATTTGGCGTGTAGATAGTTGGATATGAGCATGCCAAATTTCAATATTCAATGGCCATTAATGAGTGTCTCAACATTGAGTCTAGTCTTCAAACTCAAAGTTGTTAAAAGTTCAAATTCTCGAGTTTCAACTTCTAAGTTGGTAGTGAGTATGAATGTTGAAGCAGATAGTTTCAACTAGCCTATAGTTTGAGCCAAAGCCTAGGCATGCCGGATTACGGAACATGCATTTACCTAGCCTATTAGAACCAAATTTTCAAAGATGGATGCTTTAAAATTCCTATTCTATTACCAACATATCCATTGCAAAATTCACTAAAAAAATCTGATTTGAATTTTGGAAGTCTAGCTAAGATAAGAGAATCAGTAGATTCAGAATCGATTGGAAATGGTACTAATGTGACTTAGGTGTGAAGTTGATGGAGAGGAAAAGTTGCGACAAGAAGACATTGGTATCATGGTGTGAAAAAGGTGAGAAGAATATTTGAAAGACAAAAAGTTCTAAACAAGTAGAGCTACTAAAAATGAGCAAAGTGTTTAAAAGAACAAGCTGAAGAGTATGAGGTTGTTAAAATAATTTTAAATGTTGTAGAACTAGATATGAGAAAGAGTTTTGGGTTGATAAAATGTCCAACTTAGAGTTTAAAGAGTTTGTGGTTGTAGCATGTAGATTTTAACCTAATCTCAATTTTGATGGTGAGAGACCTTTATTGTATGTATAATAGACCCTATAGCTTCCCAGAAAGAAAAACCCATATACAAGCATAGAAATTGTGAAAATTTTAGATCCAAAGATGATCCAAAATATTCAATCTAGGTCAAGAACGATAGCACCATGAAGAACTGTTAGACTAGTCACTCACTAGCTCGCTAATTTGATCAAAACACCAACCAAATGCATATAGAATAAAATGGAACTTAAAAGAAAAAACATAATTCATTCATTTCCTCTTGTGAGCTGAGTAGATCCATTTAAAGTGCATAAATTTCATATTTTCACAGGGTATCAGAGCCTTGGTCAAGAGTTTGAGTGTTTGACTAATTGTAAAGTCCATAAATAGTCTTGGTGAGGTGAGTTTCTAACAAGCGGTAGCACTAAAAATTTGGGATCATCATTGAAAATAGGCTCCATTCCCCCACATGTGTGAATGTGTGTAGGACTAAAGAGCAATCCATTTCTTTGAGTTAGTCCCAAATTAACATGCATTGACATTTTGGTGGTTTTTCTTGTGCAAGGTGTTGACAAAGCTACAAGGATCTCAACTCTATTGGAATATATGTGTTTTGATTATAGAATCCATTGTTTGGATCTATTATTTAGGTGCTAAAAAATTGTTTTTGCAAGAATGATATGAAATTAGAATGCCAGAGAAGGGAAAAAATCTTTGAGTGCCACCACTCTCTCCTCCCTTGATCCTTAAGCGTTATACAAGAATGCAACTACACAAATCCCCAGATATGGACGACAGAGATCATTCATGATTTGTTCAAATAATCCAAGTGTATTCATCAGAAACCAAAAGGAACCATTAAGTATTCAAACCAACTGATACCAATAGATATTCAATATCTATATCCGAAATGGTACGAGGAATTCCATTCCTTCAAGAAGATCTATAATCACATTATCTGATATTCCATAGATCTTAAAATCCCATCTGGATTTTCTATATCGGATATACATATATCTATTCCACCAAGTACTAGAGTACGCCCATATTTGTTTCTAATGGACCACAATAATCCATTGACAAAATTGTGATTTAACAAGAATCCGCACATGGTCTTACTGTCACATAAAACAACCCATCTGGTTGGTACTATCATTCCCGAATTCCTACACCATATGAGAGTTCAACTCTTAGGAATAAGGCTCTTCATAGTACAAATGTGAACCAAGTTTCCATTCTCGTTCCATGTCACAATTTCCAATAAAAAATAGGGTCAACTCATGGTCCTATAAATATTAGATACAAATTCAACTTAATGAATTCAATAAACTAGTGCTATGTAATTTTCTTAAGAGATTAGTTGTGGTCCGATAGTTCGGCCATCACCAAATAATCGGCCGCATTCTGACTATTGGCGGATCAACAAGTACATGTGTCACAACCGGACATAATCTCCAGATATTGTCTGAAGGCAACTGCCAACAACACATAGTGCCTTAATCCTAATTGTAAAGTACAGATTAACCATTCTTTTAATTAGTTAGCCATGTGTATATAGCCAGCGACTTATTAGTTGTTTCGGTTAAGCTCCACAAACACTGAACATCCAAGGCGCAATTGTTTTGTTCTTTCTCTCTGTAATCATAGAGTATTGTCTTAGGAAGAACGCGACTCTGTCTGCATTCAGACTGTATTTTCTACACGATTGAATATATGTCAATGTTCCATGCAATCTAGATCATGTACCCTGAATGCTCATTTCATTTATGTTCAGATAGATTTATGCTAGCAAATTACCTTATTCGTAGACTAAACTATTCTTGTGACCGATAGCATATGCTGATTTGTCGTTCTAAACCCCTCACCTAAAACGCTTCCGCAAAGCCAAATTTAATAAATTAAATACAGATAATTCGTGCATACAGGCTATAGAAACAGTTTGATCTGATAGACGTAGTTGCATGCACCAAGGATTCCCCGCTCGCTTCTCCTTGTCGTGACGGGAATATCACTAATCCCAACAAGGAGTGCGAGGCAGAAGACATTTTACGTAAATTTAGCTTTAATTCTTTTAGGCATTGAAAATATTTTTAGACCTTACTTTCTTAATAGTATGAACATTTTTATTCAAAAAGGCCATCATAAAAGAATTTACAAATATACTATAAAAAATTTACAGGTTGCAAAACTTTTTTATTACTAGTCTACTATCACAAAATGTAACAAAAATCCACAATAGCCAAAATTACCACAAAAAATGTAGATTGACACAAGCCATAAAAAGACCATTTAAAGCCATTTTGACATGGTTTTAAGTGCTACAAACTATGACAAAAAAAAAAAAATTGTAGTCAGTTTGATTACACATCAAAGCAAACTCAATGAAATCCAAGCATAATCTTACAAATGCATCAATCAACACTAAGGGATATAATTTTGCCATTGAAAGATAATAGGAATGCATGCACCTTAAATATGGCAACCGGCGGCTCTGATACCAATTTTTTTAAGCTAGTAGACCGATCTTCATAAGGTGTATTTCAATTATCAAGTGAAAAACGCTTTGTTACCGCCCATCCATAGAACCATAATTAACTCACCACTATGCACCGGAATCGTTGACACAATTGGCCTGATCAAGCCCTCTCTCCATGAGAGCTAGCATCTCTCATACTACTAGCGATGGTACTTGGCTCTCCCTAATGCTCATCTCCGTGGCTACAAATACATCCTAGCTACATCATGCTCATCCATCCACCCACTCTCTTGAGTATATTGAATGAATAACACACAATACTCCCACCTCTATATACATAGTAAAAGTGGGTCCCACCATAAACATATTAATCCACGCTCAAATCTATGACACAAGACAACCTAAGGTGATGACACGTGGCACTAAAATTGTCAACAACACTAGCCTAGCATTTTGCTGGATAGTGGCTATAACCTCAAAGTCGTACCATTATTGTACATAACCCAACGGGGTTGGCTCAGTTGGTTGGCTTGGCATCCAAAGTTTCTTTGGTCCCAGGTTCGAGCCTCCCCTTGGAAACCAAGAAGCATTATTGTACATAACATTCCCATAATGGATACTTTGTGGGTATTCTGCCCACTTTTTGAACAAATTAAAAAGTAGAATAGGCATCTGTGTTTTTAAAAAAAAAATTGCTGCCCATTCTAGCCTGCGCGTAGGTGTCAGCAGGCGCCATGTGGCTACGTCATAGTGGTTGAAAAAAGTCAAACTGCTCATTATGATTCATAATGAGCATGTAGAAAATTTCAAAGTATCCATTATGCAATGGAAAGCGCCGGGCACATGCCATTCTGTCCGGTTCGACTTTTCAAAATTTTTTAGGCTCGGTCCCTCCGGGCCTCGCCCAAATAATTTCTGGAAATCCTTATCGAGCAGAATGGCCTATGCCCGGCCCATTCCATAGTAAGTAATGAGTAATAGGTCACTAAATAGGAGGCCGAAAACATGAAAGTAACAGCTTGATCTCAAAAAAATCTGACGGAGAAAGTCGTTTGACATTGGTTCCTAAGTCTCATACTCAAGTGATAATTCATAGGCCATAATGTCTTTCATATCAAAAATTTGGCCAAGTCCCGCTTGATCTCATCAATTGATTCATCACTACTTCTAGTGATAATTCAGTCATCATAATACAACGCAATGAACACAAACATTTAATTATGTCATGGTGAAGAATGTAGAGATTAGAGTCTAAGGTGATTTTTACCATTCTCTTTTGTCTAACATGCCCATCAATGCAACTATTTCAAAGTCTGACATTCTTTAGAAGATGCAAGATATTCAAGGGAAACTTGAGGGATGTTTTTTTTGTTTTTGTTTTTGTGTGGGGGTTGGGAGGAGGAGAGAAAAAGAGTTTTGCTGATGCGAGTTCGAGTGAGAATGCACTCCTGGGTGATAGCTAGCAAAGCATTTGCTCTAGTACGTGATAGCTACAGGGGGAGAATTTGATTATGATAAGGTACTTCAGAATCTGCTCACGATGAGGATTGCCAAAACGTTAGGAGATCACAAAGAGAGTCCTAGACTCATCCTGCAATGATGTGAATTGGTGGGGGCAGCTGAAGTTAACTGTGGCTTGTGCTCACCTCCCCCAACATCAACCTTTCTGTAATGATTCCACTTTCTTCCATTAGCAGCTTCGATTCTTTTTTGTGAACAAATGTCAGCTTCAGTTGTATCTGACTCAAAAGCTTTTGCCCAAATTAATTGTCGTAAATTTATTATAGGCAAGTATGACGCCAGAAAACCAATTAACAGCGTAATTCCCCGAGTGGGTTGCAGTATATTCCAGCTATGAAAACTTTACTTTCTCTATGTATATCTCTTTCAGAAAAGACGAGATCAGAGTAAAGATAAAATATGTTCTTCGTTGTGTAGGTAGGATCATCAAGAGCCATGAATCATTGCATGAACACAATTTTCTTCCTTCTTTGTGAATGAGAATCTAGCGTCCTTTGGTGCTCATGATCATATTTTGCAGCAATTTGCTATTTCTTTCCCAATATCTTCCAAATTTCAGGCATCCAATTGATTTCAACATGCCATTTGGGGGACGCAAACTGCTGGGGTGCATGGGCAAGTTTAAAAATGCCATCTATCCATACCCAGATGGATCTATAGTAGACAATGAACTGCTTGAGTACTATAGCTCGACTTCGCGGAGAGAGAACTACCACACTCATGAACGTGACTGCTCGCTCCCACGGGATGTGTTAAAGGGCTGCCTGGCTGTCTACGTGGGAAGAGAACGGCGTCGCTTTGTTGTGCCAAACCAACACTTGAATCACCATCTGTTTAAATCTCTTCTGGACGATTCAGCAAAGGAATTCGGCTTTCATTACATTGGTGGGATCATCATCCCTTGTGAAGTGCGGCTGTTTCAATACCTTTTGTGGCTGATTGAACACAACCATCCTCCTACTCAGATTCTTGACCTGGATCAGTTGCTCAACGATCACAAATTTGGCCAGTCCAAAAGCCTCCCGCATGAGATGCATGCAGCTTGAATCCCCCGGCCACCAATTATTCCTTCTGTAATCTAAGTCGATGTTCAAGATCAAGAATGGATATCTTGTGATTGCCTAAACTGATCTGAATTGGGTTTCACTTGATGTTGATCTACTTGTGCAGATATTTACGTCTTGCTTCTCTGCCAAATACAGCACTGAACGAATCAGGAACTAGGATCTAAAACGAATATTCACACTGGTACATTCTGTGGTTAAATCTGGCCCCCTCCGTTTTTCCTCAACAATGGATGGACAGGGCTAAACTGTGTATTTATTACTATATACCCGGTAGCCAAGGCGGGAGTAGTCTACCACCACATGGTTGTAGTAACGTGGATAATCAGGCTATGTTCAACGTAGTATGAAAACAGAGCTTCATGCTACTAGAATATAGACGTTTATGTAATATATGAGTAATTATAGGATAATGGCTTAGAGCTATCACTGTAAGTGAAATGTAGCGTGTAAGCTTCATGATCAAGTCCTGGCATTGTGTGAAATAATACGAATTTTTAGTGATTGATGATTGAATAGCTCAACTCGTACGATGTATTTAACAGACTAATCTGCCAGCTTCCATCATTTAGAAGTTAGTAGATGTGAACTGGGAGTCGATGTTACGTCTCACATGGGAGACTAGGAGATTGATCATCTAGATGCATGAATCTAGAAACGATTGTGATGCTTTGTCTGTTCCGTTTCGATGAACCAAAGCAATATATCACTAGTGATAACAAGTTCTACTGACATGCCAAGATTGCTCAATTGCTATGAATAGCTAGCTCGGCTACTGTTGTGTCCAAAACATAATATGGATAATCTATAAATCCAAGTTGCACTAAAGTCTTAGACGCCCACGGATCAAACGAAATGAGCTCGTTGAATGAAACAATCCTAACAAGCATAGATCACTCAAGTATATACAATCTTTAACTTATTATGGAAGGAGCTTTTGCCTTTTGCTCGGTAAGGATTTTCAAAAAAATTTGGGCAAGGCCCGGAGGGTAAGGATTTCAGAAGCACATTATGAAGCATAATAGGCAGGTTTGACTTTGACTGACCAATAGAAATGTGCCATGTGGCAGCTGTATGGAATCCGTACTAATGGGGCACAAACAGGCAGGAAAAAAAACAGAATGTGTTTTTGAAAAAAATGCATGCATTTTTTGCTTTTTAATTAATTTGAAAATGGGCATAATATGCAACATAGAGGATGTGCTTCTTGAATCTTGATGTAGAATGCTCTTAAAGTGATTTGTGAGTATCAAAGGCTTGTACTTAGCTCTAGTTGCCTTGAAGCCACAAGTACCAAGAAAAATCATAAAACCTTTGGCAATTCACCAATTGAATTTGTCATGCAGCTTTTCACCTAGAGGGCCGTGCCTTGGCATCCTATTGTAGCTAGGGATCCTAGCCTAGCTCAATGAACTTTGGAACAATACAAAGTCCATTTATAATAAGCATATAATTTGAATTGTACCCCTAAGCAACATGCTTATTCATCAAAAAGTGATACCCGTGAAAGTTTACTATTCACACTATGTACTCATCATTGACCGAAACCATAAAAAATATGTCATACTTAAAAGTGTCTTACTATGAATGTCTGCATCCATGTGCTACAAGCATATCAACATATTTAGTTTCATTGAGTTTCCACTCAATCCATTTCTCATACACATCATTCTAGAGCTATTTTGGTTTTTTGTTTTTAATTTCTTGTTGGTCTATGATATCTAGATTGAATACTTCTCATTTTTAATCTATGATGTTTAGTTTCTTACAAGAAAATCTATTATGGGGATGAAAAATAGGTAAAAAATTGGGCCATGAACCTTGAATTTGATCCCTGAGATCGAATTGAGGTTAATTTATTACTTTTATGAACCACCAATTCAATCTCAGGGATTTTCTTACCTATTTTTCATCCCCATGACAAGTTTTCTTGTCACAAACCCATTTATTGAGCACTTTCTATATCACTTTAATGTCCAAATGTACAATGCAATTTGACAAAGTTTCAAGAACATAGTTATTTTGATACCAAGTATCGAATGATAGTATTGCTTGCCAATAACTACCATATTTTGTAGGACTTGGTCATATTTGTCAGCTTGTAGCAAGAACTTACATAGTCATTTTGCCCAAAACTCCTTAATTTTTTGTTGAGAACTTCCAACTTGTATGCCCAAGAAATGCTTGTTTTGCAACAAACACAACAACATTTTGGAACATTTCCGACCCTAATCCCGAAGCTTCTCTAAAGCAAAAGAAATTAAGTCATTTTACGCCAGTATATCCAACGATCTGTCCCCCAATAACAGACTCAAAATTTGCATTGGGCCCCGAGGATTTTCATGTTGAAAGTACAGTAAATAAGACCATAAACGGATCTCTAATTGATTCTCAAGAGTGATTGATTGATTCATTAGCAATCTATTATGAAACTAGGACTCAAAACTAGATCGACTAGATTGGCAATTTCAATCAAGAGCAATCAAAATAGGATCAAAACATGAAGATACGACCTCACATGTATGGTGTACGACATGTAGTACGACAAATAAAGGTTGCAAATAAACTAATGGATATTCTATCCACTTTGCAGCCTACAAAATTTGAATCCGAGTAGGCTCTTAAGCCAAGATTAGTCCCTTGATAAATTATGCCAAAATTCCTAGTAGATGAGATGTATCTTAGAACACTTTTGGCCATTTTCCAATGAGATACAAGTGGACTTTGCATAAATTAATCTTCTTAAACTATAATTAGGATTAGATCTAGTTATAGTCTTTGGCTATCATATTGTTGAATCTTAAATATTCATAGATAGCCCATGTGGCTAATTGTTTCATTGCCAAATAAGCATGGAACATTCTAACTAGTTTATGTGAAACCACAGATGTCACTACTAGTCTATACTTGAAAAATAAATTTTCAGTTCTCAAATTGGGTGAAGGAACTTTAGTATATGATATATTAATAGCTTAAAACAACTGCTAAATCAAGTAGCTGCAATTGAAGCTCTCTTATCAGACACTTATATCCAATTTTCCTTCTTCTTATAAGAATTTAGTGTTGCTTCTAAGCAACACCCTTGAGTTGCCACTTCAAAAGATGACATCAAGCTTGTTGTACTAGGATAAAATAAGGAGTAAGGATTTTATTAAGTTTTTCGAACAACAAGACAATAGTCTTATTTTTTAACAAAAAATAATCCAAGAAGAAGACGAACTTGACAGTGAAGAAGACAAATATTGAGTAGATTGAGTGAACTAGCATCAACAGCGTGAACAACAATGACGACAACCCAAGGCCGTCTTATTTTGCAAACAGTGCAAGAAAACTAATCATAGGTATGTTTAGAAATAGGATGATGAGCATTAGAAGTTAGAACTTATAGAGTAGAATCTAGATTATAGATATTAGGAAGAGGAAGATAAGAATGATGAGAAGGGGAGAGATTATAGAGTGTGCATTGTAATTTGTTATTTTTAAGTGAACATTGAGGAATAACATAGGGCAATTTTCAGTCAATAATCTTGCCGACTTCGCCCATAAGGGCCTCTACAATACTTGATTTGAGAATATCGTTGATTTCCTAGTAGACTCGTCGTTGACTTGGTTGTAAGTACTGCACTCAAAGACTTTCCAATCATGTCATTGTCTTTCAGATTTTGATGGGTGACTAAAGCTGATCTGCAAAATACAAATAAGATTACAATTCACAATCATTGAGGTGCTAGATGAAACAAAACACATGAATAGTTTAAAACAAAATCTTACTTGAAAGCATATATTCTTTTTTTTCCTGTTGACTCCCACTTGATGAAAGCTTGTCAATACCTTTTAACATAACTCTTTTTCGCTTATTGTTTAGTATTTTCTTCTGTAATGCGTTTACTTCTGCATTTATTTGACAATATGAGGTACACAATGTTTGTACAGTTAGCTTCATATTGTCATTTTCTTGGTTAAGGTTTAATATAATATTTTGCAAACAAGAATTATATATCTTCAAGATTTCATTCTCTTCTTTTGTTTGCAACAAAAGAGTTTCTTTCTCTCTTTAGTCAGTAAGCAAACCATTCAACATATTTTCCAAACAATGAATTTTTTTCATTGAATTACTAATGCCATAACTTTTTAATCTTTCACAATAACCCAATAGACCATTGTGTCATTCACACAAAAACAATATAAGTTGTGTGACTGATCTAAAATTTGGATGTTGCATTGAGCTTGGATCGATTGGATATAAACTTCCATCAACCCATAGTTCACAATGTTTCCTATCTTCCATCCTCTGATGGATGATTTGGTGAGCTAGTAAGGTGGATCCTTTTAGATTTTTTTTTGACAGTGGAGCATATTCTGTAGGAAGATCAATATGGAGATGATACTTAGACATCTTGATAATCAATCGATAAATCTAGTAGATAACCAAATTGTTATATATCTTGCAAGATATTAAAACTCATCATAATTTAAAAAAATTTCAACTGCAAAAGTTTGAAATGACATTGGCGCTCTTTTGATCCAACACACTCCATGTTTCTTGTTTTATATGCAAAATCAAAGCTTTGTAGTTTTGAACAAAATACTTTTTCAATAGATGTGCGTTGAAATTGCAAATTTTTGAATTGAAAAAGTTTGACCTTGTCACTCCTTTTGATCCAACCCACTCCATTGCAAAAATTTAGATTCATGTTGGTGCTCATTGTGATCCAATCTATTCAAAGTTTCTTGGATGATATTCAGATCGATAAGACTGTTTTCATTTGATGTGAAAGCTATGAGTAGATGGAAAGAAACTTTGATGTGCAATATGTGAAGCATTTCATCCAATCCATAAAAAGGTCTTAAATAACAAAAGAAGCTACTCTACCAATCTCACCAATGTAGAAAAATCAGCATCTACACACAAAATAAGATGGAAACTCTAATAGAACTTAATCAAACATGAATCAAAAGATAAAGTACTATTGTTGTCCAATAAAAACCAACAAGCTATTGTATTTCACAGGACTGGATCCAAAAATAGCAAATATAGATCATTCTACACAGAATTGCATGCAATCACAAGTATAGTGCACCAATGGATAGTAGAATCCAAGAGCCATGTATAAGCATGAAATGAGATAGATAAGAGAGAATTTTTTTTTGCCCTACTCATGCACTCTTTTCTATGTGTATTCTATTGATCCAGAAAAAATAGTTTATATCTCCACTGTGTGGAGTTTACAACATAGCTAAATAGAGAATTACAAAAGTAGTTAATGCTAATCAACTAGTTAGTTACTCTCTGTTATTTCTAACTGTTTCAGTTGAGCGTGAAGTTCAAAGCTCCACGCTCGTTGAGCTGCCAGCTGGCAGCGTGAAAGATTTTCTTTCATTTTCTTTTCGTTTCGTGTCGTGTCTTTTGGTCCTAAAGGCATGTTTACTTTCTCGAATCATTCAACCTTCGAGTTTTGCATCGCTTCGTGTCTTAGGATTTTTGAGGTACATTGACTTTCGCGAATTGTTCGCCATTTGACTTTCGCTTCGTGTCGTGGCAAAGTTGCAGGAGTTCACAATTTTTGACAACCACCACGTCGAACAATCGGATGAATGGTTTCTTGATTCTGGAGCAATGCAACACATGACAAGCCATCAAGAATGGTCCATTGATTATTCGGCCTATAGCACCAAAAAAATCTGTTCACCTTGGAGATAACAGCTCCCACATAATTGAAGGTGAAGGTATTGTTAAAATGAATTTTCAGAATGGAGTGTCAAACTTGTACCAAATGTATTGTATGTCCCAAACCTGGTGACAGATCTATTGTTAGTCAGTCGAATCACAAATCTATAATATAGGATAGAGTTTCAGACAGAGTTCTGTCAAATTCTTGATAAAAACAAGAGAGTTCTTGCACTCAGAAAGAGGCAAGGATATCTCTATAGGCTTAGTCATTGTAATACTATGACTAATCGTGGTTTAAGCAGTTCCGCATCTATCAATAAAGAATTAATTTGGCATTATAGACTTGGTCACCTTAATAACATGTCTAAGCATTCTTCAGTTCTTGATCTAGACTATCAAATTGTCGACCTCTTGTCTGCCAAAGTTGTATAATAGGAAAGCAGACAAGGGCCATTTAAGTCAAATCAAGAACACATTTCTAAAGGTCTGCTAGATATTGTACATACAAATATATGTGGCCCAATGCAAACACCATCACTGCTTGGTGCATCCTAGTGAGGCAATGCTAGAAGAAGAATTTGGGTTACTTATGAATTACCAATAAGTAGTGAAATGTGACCATCAGAATGTTGAGGCTACTGAAATTAAGCAATTTGGTGTATTTGAGTTTTGGAATAGGGGTAACTAATTGTTTGGTGTTGGCCTTTTGTTGGTGTTGGTTGGCAAATTGATTTTGTTTTTTGTTATAATTTTGATGGGTGATTTATTAGGAATTATTTTTGGTTCAAGGGTTTTGTGGGGCTACGGTTCAATGAGTCCTAGTGTTAATATTTTCAGTCTTTATCACATTCATAGATGACTATTCCAAAAGGACTGCTATATGTATTTTGAAGTCCAATTTGAAGCCTTCCAGTTCTTCAAGAAATACAAAAAAAATGCTGAGTTGTAGACATGAAAAAAGATCAAAGTTCTTAGGAGTGACTGTATGGCGGTGAGTACATCTCAAATGAGGTCAAGGATTATTGCTCAGCCAACGGTATCGAGCAACAACTTGCTACTGCCTATTATCCATAATCAAATGGACTGGCTGAAAGAAAGAATAGGACCTTATTTGAGTCTGCCAAATGCATGATGACTCATGTTTCATTGCCCAAATCATTTTGGCAACATGCTGTATCAATATCAGCTTATGTGCAAAATCGATGTATAACTAAAGGCTTACTTGATAGCAAAACTCATCATAAAGTTTGGACAAACTTTCATTAGAACATTTGAGAGTATTCTGCTTATGCTCATGTCCCAAAGGACAACTTTGAGGGAATCTCCTCAAGATCCTACTTACAAACACAAACACAATGGTTTATTGATTTGAAGGGCAAGGACCAGATGCAGTCTATAATTTCTGCCCCGAAAACTAATACTTATTGGAAGGTAATTTCTATTCCTTCTAGTAGTCACCCAATACATTCAGATCTAGAAGAAGAAGAAGAAGCTGCAACTCAGGAGCAGCCGACTCAGCCAACACAAAGTCAAATTTTGTAGCTAGAAACTTCAACGAGAAGATCAACAAGAATTTAAACTCAGATTGTCCGATACACTGATGAGTTTGCTCATTGTTCCATTAAGGAGCCAACCATGGTTGAGGAAGCTTTGTCACAGGCTGATTCAGATCTTTGGAAAGAAGCAATGGACAAAGAATACAATTCACTACTAAGAAACAACACATGGACTTTCACCAAGCTACCAGTAGACAGGAAGATAATCAACTGCAAATGGATCTTTAAGATCAAATATAAAGTAGAAAATACAATTTGAATGCAAGTAGGGCCACGTTCTTTATAAGACAATACTTTGTGACAACAGAGAGAAATAACAATACAATTGTGCCCTGAATGACCGATTGATCACGATAAATTAGATGATTCAGCTGACCAAGCAGTTACTGATAAGTTGCTGGATATATACACATGGCTAACTGATTAAAATAATGGTTAATCTGTAGTTTACAATTAGGTTAAGGCACTACGTGCTGTTGGCAATTGCCATCGGACAATATTTGATTTTGTTCAGTCGTGACGTGTGTACTTGTTGATTCGCCGATAGTCAAATTGAAGCCAATTGTTCAAAGAAGGCCGAATAAGAGAATCTACCCATATGGTCCAAGATGACCGACCAATCGGGCATGGCCGAACAATCGATGATAGCCGAATAAGAGAAGGTTGCCAACAAAGAAGAGGTGGCCGATCTATAAGGTAACATTGTCAAAATTCCTTTGTATTTTTGTAGATTGTCAAGAAACAAGTGTATTTCTGCAAAGTATGCGACTGTACAAATATTTACAACAACTTAATGAATGGATCTAGATTAGCAGAGAATAGGGATGGAGAGGATAGAAATCCAACACCCCCCCTTAATTTGGATTTCTATCTTGTAGCTAAATGTAGATGTGCATCCAAATTTGGTCAAGATCTTGATTCCACATGTGTGAAGGACAATATGTTGCTGTTGTTGTATGGACAGGGACAATACCATATTGGATCTTAGTGCTTATGATTAGATCTTAGTGATCTATACAATTATAGCATGTGTAAATTGATGATTTCTAGCATGTGTAAATTGAAGAGTTCTAGCATGTGTAAATTTATGAGTTCTAGCATGTGTAAACTGATGATTTCTATCTTGTAGCTAAATGTAGATGTGCATCTAAATTTGGTCAAGATCTTGTTGATCCATTAAGTATGTTTTGGATCTATTTTTTTCACAACCATGATGCTCCACATGCTTCTCAAGCAAATGATGCTGATATAATTCATAACTTAGAGGGTGCAATAAGAGACAAGTTGGAGCATGATGCATCATCATATGACTCCACATTGCACACATTTTCTTATTCATCTTCATCATCATCATCACCGTCAACTAATGAGGATCTACATATTCATAGTAAAGCCATAAGGGATATGTGGATAAAGTTAGTAATAGATTCTTTTTGTATGCTAGACTTGTTGCATGATGTACTACCAGATTCATGATTTTGATTCACAGAAATGTGTACTCCAAATTACCATGTGGATCATGGCTCCACACATTGTAATCATTGTTTTTCTTTTTCATATTTTGGCATGTGAACATAGATTCATGATTTTTACCTACACCAACATATATTGTTAAATGGATTCTTTTTAGTTATAAAATAGTCACGACTCAATTGATTGACCGCATCCTGCCACATTACGATCGGGAGGTCGCACCGTGGCAGGATGCGATCTTGGCTAAAAATAAAAAACGAGAGTCTGCAATCTCAATTGAAGCTTCTTGAGGTGCCGCGTTTGCTCCTGAAGACACTCAAATAGATGCGAGATTGGCTACGTTGTTTCTACATGAAAGAAACAGAAGCTATTGTGGGCAAGGCCGATATTCAAAGCTTTTTCATAATGGCGTAACAAATTTTGTACTCTCATCTGCGGACAGACACATCAGAGGCGTGCAAACTTCTCAAGGGTCTACCTCAAGCAGAGGATGGGTCTACCTCCAACAGGAGGAGGAAGAGCATGAGGAAGTCTAGGTCCATGGAGCATCACCAGCGGTCTTCTACCAACAGCATAGGTGAAAGAGATGATCCACATCTTCGAGTAAGCTCTCTCATTTTTTCCGTGCTCATGCTCATCTTGATACCAAGCGGCACGAGCCTTGGCTGTTTGAATTAGTTTTAGCACTTTTCTAATAATCTTGAAGGGACTATTGAGTGAATGCTTTCGACATAGAGTCTGTGTCAAATTTCCACAGGTCAATATGATGCATTGACGCCTGCGAACGTTGTAGGTGGCAGTAGCCAGGATCCTGTGGACAAATCTCTCTCTCTCTCTCTCTCTCTCTCTCTCTCTCTCTCTCTCTCTCTCTCTCTCTCTCTCTCTCTCTCTCTCTCTCTCTCTCTCTCTCTCTCTCTCTCTCTCTCTCTCTCTCTCTCTCTCTCTCTCTCTCTCTCTCTTTTTCTCTCCTTGATTTTCGCAAAATTTTCGTGAAACCTTTTGGGACCATGACTTACACGCAGTGTTCGAGATATATTCGGGGGTCTTTGTGAGGCGGCAAGTAGAATTCTACAGATCCAGAACAGTTCTGGTTTGTTGATAATTTCAAATATTCAATTGCTCAATTTGTCGTGTAATTGATACTTTTCTTTTTCTTAAAGCAGGTATTTTGTAATGGTTGCTTTAATATGACTGTTTTTATATTTTATTTTAGCATGTTTCATTAAATACTGTAAGTGCTTTGCTAAATTAGATGAGATTTGGTTATACTTTGGGAATTTCTCTCAGCTTAAATAGGCAAGTTTACAATTCAGGTTTGATGTGCAGGATTTTTCTAGACACAAATGTCTAAACTCCATTTTTTCTAGACATGAATTGGAATGATTGTAGACTCGACTCGAATTGGAGGAACTTGAATTGGAATAATTGCAGACTCGACTTGAATTGGAGGAACTTGAATTGGACAAACTCTCTCTATAAAACACTAAAAAAATCTCAAAAAATTCTTTCTTTCTCTCTCTCTCTCTCTCTCTCTCTCTCTCTCTCTCTCTCTCTCTCTCTCTCTCTCTCTCTCTCTCTCTCTCTCTCTCTCTCTCTCTCTCTCTCTCTCTCTCTCTCTCTCTCTCTCTCTCTCTCTCTCTCTCTCTCTCTCTCTCTCTCTCTCTCTCTCATGAATTTTACTCAATGATTTTCCATCGAGTTATTTATGCTTTGTCACAAAAAAAATATACGCCAAAAAAAAGAGTTTCTTTTCAAATTCAAAAAACTTCTCAATGGACTTTGCCTCCATTTGTAACGGTTAGGATATGCCCTATCACTCCAATGAACTATATCATTTACCTCTTCCACAAGTTAATTTGGTGAAAGGAAAAGGCAAATGATATAAAAAAGATTACCACTGCTATAGCGCTACCACACTTCCTCCTTCTCCTCCTTCCTCTCTTCATGCCGGCTTACGCTCTGTAGCATCTCTAACATAGGAGACTTCTCTCTCTCTCTCTCTCTCTCTCTCTCTCTCTCTCTCTCTCTCTCTCTCTCTCTCTCTCTCTCTCTCTCTCACACACACACACACACACACACACACACACACACACACACACACACACACACACACACACACACACACACACACACACACACACACACACACACACACACACACACGACTCGAATTCAGAGAATTTTTCTCACGACTCGAATTTAGAGTTTTTCTAGACACGAATGTCTAAACTCAAATTTTTGGAGACTTCAATGTTTTGAGTCTCAAAATTTGGAGACACAAAATTCTTGAGACTCGAAACTCGAATTTTTGAAGACTCCAAACATTGTGGAGAGACGACATTTTGTGGAGAGACTTGAAACTCGAATTTTTGGAGTCTCCAAATTTTCGAGACTCAATTTTTGGACTCCAAAATTTTGAGGTACATTTCGAGGGCCATTGTCAATTTGTGGAGAGACAAATTTTTAGAGACTCAAGACACGAATTTTTGGAGGTATTTTTGAGGCGGAATTTTTGGAGACTCCAAATTGTCGAGACTTAAGTTGTAGAGGAACGAATTTTTGGAGACTCAAGACAGAAATTTGTGGAGATATTTTTGAGGTACATTTTGAGGTTTCAATTTTAGGAGACACGAAATTTTCGAGACTCGAAACTCAAATTTTTGGAGTCTACAAATTTTTTAGACAAGAATTTTTCTAGACTCGAATTTTTGGAGACTCAAGACATAATTTTTGGAGGTACATTTTGAGTTACTTTCGAGGTACATTTTGAGAGTGAGTGTCTCAATTTTTTGAGGTATTTTGAGGAACGTTTCTAGGGTGTGTCTTAATTTTTTGAGGTATTTCGAGGGTTAGTGTCAATTTTTTGAGGTATTTCGAGGAACGTTTCGAGGTATTTCCAAGGTATTGACTCTCGAAATTTTCGAGACTCGAAACTCAAATTCTTGGAGTGTCTCCAAATTTTTGAGACACAATTTGTGGAGAGACAAAATTTTGTGGAGAGATTCAAAACTTGAATTTTTCTAGACTCGAATCTTTGGACACTCAAGACACGAATTTTTGGAGGTATTTTTGAGGTACATTTTAAATTACTTTCGAGGTGCATTTCAAATTACTTTCAAGGATGAGTGTCTCAATTTTTTGAGTTATTTGGAACGTCTTGAGGTATTTCGAGGAACGTTTCGAGGGTGAGTGTGTTAATTTTCTGAGGTGTTTCAAGGGTGAGTGTCAATGTTTCGACGAATTTCGAGGAACGTTTTGAGGTATATTTGAGGTATTGACTCTTGAAATTTTCGAGACTCGAATTTGAATTTTTGGAGTGTCTTCAAATTTTCGAGACACAATTTGTGGAGAGACGAAATTTTGTGGAGAGACTCAAAAGTCAAATTTTTCTAGACTCGAAAATTTGGAATCAATTTGTGGAGAGACTCAATTTTTGGACACTCCAAATCTTCGAGGTACATTTCGAGGGTCATTGTCAATTTGTGGAGGGCCGAATTTTTGGAGACTCAAGACACGAATTTTTGGAGGTATTTTCAAGGTACAATTTGAGGTATTTTCAAAATACATTTTGAGTTACTTTCGAGATACATTTTAAGTTACTTTTGAGGGTGAGTGTCTCAATTTTTTGAGGTATTTCGAGGAACGTTTCGAGGTATTTCGAGGATGGTTTCGAGGTATTGACTCTCAAAATTTTTGAGACATGAAATTTTCAGTCTCCAAATTTTTGAGATACAATTTGTGGAGAGACAAAATTTTCAGTCTCCAAATTTTTGAGACAAAATTTATGGACAGACAAAATGTGATTTTCGCGAAACCTTCGGAGAAATTTTGCAAAATTGTCGCGACATTGTCCCTACCCCTCAAGCGTCACATTTTTTTTGAGGGTCAGTGTCGCGAACATAACTGAAGCCTTTGCGAAAATTTCGCAAAAATCCCCTGAAGGCTTTGTGAGGATTCGCTGATTTTTTCGAAATTTTTGCGAGATTTTCGAGGCCTTTTTGCGTTTCGCGGTATTTTTGCAAAGGCATCGGGATTTTTGCGAAGCCTTCAGGGAATTTTTTTGAGATATTTTCGTGAAAGCTTCAGTGATTTTCGCAAAATTTTTGCAAAACCTTCAGGGAAGTTTTGCAAAATTTTCGAGACATTGGCCCTCCCCCTCCATAAAAATGTGACATCCCCCCTCCCCCTCCCAAAAAATGCCTCTCCCTCCCAAACAATGCGATACGTCGGCTGACACATTTCAGCCACGTATACACATACAACTTCCACCCGTCAACGAGGACATACTAAATTTTCAAATCATCGGAAAATCTTTGCCCGTCAACGAGATACTCAATTTCCAAATCATCGGCGGTGCCTACATCGGCGACGGGCACTCTTTACTAGTACACACACACACACGCACGCGCACACACACACCAATGTCTTAGTACCATCCTAATCTATAGTTCAATACATAGGTCCATATGTTGATTGATCCATCCAACATATAACCATAACTGCCTATCTTTCTAAAGATTCAATCATCTAAATAATATAGAGTTTTAGCACAAGGAATTGGTGATGATATTATCCTCAGTATTTTGGCCATCAGTTTTTATGGTCACCATCAAAATAATCTCAATCATTATAGCAAATATCATTGGAAATAGCAATGTTAACAATTCCAGCACCTACAAAAGATCACACCGATTTAAGCAAACAGTAGCAAAATATTGACTCTCTCTCAAAAAAAGCAAAAAAAGAACACTGAAAAATGGCCATTGTGTTGTGGTGAGGGCAGTGTATCTCTAGGATGCAAATTAGTGAATTGAATGAATCTCCTCCCTTTCTCTCTTTATACACCAATAGAGGCTCTTCCTAGTGCAACAATGGCGTGCCACCATGCGGTAGCAATTAAACATCAAATACACTTATCTATGTAGCGAGGGAAAATAGGAGAAAACTTAGGCATCTAGCTCACATATCATAAGCATGAACAATCTCATGCCCAAAAAGGGATAAAGCTCTCGATCATCAAGAGATCGAGCTCATATAAATAGTATATCGGGAAACCAATTTGTACACCATTATGATCTTTTCAATTGTAATGGTAATTGGATCTTGTAGTGCAAAGACTAGAGCCAATTAGATAACATCTTTTTAAAACCATGTAAGTGGACCTGAAAAAAAGAAAGTGAATCTTGATGTCATGAATATTTTAGCTTTTAAGGACTTTGCAAAATTACTCATTCCAAGGCATTTTTTAGAATAGCAATTGTCTATTGTCACACATGATTTCTAAACTAGCTATAAGGGATTTCTGTCGATTCTTGAAGAGGATTCAAATGGCATCTTGCTAGTTGACTTGAATGAAGAAGATGGTTCTTCCATATCATCCTAATAAAATGAGAGCGTTTAAGTTATATTTCAAGTGCAACGTTGTACGAATGATGTAGAATTTCTTCATCTCACAACTATCATTATTAAGTTGCCTTTTGACACTAGTAATTAGTTTGCAATTTTTGTTTGTACCTTTAATATGTCATTGATAATTAATACTGGTACCTTTTAGTTATCATCATGATATTGTCATTGTCTGGGTGTCCTCAAGGCTAGTGGAAGTTGGGTCCATGCATCATCCATCCACGTACTCTATCTCAACCCTTAAGGGCCACACCTCAAGTTGTCAAACCCTTTGGTTCAAGTGGAGGAGCACATAGTCTTAGATCCACCAAGCAAGACATGGCCACGGGATTTGATGTAAGTTTCCCACTAGTCAACTGTTGAAAAATACATGGAGGGTGGCACAAGCTCCTCTCAACCACCTCATGATGACATCGAGTCCACTAATCTCCCATATGGACCCACACATGAAAAAGGCAATATAAATTTGGAATGATAAGGAAAAAATGATCATGCAACATGCTTTATTAAAAAGCTTTAGATATAGAAAGAAGATAGATAGAATATCAAGAAAGTAATATAGAAAATCTCTCTCTCTCTCTCTCTCTCTCTCTCTCTCTCTCTCTCTCTCTCTCTCTCTCTCTCTCTCTCTCTCTCTCTCTCTCTCTCTCTCTCTCTCTCTCTCTCTCTCTCTATGTATTCTTGTTTCAATCATAAAGGGCCCACGATGCAAATGAACATGTTGTGGCTTATAAAAACTGTTTGAATTTCACAAATGATTTTTAGACTAAAAAGTAGGCTATCAAGAGATTTCTGTAGAATTTTTGAGGAGTTACACTTGACTAGGAGTTTTCAGATGACATTGACTAGATTGAAAAGATGGCTCTTCCACATCATATTATCAAAATAATTGTTAAAAATTATATCAAGTGCAAATTTGTAAGGATGATGTAGAATTGGCCATTTTTTTTTTTGAAATTTGAATTTTGCCATGTAGTTGTTTTTCTACATTTCACAACTAGTCAATTGATTATTAAGTTGCTTTTTGACATTAGTAATTAGTTTGTAAATTTTTGTTTGTATCTTATATATGTTGCTATTTACTACCGGTAATTTTCGGTTATCTCATGATATTGTGATTGTGTGGGACTTCATGAAATCAATGTACCATCTCAACCTTTAAGGCCCACACCTTGGGAGGTTAGATCTTTGGCTCAGGTGTGCACATAGTTTTAGCTCCAATGAGCAAGAGATGGCCATGAGATTTGATGTAAGTTTTGGCCCCGAAGCTCACTAATCAATCGTTGAAAAACCAAAGAAATGCAACACAATGTCCTCTCAACACCTCATGATGATGTAGAGACATAGTGAATGCTTTCTTAATGTGTTTTAGATATAGGAAGGAAAATAGATAGAACACTATGAATATAACATGGAAGAGCTCTCTCTCTCTCTCTCTCTCACACACACACACACACACACACACACACACACACACACACACACACACACACACACACACACACACACACACACACACACACACACACACACAAAGAACTATTATTTTGTTTTAGCACCAATATATTTAATGAGGGCCTATGGTGAAAATGAGTACCTTGTGGCCCAGAAACTTGTTAAACCCCTACTAAATTTTGTTGAATGACAGTTAGATACTTAAGACACATTAATAGTGCTCTAGCCTATACAATTGAAAACCCTAGATTAGTGTCACTACATGATGATTAGTGTAGTAAGTTTTTAGTTATGAAATATTCAAGGTTGCTACAAACATTGCCCAAGGACAGTACATACCACAATCCAAGAGTTTTAGTGCCAGTAAAAAAGTCACTATAGATATTTGCATTAATTCAATCACTCAATTACATTTTTTCCAATAGTTCTACAATGATATGTATTAGTGATGTAAGTTTGCAATTGTTGTTGTCTTTGACATTGGGTGGCACCTAATTCTAACTTCAAGAATGTCACAAAGCGGCATTCAATTGGCTTTTATAATGATGCATCGTGATGGATAAGTGTAACTTAACATCATTTTTGTGTCACAAAGAACAAGATAAGCGTTGCTTGAATATCTCTAAGAATATATTTTGGTTAGAAATCATAATCAACGACATCAGTGTAAATGCTTTTCATCGCTAAACTTGGCGTAACTGTCACTATTCCTACTTTTTGTACTAGTGTGATGACATCAACATGACTTGGGAGTCAAACTACACATGGTAATGCACCTTAGTTTACAAGGTTAAACTATCTAAGAATGCTACTACTAAATGTGCAAATCTAAAACTGGCATCAGGGGCATTACACCTTGGAGGTCCTCTGCTCTGGGGTAGGGGCCAAAATGGTGTATTGCTTGAACTACTAAGACTTTACATGATACAAATGTCATTGAGAAATTTTGCCAAGGTTTTATGACCAAATTGCTATTTTTGGCAAAATGCAAAATGCTCATGGGCATTATGACCATAAACCCCTTTACCTAGAAAATGCTAGTCATGGGCATTTTTCCCTAAATGTAAGGTATTATGGCTATAATGTTAGCTGCAACATGGAATTGTAATGTTATGCATGAAATGTAACATTTTCATCCATTTAGGTCTCATAATTTGTGTAGTTGTGGTGGTTTAATATACTAAGTAAGAAAGACTTCCTTCTATTGTATGTCATCATTTGTGTGGGGTATTGGAGCCAAACTTGTGAGCTTAGAGATTCAAATGGGAGTCCTGACCACTGTGGGTCAACCTACAGTGGTATTTTGGTAAGTTCTCAATTTGGGTATCAACCAAGCTCCAATGACCTTAACTAGTAGTATGAAATGTTCCAAAAACCAATTTTTATATGAGAACTGACTAATGCATGCTTTTGCATGAACTCCCAAGTCCCTGTAAGTCCTAAATGGATGTGGAGAAATGGATTGAGCTATTTAGGAGGGTATAACCCCAATATCAATTATGTTAATTGACCTCTATGAAGCATTGGAAGAAGTGAAATTTTTTGACAAAGCTTGTGGTGATCACTCTAAAACCTAAGTTGTCGTCAATCTTTAGCTTCTAGCCATCTGTCCATATTCCACATCGTACATTAGAGCTGGTTCTACTAGTGTCAAAGGTCGAGAGCCTTGCTATGTGGTTTTTAGATTGACCTTTTCATTCACATAGTGTGCACAACTTTTTCTAAGTAGATTTTTATCATTCATAATGCTCAAATTGTTGATTGCTTTTTGCAAGTTTGAGTGTGAAGTAAATTGTGAGTTATGTGCAAAATAAATGTTAGCTAAATTGTGTATTTTCTTATTTCTTTAGAATTTTCCAAGCATACATATGCATAAGCGATATACTTAATTCCATAAATAACATCTAGCTGACGGTTTTTTTATAGCTGAATAACCATTAGATTTAGAATTGCTAACACTTATTTTGTAGACACTATTGAGAAACGCTAAGCAAACATATTCTAAATGTAATCTGATACTCTGAACCCATAAATTCTTGGTATCATTGCAATCCTTGGTCAATTTTTTCCCTTGCTTTGAACTTTGTACGTAGATGGAGATGCATTTGTACTCCATGATGGGGGTGATGGGAGTGCATGCAATGTTGAAACTAAGTGGATGTATTACACTCACTTAGGATACAATCACCACCTTCCTTTAATGTGTTTGCTTGTCTCACACGGATAAGCTTTCTCCAATGGTGGAGAGAGTGTGGGGGCTATGTGTATCTTTTTAATGCATTAGGGAGCTCTGCATGTGAAACCATCCTCATTGGAGGACGACTAAGCACGTATCCTTCAATATCCAACATACATTCAAAGAGACGTATCGACTTGACTCTTGAGTGATCAATACTTAGTAGCTAGATTGCATTTTTCATGTTACCAACTCATTTGGTTTGATCCTCCAAAGACTTTAGTGCAACTCGAACTTGTATGGTGTCTGTATTATGTCTCGGACACAGTCGTAGAAAAAGTATTCGAATAACCAATTGAAAAAATAGGCACAGTCGACTAACGAATTTGTTGATTACAGGGTACTGCTGGCTAAAGTATTCAATCATCAACAACAAAAATATTGTAATCTCTTCGATCACACGCCACCATGATATGAAGCTTGCACGCGGCTACATTCTACATGCAGTAATGGCACATGACTCAGCCATTATCTTTCCCATGCATAACAAAAACCGAAAACTTGTTCATAATATATTGGCATGAACTGCTGTTTTCATGCTACATTGAAGATAGCCTCACTAGTATCCACGTTACTACAGTCTACAACCGCAAAATCAGTATGAATATTCTAGGTTACAGTCTCCATCTGTAGCAATTAGTTTCACAACAGAGGCAAAAGTGAGCTTTTTTATCCTAGTTTCTAATCCATTCAGTAGTTAACGCGATTAGCAGCAAAGCAAGAAAGGCAAATAATTGAATAAGCGCTTAGTATCCCCTGTACACAGTCACAAGTGACATGCAACCAGATCAGTTTAGGCAATCACATGGATTCCTTGAAGGTGAGTATCAGCTTAGAATAGAGCAATATAGAGGCATCATTAGAGAGCAGATTCGAGCGTGCGGCTTTTGGACTGGCTGGTGAGCAAATGATCCAGGTCAAGCTTCTGCGCAGCAGGATGGCTGTGATCAATCAGCCACAAAATACGCTGAAAAAGCTGCACTTCGCAAGGGATGATGATCCCACCACTGTATTCAAATCCAAATTCTTTTGCTGATTTTTCCAGGAGAGACTTAAAGAGATGGTGATGCAAGTGCTCGGTTGGGACAACAAAACGATGCCGCTCTCTTCCAACGTAGACAGCTAGGCAACCCTTTGGCACATCCTGTGGGAGCGAGCAGCCGCTTTCATGAGCGCGGTAGCCATCTCTCCGCGAAGTAGAGCCATAGCCCACGTCTGTCCCTCCATCTGAAAAAGGATATATCACATTATGAAACTTGCCCATGCAGCCCAGCAGTTTGCGTCCACCGAATGGCATGCTGAACCCAAAAATGGGTTTGAAAGATTACACCAGATGATAGACCAAAGCACTTGAGTCTCATTCACAAATAACAAAATTTATTGTGATTATGCAAATACAATCACTCTTTGCTCTGGATGATCCTGTCAAAGCAGAGCTTAATCTTTACCAAGTCTTGTTTTTTGTGGAAGACATATCAACAGAGAAAAGGCAGCAAGAGCGACAGAATATAGAGTTCTTCACGACTGAAGTATACAGTCACCACTGCTACCCACAGGGGGAATCACACTGCCAATGATGTCCGGGCCTCACACTTGTCTATGACAAATGTATAGCGGTTTTCATTAAAGCTTTTGAGTCAGCTGGATCGTCCAAGTTGTTTTTCAGAATGAAGCTAATGAAGAAGACTTAAAAGCATCACAGAGACTAAAGGTCGAGGTGAGCATAGGCTAAGTTTTGCTTCTTCACCTATGTATATCAGCCTCATATATCCTCTGCATCATCACACAATGAGTTTTGTATATCAGCCTCATATATCCTCTGCATCATCACACAATGAGTTTAGGATGATCTATATGTCTTCTAATATCGAACTCATCCTCATCAAAAGCAAGCCAAAGTAGCTTGAACATCATCTTCTCCATCTGCATCACTCACAGCTAGCTATTACCCACGAATGCAAATGATTTTTTCTCACTCTTATAGCTGTCAGCGTCGAAGGCACGTGCGCTCTCTCTCTCTCTCTCTCTCTCTCTCTCTCTCTCTCTCTCTCTCTCTCTCTCTCTCTCTAGTGTGCACTAACGTGCCTCAAAACGCAATATACATTTTTTCACATGTAAGTAATGATAAATGGATTAAACATAGATACATTTAATTAAAAAAGTCTCTCTAAACTATAGTACATGCTCTCTCCCTAAAAAACAACTACACTACTATTATTATCATCCGTTAAGAATCGAATTCATCAACCAATACATCTTGGTATTGATCTTAGTTGGAAATGAATTCCATTGTCACTAAACTTTTATGACCCCTTCTCATGGTCCTTGGCAATAAAAGCATTATATGATGTGTTTAAAGAATCTATTGGATATAATGTGTTCACTTCCTTATTCATTTGCCTCACAACAAAATAGTCACAAGAGTGAAATTCAAGAGTACTAACAAGAAATGTGCAAGGCATTCATGTTGATATAGCCATAAGAAGCAACATGGATAAGAATATCCTTGAAACAATATTAAAAGTGAATTAACTATATCACAAAGCATGGAATAGACCTCAGTGGGACATGGATGCATGTGGATTGGGCACATGAGACCTAGCAAGGAGATTTCCATAGCTTTCAATAACAAGATTCACTCAAATTTGATTTCTAATCCAACAAATGGACTTATAATCACAGTTCTATCACTCCTTCACAAAGCTGGAATGAAGATAAGATGAAGTGAAAACTACTTTCAAACAAATCTTGCCAAGAAATGGATTTGATTGTCTCTAGAAACTCACTAAGGTCTCTCTCTTGTAGTTTTTCACTCAAATTAGATTTCTAATCCAACAAATGGACTTATAATCTCAGTTCTAGCACTCCCTCACAAAGTTGGAATGAAGATAAGATGATGTGAAATCTACTTACAATCAAATCTTGCCAATTTTGGCTATTTTTGGACAAAAAAAATGACTTAATCTCTTTCTTCCTTCTTGGTGTACTTTCAAGACCTGTTTTTTACCTTAATAGGACTTGAACTCAGCCTAGATTAATTAGATTCCATGAAACAAATTCAAATCTAATCAATGACAAATGATCTTGGTAGATTATCCTAGGATCTCCATAAAAAATCACACCAATAGCTCACAAATTGAATTTTTTTGGATCAAATGAATACCATGCATTGAATGCAGGTTCAGAGGTGCCCACACATGTGGACAGTACGGATTTGGACCCCTACCAAGTTTGGGATCAAATCTCCTCACCAAAATCAAGATTCTAGCTTGCCCTCTCAATACTAGCTTTTAGCACCAAAACTTGCTAAAAATGGCTTTGCATTAGATCAATGGCTTATGCTCTTGTACTTGGCTCTGATACCATGTGAAAGTACTGTACTTTAGGACCATAAATGGATCTACAAAAGATCCACAAGAGTGATTGGATGCTTGCTTAACGATCTATCAAAAAACTAGACACAAAAAAGTTGATTTAGATTGGCAATTTGACAAACAACAAGCATTAACAATCAAAAGCATTGATAAACATTGAAATCCGAGCCCACACGTGTTTAATACAGGCTGTATTACGGCCTTCAACTTGAGAAACAAGTACAAATTGATTTGGTTTCATTTGGATCACAAAAACTCAATACATAGTGAACTAGCCCTGAACGGTATGAAATGATCCTAAACGGTCCTTCGTAGGTGACCGCAAGTTTCATCTTGCGATGTCTTGGCAGCTTATCATCGTGAGTCGTGGTCTTCGCTCCTTGATCGTAAGTGTTGACCTTCGGTGTGCTTGATGGTGCGGTTGTGGTACGTTGCCTTGAACGTTGAAACTGTTTGTAGGCCGTATGTGAGGCTCCTTTGGTTTGGTTCGTAATGGGCCATAGGGAGGACTTTACAGTTGCCTTTGATGACTTTGTTTCAACCGTTTGTAGGAGCATTGCAGTTGTTTATGGTATCTGTATGTGCAAGTTTTCCGTGTATTTTTGCATGTTCTGGTTTAGGCCATTTGAGGCCAAAACAGGGCATTAGGAGCAGATGCGGTCCGTTTGCGGCCATTTAGGGCACTTGAGGCTAAAACAGGGCCTTACGACCACAAAGGAACTGTTGCGGGCCTCATGCGGCCATTTGAGAACATTTGAGGCCACTTCAGGGCATTAGGACCGCATTTTGACTGCAATGGACCGCATTTGAGACCACAATGGACCGCATTAGGACAGAAGGGTGCGGAAGGGTCCTAACGTGGCCATTCCAGACCTTTGCGATCAAAATGTGGTCATGTGTGGTGGAATGCGACCAAAATGTAGTCCTAAATGGCCCTATGCAGTCTCAAATGGCTGCAAGTGCCGACATGAGGTCCTAATGTGGTCTAAAATGGTCAGAAGTGCCCTCAAATGGCCGCAAACGGACCTAATGCGGTCCTAATGCAGTTTCAAATGGCCGCAAGCACTCCCATGTGGTCCATTACGGTCTCAAATGGCCGCAAGTGCCCTCAAAATGCCCTGAAATGGCCTCAAATGTCCGCAAATGGACCGTACCTACTTCCTTTGTGGTTTAGGGCGTTCTCAAATGTCGGAATGCCCTCAAATGGCCACAAACGGTCCTAATACGGTCTCAAACGGTCCTAAATGATCCTAATGTGATCCTAAATGGTTTGAAATTGTCCTCAAGTGGTCCTAATGCAGTCTCAGACGGTTTGGTAGATGGTCTTTGCAAGATGACCACAAACGTTGAATCTGCATGATTTGGCGGTTCTTGATGATGCCTTTGGTGATAGCTGGTGGTTTGTTTTGGTCAGTGGTCTTTGCAAATAATAATAGGCTTGACTCCTTCGGTGCCTTGTTGGTTCCTCTTGGTCCCTAAGGCAGATCCTTGTGGTGCCTTGGCAATTCTCTACGATGCGTAGTTGCCTTTGCATGTAGACCACAACTGACATCCTTGCGGTGGTCTGGCGGTTTGTTGCCTTCGCATGTAGAAACCTGGTTCGTTGCCTTTGCATATAGAAACCCGATATTTGGATTGTGAGCAGAATCTTGTGTATTTTACCAAGTGTAGGTCTACACATAGAAATAGAGTAGTTGTAGGTCACAGTGGACCTACACCTACACCTCAAATGGTCTCAAATGGTTGGAAGTCCCCTCAAATGTCCGCAAGTGCCCTCATGTGGTCCTAATGCGGTCTAAAATGGTCATAAGTGCCCTCAAATGGCCGCAAACGAATCTAATGTGGTCTCAAATGGTCGCAAGTGCACAGGACTGGTCTCGGCGTCGGCACCACCCAGTCACATATGTGTGTGTGTGTGTGTGTGTGTGTGTCCATAGGCTTGGTCTTGGCACCCTGGTCTTGGCGCCGACACCAGTGGTCTCGGTGCACCAGGGTACCGGTGCCACTTCGATGCAATGGTCCGGGTGCCCGGCACCTAGTGCCAATGATCTCGCGGCGTCCCTTCACACGCAAGCATCCACGTGAGGGTCCTTGGTGGTGAAATGTCCTCAAAGGGTGAAATCATTAGAGGATATTAGAGCTCAAAATGGGCCGTTTGTCAAGATGCTATTTTTGACTTCGCACGCTTTCAACGCTTATGTGTCCCAATGAATGGTGTCCATCTGTGATGAACTATAACAATGGTTGACGGACAGAAATTGTATTTAACTTTCCCGGCCAAATTTTTGTGATTTTCAAATATCCCGCCGGGCAGAACAAAAAATTGTGATTGGACCATAGTTACTGCCCGAGTGACTCTTATGCTGCTCGTCATTGTTCACTCGAGGTTGATTTGACGTCAATAGTCATAAACTATGGTTAACTAATCCTTGTAGTTTAGGAACTTCTTGTCATTCATAGGTACACCTCTCACTTTCTTCATTCTATCTCTTATTTTGGATTGTCATTCTTAGGTTTACCTCACAGTCTCTACATTCTCTCCGTTCTTAGCCTACGTACTCGTATTTTCGACTAATGGCTACACATAATTGGAGACCAAGAGGAACGATTGATGCAATCAATATTTGCAATGAAAAAAATGCAGAAGATCAATGGATACCAAGAATATATCGAAAATATCAATGGATCTTGATGCATCCCTCTGCAACAGGCTCATTCCGAAAAAGAAAAAGATCGGATAACATATATAGAAGCTCTTGGAAAGGTAGGATAATGGATTTTAAGGTATCACCTGTTGGCCAATCTATCACGGAAATTTTAGTTCAGCATGCTTATTTTCACAATGAGCTCAACATTCATGATCTGAATCCAAATGATAGAAGGAAATGCAATTGTAAGTTTTCATATTCAATTTCTTTAGAGTTAGCATTTTCTTTAAATTATATTTTTCCTGAGATGTTTTTGTTGGTTTTGCAGATTTGTATCCATCAAATTTTGTTGAATGGCAAACAGTTCAATTGATTCCAGGAATCATCAATGTCATACATTCGGATATCGGTATTTTACAATATAAAGGTCAAAATCACTTTTAGAGTTAGGAGTTTTTTTTTATGATCACACCTATTTTCCTAGTAAAAATGGTTTAGTTGGTAGATTAGAGCCATATCCTGTACCAGATGTTTTGAGTGAGGAATAGATTTCTCCTGCAATTTCAGAAAGTTTTTGATCCAGGCTATATATTGATATTCAGAGTATATTAAAATGTAGCACTGGATCAAAGAATAATAGATTAAGTTGGTATCTACCTTCTACTATTTTTGTTGATTTTTTTTTCCAAATGCAATGTTCGGAGAACGAAAACAATGTTTATTTGTAAAGACTTGAGTGCTGATATAATCAACAAGTTGTTGGATGATAGTTGGGATACAAAACAAAGTTGAGTGCAGAGTATGTTACTTATCCATGACATTTAGATATCACATCGAAAAACAAATGCTAACTTTGCTGCTGTATTATAGAAGATGGATTAAATGCAAAAAAATTTGGAAGCCACTTGATCAAGATTTTGATATAAACCCTCAAGAGCAACTTCAGATAACAATGAAAAGAAATGGCAACATTCTTGCAATGGTTGAGGTCAAGGAAGATTGGTGTCTCAATCACATTCAATCAGAACTAGACATGTTGCAATTCGATCTACCTTAGTACTATCAATTTCGATTGAATGTCCGGGCAAAAATACAACCTCAGATCCACATGTCGAAGTTCACACATGCGATCAAAGGGAAGTGAAGAACTATTGACAATGTGCACCTAGGAGTTGAGGCCAACCCCTCTCAGGTTACTAGACAACCACCCACAGCCGAACATGTCACCAGAATTGATATGGTTGACCTTAGACAATCATCTAGGTCAATGGAACAAGAGGACACCACACCACTAGAAGACACAATATTTGGACTTCGTCCCTATGACAAAGAGATCCAGACGGATCTATTGCAGGTACATTAGATAATCTGTATGTTGTTATTGTACATGTTCTACTACTTTACAAGACAAGTTTTTTTTGTATATTATTCGGAACACAATTTCATCATAAAAGTAATATGTAAATATTATGTTTCAGTATGTGATATCCATGTACAGAGTGGAAAAGACGTTATGTTATGCCATATAAAAATATTCTTTTTTTTTAATTTCTAAGTGAAAATTTCATAAAATATATTAACTAAAATAATTTCTCTTGTGCAGGTAAGAGTAAAACAGGAAGAGCATATAAAATACAAAGATATTGGAACATCCATCGAAATTGAAGATCCATAGATTATGGACTATGGAATTTTGTATTATGTAATACAATTTTTTGTATACATCATTTTTGAAAATATATAAACCACTTTTTCTATGAGGCTCTTTCATTTCTATGATCTCCATTTCCATGGTGCAAAACACAATGTAATTGCAACTGGATAATATGAGTTTTTGATAACAAGATCATTGTCTCCGGCAGGAAATGCATTATCTCCATTAGGGAGATCTTCAGTCACTTGAATTCTAGTGACCATTACAATCAGATATCGAATCGACGCTTGCCCTTGTTGAAGTCTCATATATATCGGTTGTATTTTTTACCTTCATTGCCTTGGTCTGTATTGTCCTTGTCTTGGCATATTTGAATATGTTCAGATGATGATCTGATCAAAGCTTTGCTGCAACAAATCTAAGTGAACTAATGTCGCATGTTTGGATTGATTGTGACAAAGGTTCAATCAGATCATCATTCTAAAGTTATCCAAAAAAAACCATGGTAAAGGCAAGCCAGACCAAGGCTATGAAAAACAAACATGTCAAAAAACTATAGAAATTGAAGATGAATGAATCATAACCTGAATTAATAACACGAAAACAAACAAGTAAGAACAACCATAGAAAATTGTAAATATATTTCTATTAAAAATTTTTGTACATGTGTCTCATCCACATAAGTGAGATGAATTTTTTATTAGGGTCAACTATCTATGATCTCTAAATCCATTTCTCCAGTTGGAAGTAGCTTGGGTGGAGAACACTCTACCACTGGTATGAATTTTCGATCACAAGCTTTATGGTCTCCTGCCTGAAGTGCATTATCTCCATTGGGGAGACCTTCGGGCATTTAAACTGAAAAAAACATAAACACAGTTAAATGTTATTAATCAAATAATAGTTATTAGGAATTTAATTATGCAAAAAATACAAAAATACAATTAAATGCTATTAATTGAAGATTACCTCTTCCAGATTAGGAAGTCCATCATGTAGTGCAAGCCAATTGAAAAAGTGTTTGGCGTTGCATACCGTATACCAACCACAGCTTACAGAATCAACTTGCTGGGAATACTGTATTACCAAAATTTTAACATTATGAGATATTAGATCAACACGTAGGATGTTATAATAAAATCAACAACGGAAAGAAGCGCGCGTCGAACCAATATCCAAAAAATATTGTTTGAATATCGGATAAGCGTGCACGATTTGAAAAGAAACCAAACAATAACTACAAGGACACGTCGAACCGATATTGATAAGTTTTTACCTCTCCATCAACTTATTTTAGCTTCGTATATGCTATTGCATTTGGTACTGAAAAGAGTTCCAGTATTTTCTAGATATGGCTCCTGGAAATTTTGTGTGTGCTTGTGTGTAATAGAGTTCATCTTTAAACAAATTGGATAACACACACCCTCATCATTGACGTATAAAGACAACACATATAAGCTCCAATGATCACTGCAATAAGAAAACAATAAATTTATGAGAATCAATGTGAAATCAAAATTTATATGAAAAATTGAACTTAATAAAATTTGAGAAAAATACACTTACTTTGTTATGTATGGGAGCACGAGAATTGGAGTCCCTAGTCTAACGTATTAGAGCATATCATCGTGCAGACTTTTAAAATCAGGAAAATCAAATGCAGCCATGAATTGAAGGAGAAACAATGTTACATCTATAAACAATGGGGTCTGAAAAAACTCCATTCAACACTGAATTGCCCCACCTCCTACATTGTCACCTAACATTTTATCCCTACTTTCTAATTCACTTGTATCTAATTTAGAAAGGGGAAGACCTGCATTGGTCTTCGACATCTTAAAAATGTATCTTGGACCTAAAGCTTTAAGATATGTGCTCAACAATTGGTCATACTGTACATATTGAGGAGTATTTACAAAGGCAAGTGCAGGGGGTGATGGAAGTAATACAGATAAATCACAAAAAGAATTGTCATTCAAAATTGATTCTACCTTTAAATCTACAAAATCATCTAAATCATTTCCTAGAACAGGAGGTGGGAAACTAATATTTATGGGGGTAGGAGGAGACACAGATTTTGAAGAAGGAGGAGAATTATTAGGAGAGGAAGATCTAGCTGGAGAAGTTAATAATGGAGTTCTGGGAGGAGAAGGAGACTTGGGAGGAGATTGCCTAGCAGATAGAATTTCATTTAGAGGAGATGGCTTTGAAAAATCTCTCGCTTTATTAGGAGGGTCATGAGACCGCTTCTTCTTTGAAACACTCCCGCTCTGTATACGAATAACAAGCCGAGATGGTTGAGATTGCTTTCGTTTTCTCCTCTCTGAATCTTGTTTTGAAGGAGAGGAAGCAGTAGGTCTAGATTACTCTGCAAATTTGTCATATGTGTCCCGTAGCCTGAACACAATGTTCGTAACCATACCGCTTCTTGTGTAGCATTGCTGAGTGCTTGATATTCAGCTTCCGTCGATGATAAGACTACTGTAGGTTGCTTTCTACTGTTCCATGAAATTGCAGCTGTACCATAACTGAATGTATGACCACTGGTAGATCTTCTGTCATCAATATTACCTGCCCAATCGGCATCTGTATAACCTGCCAACATTGGCACTTCAAGCTGATCATACTTCAAACCAAAATTCAATGTCCCTCGAATGTATCTGAGAATATGTTTAGTAGACTTCCAATGTGCTTGACTAGGATCTTGCATGAATTGACTAACAACACCAACAACATAAGAAATATCAAGTTGTGTGTGTGTCAAATAAATCAAACTACCCACCAGCTGTCTATACAAATAAGCATCCACTTTCTCAGATTCATCATATGCAGTAAGCTTCATGTTGACATCCATACGTGTACTCAAAGGCTTACAATCCTGCATATTGAACTTATAAAGCAAATCTCGTGCATATTTGCTTTGTGTAAGAAAGACATGTCTTCCTTTTGCCATACTTCAATGCCAAGACAATAGTGCGTCAATCCTAGATCACTCATGTCAAAAGCATTGAAAAGATTTGATTTTATTTCATCAATTAAGCTCTCATTACTTCTTGTAATAATCAAACCATCCATGTACAACACAATGAACACTATATCTGAGTCTTGCCTTAGAATGTAAAGATTAGGATCAGCATCACTATTTACAATTCCCCTTCGCTTGAGGTATTCATCAATGCAAGAGTACCACGCCTGTGGTGCTTGCCATCAATCCATAAATGGCTTTGTTGAGCGTACAAACAAGATGCTCTCTCCCTGGCTCAACAAATCCTTGAGATTGCACTAAGTACACCTCTTCATCCAACACTCCATTAAGAAAAATAGATTTAACATCCATTTGCTGGATCTTCCAACCATAGAAAACAGAAATAGCAATGATAGAATGTATAGTTACCATCTTACCCTAAACCCTAAACCCTAAACCCTGTCTTTTTTCATTGGCTCTTCCATATCAACACCAACTTCTTCCTTCACTTGCACTTTAGCTTTATCATCAAAGGGATCAATTGTCAATTTTATTTGGTCATTTTGACCCATCTCATCAAAAGTAGCATCTCTGGAAATCACGATCTTTTGTGCATCTGTTTCATACATCTTGTATGCCTTGGCTCTTTCATCATATCCAAGGAAAATACACTTAACAGCTTTTGCATCCAGCTTCTTTCGTTTTTCATCAGGTACATGAGCGTAAGCATTACAACCAAATACTCGTAAATGAGAAACATTAGGTTTCCTTCCTATAAAAGCTTCGTAAGGTGTCTTACCCTCCACGGACTTCATAGGACACCGATTCAAGATATGAGTAGTTGTGTTGCATGCTTCTGCCCAGAAAGTATTTGGCAAACCCTTGCTCTTAAGCATTGCCCTAGCCATCTCCACAATGGATCTGTTTTTCCGTTCTACAACTCCATTCTGTTGTGGTGAATAGGGTGTAGTGGTTTGTCTCTTGATCCCCTGATCCTTGCAAAAGTTTGTAAACTCTGTTGACAAATACTCATCGCCACCATCTAATCTGAGGGTCTTAATATAACAACCTGTTTGTTTTTCAACTAGAGCCTTGAACTCTCTAAACTTGGCAAAAGCATCAAATTTCTTGCTTATGAAATAAATCCAGATATGTCTACTATAGTCATCAATGAATGTGATGAAATAGTAACAACCACTTATGGACCTAGTTTGTATTGGTCCAGATAGATCACTATGAACAAGATCAAGAATGCCATTGGCCCTTCTTGCTTTATCTTTGGAAAATCTCTCTCTCTCTCTCTCTCTCTCTCTCTCTCTCTCTCTCTCTCTCTCTCTATGTTGTTTTCCCAAAATGCAACCCTCACAATTTTTTCCTTCAAAAGAGATATCAAACAATCCAACAACTAGATTACCTCTTTTATGAATTTGCAAGCTTTGAGCATTGATATGACCAAACCTTTGATGCCAAAGATCACTTCGACTATCAACAATTCTTACCATAGCTTGAGTAAAAGATCTTGCATTCAATTTGTAGAGTCAATTCTTGTTGACTCTAGCTCCTGTAGCAATCACTTTGTAGTGATTCTTGATGTCTTTGACAAGACATTTGTCACTGTCAAACTCAACCTTGAGTTGTTGATCAGCCATCATCCCAACATATAGTAGATTGTTAGCTAAGCCAGGTACATATTGCACATTGCTTATTTGCTTTATCTTCCCGCTGGCTAACCTCACTGGTACCACTCCAACTCCTTTAACAGATAGCAATTTGCCATCAGCTTGTCCAAATTCATCACCATTGTCAGTTTCCTTGAGTTTTGAAAACCACTCTTTCCTTGAAGTCATGTGCTTGGATGCACCACTATCAATGTACCATGTTTCCTTGGCTTCATCACTTGTCATTAATGCTGTAATGAACAATTTTGAACTATCACCAGTATCATATTCATATTGATCATCATCGTATTGATGTTGATCAGTATAATTGTCTTCATAATAATAGTCATCAAATTGATGTTGATCAACATAATTTCCCACTTGCCATTTGTCTTTTTTTTGTTCCATCTCCTTCTGTTTCTTGAAGCATTTATGCTCCCAATGGCCAGGTTTGTTGCAGTACCTACAATTTCCAGGTTTATTTTGTCCTGAATAGCCATGTCCTTGACCTCGGCCTTGATTCCAATTGCCTCGATTCGGACTATCATTGACTTGCTCATGAAATTGTTGAAATGATCCCCGGCTTGAGTTTTTTCCTCTTGATCGATACCTTCCACGGCCAAATCTTCCACCTCGTCCTCTAATTGCAAGAGCTTGATCATAGCTCATGTTACGATGATTCAAGTTCTCTTGACGTTGCTCTTCTTGCAAAAGCAATACACCTAGTTCTTCATAGGTTGGAAGATTTTCTCTTGTGGCTATACTCGTCACAAACATCTGATGTGACTCACTCAGACTATTCAATGTCAATTGCATGATCTCACGATCTTGTACTCGCTCTCCAACTGCTGCTAATTGGTCACGGATCTCTTTGATCTTCAGTATGTGATTGGCAATAGTTGCACCATCATCCATCCGCAATGTATGCAACTTCGTCTTCAGAAACAGTGTTCGAGATGTATTTGTCATTTCAAACAATGCCTTTAGTGTATCCCATGCTTCTTTTGGTCCTTCTGAATCTGAAATATAGGGAATAATTGCATCTCTAACTGATAGGTTGATGACATTCTGGGCTTTCTATTTTCTCCTATCAAATGCTCGTTGATCTTCAATCACTGACCTTGTCTCTTCACCTATCACGATCTCCCACAGCTCCTTTTCCATCAAAATGTTCTTCAGCTTGAATTTCCAAACTGCATAGTTGCCGACACCTTCCAATTTGCTTGACTCATTAAGAACACTCTCGCTTAGAGTTGCCAGTACTGGATAGATGAGTTTGGCTCACAAAATTTATCACACCACAGAACTGTAAATTTTTGGTTGGACACCTGATATCAGTACAACGCGCAGGTGCACGACTACTCAAGATTCTCTTTAGCTCGCGCGCGTGGATCCGATATTGGTACAATTATGCGATATCGGTATGATGTGCAGATGGACGACTGCTTAGAATTTTCTTTACCTCTGGCGCATCGCTCCAATATTGGTACTGATATGTGATATCGGTATGATGCGCGGATGTACGACTGCTCTTGGTTTTCTTTACCTTTGGCGTGTCGATCCGATATTGGTACGGACAAGATGAAAAGTAGAGAGAATATTCTAGATTCTCCACTTCGGCGCGGCGGCTACGCCACCTCCTCTTTGCAAAGATTTCAAAATGTGTGATCTTTCAAAAGACAGAGATCAGTAATGTGAAAAGTATGAAGCTTCCTAACTCTAAATGACAGTACTAGACACTATCTAGTGTGATTTGTGGTACTCCAAACAGACAAATGAGAGATTTCTTGGCAAACCTCTAACACAAATAACACTTTCCACAACAACTAGGAAGTATTGTAAGAATCTCCCCCACTCAACAGATTTTCAATCTGTCTGATGCTGCTCTGGCCTTTTGGATGCCTCCGGGATTGTGCTTTTCACAACAACTAAGAAGTATTGTAAAAATCTCCCCACTCAACAGATTTTCAACTTGTTTGATGCTGCCTTGGCCTCTCTGATGCCTCCGGGACTGTGTCTTCGTTCCCCACTGATGATTCTGAGCTCTAAACCTGCAAAATACACCAAGGAAGGATTTCTTCCAGCCGTTTTTATCTCTCCAAGCTTTCACCTCCCGTGAAGGACTTTCTCACTTCGTTGCGGAGCCTGTGACAAGCTGTATCCACTGATCAGGCACGCATGACTATTGTTGTTCTGATACTAGGTCAAGAATTAGATATGCAACATCAAGCATTCACCATAAGCAATCACCACAAGAAGGCGGAAGAAGGACTCCCACTGTCACTCTATCATACTAACTCATACAGAATGTAAAATGTACAAATAAACCCTGAACCCCTGATAGAGAGAGAAAACCTACGAGTAGACTAATAAACTAGCCTATGACTAATGATAGCTGGTCACAGTTGTCAACATTAATGTACCTCATAAACAATAACAATGAAGTTTATCATTGGTTTCTAACAACTTGATGGAGATAACTACCATATCTGGAAATTCAAGATGAAGGTTATATTTCTAACCAAAGAACTGTGGGACATCGTTGATGGCACAGAGCTCAGACTAGAAGGTGATATAGCCGTCATCACCAAGTGGAGACTGAGAGATGGCAAAGCATTTGTCATAATCACCCTCCACATAAAGGATACTCAGATCAGCCACATACGTGCTGCTCAGACCACTAAGGATGCATGGGACATCCTAGCAACTCTCTATGACATTAGAGACGTCACATCCAAGCTTCATCGGAGGAAGAAATTCTTCACCTTCAGAATATCTAATGCGGATAGTGTTTCGAGCCACCTCAACACTTTCAAAAATCTTATGGAGTAGATCACTGCAACCGGCTCAGTCATAGAAGATTCCAATGCACTCATGACTCTATTATCGAGTCTACCTGAAGCCTATCAAAATTGGGTAATGGCAATTTCTACCCAGGAGCACCTCACTCTATCAAGAGTAATTTCGCTGTTCCTACAAGAGGAAATCAAAAGATCAGCATCCTTCTCAGGCTCATGATTGGATCCTCAAGCTCTGTATTCAAAAAATCAGAAGCTTAGATCCAAGAGATCTACAAAGTCAGGCTCTACTGACAAGAAGAGCAACATGCAGTCTGTACCAAATTCCAGTTCAGGATCGAATTCAAGCTCTTCATCATTCCAACCATCGCAAAAACTTTTCTGTAGATACTATAAGAGGACTGGCCACAAAATCAAGGACTGCCGAACTTTGAAGTACAACAATGAAAAGCATAAACAGTTCCAACAACAAGCACATAGTTCTACAACCAGTCACTCAAATCAGCAACAAGAAGAAGAAGATGAGGCAGCTTTCATGACCAAAGTCGAAGAACAACAGGATATTGATTCATGGTATCTAGACTTCGGAGCAACACAACACATGACTCACCATTGCGACTGGTTTGAAGACTACAAGTCATTCACCCACTCTTGAGCTGTGCAACTTGGAGACAACTCATCACATTCAATTGAAGGTGAAGGAATAGTTAGAGTTGAATTCAAAAGAAGTGAAGTCAAGTTGTTGTCCAACGTTCTCCATGTTCCAAATCTAACCAAGAATCTGTTCTTAGTTAGCAGAGTCACTGATTCAGGTCGGAGGGTTGAACTTGATACATAAGGCTCAATAATTCTTGACAAATCTCGAAAAGTTCTAGCCTACAGAAGGAGAAGTGGCTATCTATACAAACTCAACCATTGCTATTCTTCTAACAATCAAGCTCTTCACACAACCACTTTTGAATCAACTAATATGTTATGACATTTCAGACTTGGCCATCTTAATTTCAACAATATTCAGCAAATGTCAGTTCAGATTCTAGTACAAGATCTGACTTCAGTCAGCAAGCCAACTTCTCGATCAACGCATTTCTGATAGAGAATGATTTTACTCCAAACTCAGTAGACTTGAATGTCTATTTCAAGTCTGTATCAAATTACTTCATCATCATCACTCTCTACGTAGATGATACACTCACTGATGTACACAATGATCTGCACACGACCAGACCTTACATATTCGATCAATACACTCAGCCAGTTCCTGTCAAATCCAGGCTTAACTCATTGGAAGGCACTAACAAAGGTCATGAAGTACATCCAAGCAGCAAAAACTCTTAGTATTTGCTATGGAGGCAGCCACACTACCAACATCCTTCAAGCCTACACAGATGCAGATTGGGCAAGAGATGTCGACACCATAAAATCAACTTCTAGATCTGTATTCTTATACAACCAAGGCCCAATCTCATGGAACAGCTGAAAGCAAACCTCAGTTGCATTATCATCAATGGAATCCGAATACATAGTTGCCACCAATGCAACCATAGAGGCGATCTGGCTAAGGCAACTGCTTGCAGACCTCAACCTTGCACAACCACTTCCTACAACAATCTATTGTGACAATCAAAGCACAATAATGCTATCTCTCAATCCGAGATTTCACTTCGAAGCAAACATATAAAAATAATGTATCATAACCTTAGAGAGAAAGTGCATAACAAGAAAGTAGAACTGGTATTCTGCAGAACAAACCACATGGCATCAGATTACTTCACAAGGCTCTATCAAAGGAGCAACATCTCATATTTAACTATATGTTAAATTTGAAGATCAAAGTTTTTCAGGATCCACATTAAAGGGGAGTGTTAGATTTCTTGTGCTCAGTCTTAAACAAATCGTTTAAGTAATGAGCATCCTGAAAACCGAAGGCCGACTACATGTTTATGGGCCTTCAAATTTTTCCTTTGAGATTTCTTGTACCTTAAACGTTTTTTAGGCACCTTCTCCTTTTTTGTATTTTTCATCTTTTTCGCAACTTCGCAAAAAATGTGACATAGTGGCTAAGTGGCCAGAATGCCTTAGAAATCATTTTAAGTTACCTTCTCCTTTTTCCGCCACCTTCATCTTGTTCACTGTCTTTAATCTATGACACCTTCGCCTTCTTCGCTAAAACTTCAATGTAAGACACCTTCGACTTTTTTTGCCTTTTTGGCTTCTTCGCTGCCAGAATGCTTTAGAAACCAGTCTTAAGGCACCTTCACCTTTTTCGTCCTTTTTTTTGCCTTCTTCACTACCTTCAGTCTAACAGGCGCCTTAGGGATTTACACACCTAAATTCCAAGGGCACCTTCAAAAGTTGATATTTTCAGTGTAAGGCACTTTCAGAGCTTTCAGAGCTTTCAGATTTACCTACATTGGCGGACCGACGTCGCCAACTTATCATCAACCCTAAAATAACTGGAGAAACAAATATCCTAAGGGCAGTTACCAACTTTGTATAGATGCAAAACTGGAGTATATGGCAGTTAAGGCATAAGATATTTTTCTCTCGACACTTGTAAATATATATACTAGCTGAATCAAGCTATGTAAGTGTTAATTGAATTTCTCTTTTACTCAAAGTTTTTTTGTAGCCAGCATTATCATGCTAACAAGCTGAAGTTATTACTTCAAGCTATTGTACTCACTATTGATATTAATCAGAGTGCAATTTTTGTCTCACTACTACGTCGTTCACTTGTGCATTCTGTATGAATTCTTCTACTTGAATATTTTTGCTGCTAACTGTTGCATTTCCATTCCTACATGCTGCCCTCAATCCTCGAGCTTTTGTTGCCGCTCACGCCCCCACGATTTTACGACAAAGAGATCCCTCTACATCACTTGCAATAGAGTCTTCATTCTCATTTGAAATGTTGGCTTGCTTGAATTGATTTTTCTTCTTGAAGCAATTTGTAGCATAGTGACCCATCTTGCGACAAAAGAAACATTTGATATTCTTCTTTTTGTTTGAGGTAGAAGCATGAGAGGTATCAGCCTCTTCTCCTTCTTGGTCTTTGTCTTTTGCTTTTTCCTTGGAGTATTGGTGTTGCTTTTTGCTCCTCCCTTTGTGCTTGGCAAAAAGAGCTTTGCAATCACCATTCTGATTGAGTGATAATCTCTCCATCCTTAATAGCTTGTTCTCATGCCTTGATTCTTCAGCTATTACCACTCCTTACAAAGCTTCCAAAGTAGGTAGGTCCTCCTTGATGGCCTAGGATTGGACAAGATTCTCATACTCATCTCTCAATGAGTATCTTTCACTCTCATAACATAATTAGTGGCACTCTCATCACTCTTTTGAGAACTTTGGAAGATTTGATTTTTAAGAGTGAGGAGTCTTGAGGTATTCTTGGCCTCATAGATTGATTTGAGAGTATCCCAAGCATCCTTGGTCGATGTGCAAGTACCAATATCCCTCAAATTCTCATTGGAGACATTCATTTTGATATAATGGAGAGCCATCCTAGCTCTCCTAAGTCAAGCTTATGCACTTTAGATCCACACTAGATTGAAATCCAAGATCTATGTCAAAATCTAAGGCAAAGAGGCAAAGATAGATGCATAGAAAGCTATCCAAAGTAGTTTCACATGTAAGAGAAGTACTTCATGAAAAAAAACTAAGTCCCAACAAGCTCCTCTCCTCGAGTAGAGAGAGAATAGACTAGTTGGTCTTGGGTAGAGAGAGAAGGTAATACACACAAAAACTTGATTGCACTCAAATTTGCTCAAAAACTTAATTACATAATGATTGGTAAAGAGAGCACATATAAAACTCGTGGAGATCCATGCTTACATCCTATTGGACCCATTTCCCTAGCCTCTCTAACCCTATTGGATGAGTGATGCATCCATCTTGCATTTCTATTGGACCCTTCTTATGGATTTCTCAATTGTGATTGGACCCTTTGACCTTTGCCAACATTTTGACTTGATCACTCATCAAATTACATTAACACAAGTAAGCCTAATCACAAGCCTAACTAGCTCGAGTTTGCATCATAAGCTACTTTTGGCCAAATTGTGGCTTTACATGTGGAATTGACCATTTTGCCATCTTTGCCAATTTTGGTCCTATCAAAGTCCTACACAAAGATGCTTGACATAAAAACTTAGCAAACCCCTAAAGCTATGATAGATAACTTTTTATAACTTTCACATTTTTGTTGACGGAGACAATGGAGAAAGCTATTTTACCATGTCCCAATGTCATTGACTTTGAATGCTTCAAAACATTGTTGAAGAATCATACATGCCAAAGCCAAACATCATTAATGAAACACACATATGATTTTTGTTATTATATTAAGATATCCAATTAAACAGAGCCAATTGTTGTCACTATCAATGGCATTAGCTTTCAGTATCAATTCAAAATCAAATGGAATGAAAGTAGCATTAAATTGTTATAGGAAAAACAATTTTCAAATTCAGTTTCATGGATACTTTTTGGAGTTTGGTTTTTGCTCAATATGCCATCGACCTTGAAGATACATCATCAACTGAAGAATTTCATTTTCTTGTAAGTTAGGAACTTCAACTACAAATTTCAAACCTTCAAATGTTTCATAGAATAATGTTTTTTGCAGCTTGTGCAAGGAGAGGAACATAAAATTTATGTGGGCTCAAGAAAGAATAAACAAATTATAGAAGCTGACAGGCTGAAATCCGTTGAGTACGCAAAAAGATTCGTGGTTTTACATTTTTTCAAAACTCTGACCACCATAGCTAATTCCCAGAATTGCTTCTTTCTCTCACCACTGTAAATGGATTGCACAATCCACTCACCCCTGAGTAACCACTAGCTTGCAGCCCATTTTGATCCGCTTCTCTTCCCAATTGACGAAGTACTCAAAGATATGCGGCCAAATTTACGTCATAGCCACTTTTCAAAGCATTAGAGGAGTTCTCAATATCAAAAAGACCCTTTGTAAAGATACTTTTATTTTCTCTCTTTAGTTTCGACCGTCACCGGGCCCAATCAAAATGCACAGATTTGAAATCTACGTAACGTAGTTCAAATTAACTAAAAAATAAAAATGCAATATAGAAAACTTTGAAATTTGTGTCCGGGCAGCATGGACGTATCCCATTGGTTACTTTTTCCTGCCCGACACGTGCTAATCTGCCCAACGTCAGTATCTCAAGTTAAATTTACTTTACTATGTTGGTTAGTATAATGAAATTTTCTAACTATACTAGTTACAGTTATAGAAATATAGTATGTATAGTTACATAAAATATGGTATACGCAGTAACAGTGACTATGTTGGCATTCACATTAGATTAAATGTGATACAAGAAATTAAAATCAAGTAACATATCAGAGAGATTTTTGGCGCCCAATCTTTGAAAATAGCAATGGCGAGGAGACCCAGATGTACAATCGATTTTGTGATTCTTTACAATGAGAAAGATGAAGCTGATAACTCAAAGCCAACAAAATATACAAAGAACTCATGGGTATTGCTGCATCCATCATCAAAGGGCAATTTTCGACAAAAGAAAAGAGCAAAAATGACTTACAAATCTTATTGGAAAGCAAAAATTTTGAGTTTAAGACTACCCGAGGAGGTCAATTGATATCAGAAGTCCTAGTGCAACATGTATATATGCATTCAGAAATCAAAGTACATGATATCAATCCTCATGTCATCAAAAATGTAATTATAAGTATATCAAAACATATGCACTCTACAGCAATCATAGGTGATTTCCTTTATTGATGCTCTTCATATTATGATTTAAATGCTTCAACATTGTTTTTTTCTTTTAGATTTATATCCATCATGCATAAGTGAATGGGAGCCCCCACAATCACTTGCAGGAATATTAGACGTGATTCACTCTGATGTTGAAAAGCTACAATACAGAGGAAGAAGTCCAAAGAAACTTGCAGATTGTGGTATCTATTTTTATTAATCTTTATATACGCCACAAACAGATGGAGATTTTGGCAAGCTCGAAGCAATTCCATTGCCTAGATTTCAAAGTGATGAGTGGCCTACTCCTGACAGCATCGTTTCTGAATTCTTGAGATGCAAGCTACTCATTATATTAAAACTGCTATGAAGATAAGCACAGGCTCGAAAATTGTTCACTTAAGTTGGTTTATCTCATTGCATACATTTGTTGATTTTTTCTCGAGTGCTAGTGTTCGTAGAACACCAACTTTATTTGTTTGCAAGGATTTATCATATGAGACTTTGTCAGATCTCATGGATCAAGGCTGGGATAGTAAAACAAATAATGACATAGAATGCAGGATTAAAAAGTCCTCAATGATCTTTCGTTAGCATATCGAAAAGCAAATGCTCAGTCTCACATTTAGCTACCAGAGATACAATAAAATTGAAGGTACATGGCTACCACTGGATCAAGACTTTGAACTAAATGGTCACACAAACCGAATGGAGATAAGCATTATCTAAAATGAGGAATATTTGACTATGGTTGAGGTGGAAGAGCACTGGAAGCTTGATTTTATCATAACAGAGCTCATGCTATTACAAACCAATCTATCAACATATTTCAGATTTATCATCAACGGAAGACTCGTAAGTACTTTATGCTTATTGCCATTTCAAAATAGAACAAAATAATAGAAAATGTCATCATTTACAATTGCACATTCACTAATATTTGCCATGTCACAGATGCGAAAAAGACAGGAGCTGATAACGTGCTGCAAAGATCTACCTACAACAATCACCATTATGGAAGAACAATAGTTTCAAATAAACTTTAGTAGAAATCTGTGTATACACCCTTTCATTCAATAAATGAAAGCCCAAGTTGGGCATCTATACATGTATTTTGTGCTCCCAAATTCATAAACTGGAGCAACATTTGATATATCAATGTATATTTTTCTATGAAGTCTATACATGTATTTTTGTTCTATGCTATCTATATTTTTTCTGATCTTAATTTAGTACAACTACATCATCCTTTGCACCATCATCAATAACGGGAGGCTGAAGCCTTGCCCTAGCCAGTATACTCAGGATAATTTCTTGTCTAAATCTGTACACCTGGCTTGATGTGTACTCAGGAAGTGTAAACTGCAAAATAGAACATTCATGTATTAGTAATGGCCAATAACATCACCAGAATAGAAAACTAATCATGATTCCAAAATAAGAATAAACAAAATTTATTACCTTAGAAATATCAACATCTTGTTGACGGATGAACCACTGAAAAAACAGCTTGGCATTGTGAAATGTGTACCACCCACAGCTGAATGAATCATTTTGCTGGGGTGACTGCAAAATAATTCAGCACACAAGAAATCAATTATGAAACAGAATGAATTAAATTGAAAATATTTCATTAGAATACTGATTTCAAAATGCTATTAAGAAAGACAGATTTTACCTCCAAGCTGACGATCTGCCAGTCCATGGAATGGGGAACGTCTGTAGGAATATATTTACTTAGATATGGAATGAATATATCTACATCGTTATGCGTATTTCTTGCCGAATTCATCTTGACACAAGAACATTTAATAATATTATTTATAGATCTCTTAATAGAGATCAGGTTTAAACTCCAGTGGTCATTGCAAAATAAGATTGAAAGTACTTCAACGACAATTCTGGGAACTATTTAAATTGAAAATGTCAATGTTAATGCATAAAACAGGAAGAAGCACTTAATATATCTTACTTGGTATGATAAGGAATGACCAGATACTTTGTTGCTGGTGTGAATCCACTTGTCAGACACTGTGACAATGTGTCATTATTCTCCTTGAAGGCCTGGAGCAGAAAGTTACTCAGCACCAGCAACTCGTTTGATGAATCTCTTGCAATGTCAAATTGCAAGAGTGTCAGCCCAGACTCTATCACAGGATTACTGAATATGTCTTTCTCAAATTTAAGATAATCATCCGAATCTATATATGTATAGAAATTGGGAGGAGGAGGAGGAGGTGGATGTGTAATATCTACAGCAATGATAGGAGGATCCAAAACAGAGGTAGCTATATTTACAGCATTATCAACAGCAGCATTATCTACAATGGATTTTGGAATAGGCTTCATTTTCTTAGGAGCACGCTTGGGGGCTGTCTGCTTCCTAGGATGCTTCGTAGGAAGATGAGTCCTATTTACAGGAGTTGGTCTAGAAGCAGCAGGCTGAGATACATGTAACCTACAGTACCTATCCCTCATTCTCATCAGAAGCTGAAAATCCTTGGGCATTATGGTAACCCTCTTGGTATGGATGGCAAGCAAAAAAGAATTCTAAAAAAAAAAGCTAATATAATCTTTAGCAGTCTCCTGAAGGCACTGGAGAGCACTCGGTGTGAATCTAACATGTTGTCCGAGATCATTTCTTGTTATGTTTTGGACCGTACGGTAGAATGGAGCTCTTGGGATCAACATAGCTGTTGACCTCTGATACTTGCGTATCTCAGAGAGCCACCTGCTATAGTTGCGCATTCTAGGTCTAGCAGGGGGTGTGATGGCAACCGCAGGAGATGAGGATGAGCTAGGAGAGAAGAAGTCCCTCCTTGTTTGCTTTCTCCTATCCATGGGCGTGAACTATGTGATAGTGGACTTGTGCGTGAAGGTTAGGATGAGAAGGAAGGGATGATAAAGAACTCGTAGAGGACCGCTATGTACGGACAGAATGTATGGTATATCGGACCTATGCAAGCCAAATATCAGAGAGAACGATTAGATTCGACGAAAGACGCAAAGTGCGATATGGGGTGACATGCAAGAAGACGTATTGGACCTGTGCGCATGGAAGGTAGTAGTAGGAATTTTGATTGTGAAGAGCGCGCACAAATGCGATATGCAGATCGAAATAAAAAGTGAAAAAATTCATCGAAATTTGTGATTTTATATCGGGGTTCGCACGTGCGAAAGAACAACCTGTCACACGTGTGGGAGTTGTACGAACAAATGTGAGAGCGATACGTGTCACTCTGTCACACTACACGTGTGGGATTTGTATGATCAAATGCAAGAGCGACACGTGTTTATGAGCAATCGAATGAACATGCGACACGTGTCTAGGTGTCATTTCACACATGTGCAGGTGTCATCTCACACGTGCCTGCGCCTATTGTCGAATTGAAAGTAGACACGTGTCATAAGTCCGTTGACCGCACGTGCAAAAATTTAGTATAAATGGCACAAAAACCGAATAGTTTTTTACCTTTTGCGTTCTCGAAATTAACGACATATCGCTTTTGTGCGCGCTCATTTCTATCTATTTGCTTGCAAGTATACCTACTCGCGCACAAGTGGATATTCTGTATCTGTTTGTCATACATATCCATCTTCTGCACCATTTTGATAGTTAGTTTTGGTTCAGTTCTCCCGTGCGCACAAGTGCGATATTCACGCTACTGCCATGGCCTCTTCTTCATCATCCTCACGAGAATCAGGCTGGAGTTCATTTCTGAGTGAATTTGGGATTACTGAAAATCTGGACTACTTCCACAGCCTATTCAGGCCATATCTACATGTTTTCAAGACTGCACAACCAATTTCTAACGTATTTTATGAACATTATGTCAGATTCAGAGAAATAATTAGCAAGCATGTTTTCTCCATAGGCCAACTCTAGTACATGCATTATGCTGATCTTGTTCATTTTTTCCCAGCTTTTAGACATAGACTGGATAGAATGTTCACCAAATTGTTTGATCTTTTCAAAAGTAGTTCTATGTGTCCATATTGCAACAAGAAATGTCGATTGGTTAAATATCAGAGTGGTTTCGTACTTTTTCTTTTAGTTCAGATCCCAGATGATGATGAGTTTCCTGTTGCTGACCCTCCTTTTGCACCCTCCTCTATTCATTCAGCCATTAAGGATATCAGTCACTTTCTTATCGACAATCCTGATAAAGTAGTAGAGGAGTTCTCAATATCAAAAAGACCCTTTAAGAAATGCCATGTAGGATATACAAAAAAATCAAAATAAATAAAACAATATTGTTTATTTGCTTGCCCACACCACTCCCAAGGCCTCCCCAACTCCCAATGATCTACCCACAGTGTCTATAGTCACAGTTAAGAACTGTTAACAGTTTGCAGTATAACTTGACTAAATTCAAAAATATTCCCTCCATTGGTTACGAATTCCACTGGATCTAGAATATGACCGCCATCTCCAAATTCGAATCAGGAAAAATTGCAAAATGTTTACATATGCATTCCTTCCACGAGAATGGAAATATGAGCGCCAACTACCTATTGGAATGAAAAAATGAGCGGCATTTCCAAATTTGAATCAAGCATACAAGCATGGAGATTGGATTGATCATACATAGTATATAATATAATCAAAGATGAGTATTTTGTTTTGCTTCATAGAATCTGGTCATAGTACTTTGATGCAATTGATTACTCTATTATTTTTTTTATGATGACATTATATCATCTACATGTGGATATCCCTATTGATTTGGCACCTTTGCAAAGAAGAGGAGGCAAAGGAGTTCAAATATCTGCTGAAGATCGTTCTTGTTACAGGGCAGAAGGAAAGAAAAATGTGGATTTGTGGACAGATGGAACATTATATCCACAAGATCCAAGCACTTTGACACATCCCACATTCTCTTCAATAACTCATTTAGTTACATGGATATGCAATGGGCATAGTGGATTACTAGGATATTGTGAAAGATTGCAAAACCATGAAAAACAACTTTATATGAATAAAGTTCACTTTTTAGAAGGTGAGTTAATTCAAATATCCTCTTATTGTCAGAATAGAAATTGTCATCTCCAAAAGACGTTAGAAGAAAATGCACAACTTAAAAAAAAATAACGAATCATTACAGAAGATAGCAATCAATATCAAATCAGAACTAGAGGAAATGCAATCAGTCTTACAGTCTATTCGTATTGAAAACTTACAATTACTGAAGAATGTGGATTTGGTAAAGAAGAAGGCTGAAAGTAAGAAGCGAAAGCGACAAACTTGCAAGGATATTCAAACGCCTTCAAAAGGAGGTTATGGAAATAGAAGGATCCGTGCATTCAAGTAAGCATATTCTGAATTTTGTAAGTTTTTCAATGACATTTGAATTTAATTTCAGCTATGGTGATATTCTGTTAACTATCTGTTTTTTTTGTAGATCTGCATTAGTAGCTCCTCGCCCTTTCACAATTTCTGACTCATCTAACTTAAGTACTATGATTATTTTGCCATTCACCTTTTCATAGGTTATATCATAGAATGTGACGATATATCTCAGCAAGTAATTTAGATCAACAAATAAACTGTTTGATAAATTATAGAATATCGATCTTCCATCAGTTTCATACACCTCCTCGATATGAAATGGAGTTTCAGTGATCTTATGTATACCTATGTTTAATATATTCCTCTCTTTCTTCAAGTGATATGTCCTAGGGATTGGGACTTTTCTAATTTGAACTTGCTTAAAAGCTTCTTTAATTAGTTTAAATATTGTTGCATATGCTTCCCTACTAATACCTACAAAGTCACAAGCACCCTGAACTATAGTCTTATCTAAAATATTTTGAATGTCCACCATCAAAGACTCTGCTATTTTATACTTTACATTTGAAATCCTATTGTTCATCATGATACACTCAGTGGATTTGCAAGTCAATATTGTGCCCAAGTATAACTCTCATGAATGGTGCTCTATCCCAAACAGAGAACCAAGAAGATTTCAAATTCGGTGTCCATTCAGAAAATGATATATGGTGGTTGGCAGCGTTTCAGATAACTAGCCTCATTATTACAGTACATTCATTCAATAGTATTAATACATTGTGAACTAAGTATGATTAATTCTTTGGACATGTGCTGAAAGAGGATCATGATATATTATCATGGACATTCTCAAGGACATCTTATCCTAGGATCATCAAGGACCATATGGATGGAGGATTTCTCAATGTTCCAAGAGTTGGAGACTTCAATGTTGAATGGCACTTAGCAGGTGATTTGAAAACATTGAAATGTATGTATAATGTCTCTCACAGTGCTACATCAAAACACCCTTGTTTATACTGCATGAAAATGGCAAAAGATGTAACTAGGAGTATAAGAATTACTAGAGAATATGCAGATCCAAACTGGAAGTCTGTGTTGTCTATCTCCTTAAAAAATGTGCATGTTTGCACTCTTCATGCAGAAGTTAGATTAATAGAAAAGATCATTTATCTTCATATAGTTTTTGCTTGGAATACTAAGCCAACATCATTAGCAAAGAAAGCTATCTCTCGATTAGAAGATGTTTTATCAAAATCAGGACTCCATAAAGGACATGATAAAATTCAAAAAGATGAAAAGCTTTCAGAAAAGAATGGGAACATGCCAACTAAGCCAAGCATAGGAGGAGCAAAGGCACGTCGTTTTCTATCAAATCATACTGGTAAGGCTTCTAATATTCAACACTCAGTCTTGACAGATATTATTGTTGACACTTAGGACTTCGAGAAAGATGGCAAAACCAGAGTACTAAAAGTTGATGTACGGAAAAAGCTTGATAGTATGATTGCTATTTTAAGAAAAGAAAAATACTCTGATATTGATAAGGAAGCTGTCCAAAGGACTTGTGTTGAGTTTGTTAATGCAATATCAAAAGCATGGGGAGAAGATCACATCACTCATCACATGGTTAGTATAAAATTTTCAAAATGCTTTCAGATTTTCATATATATTTAGATCTAAACATAAGACTAACATTATGATTTTGACATATGCAGCACATACAAAGAGATCATACAACATTTTTTGCAAATACATATGGAAGCTTCAGTGTATGGTCATCACAAGGGATGGAGAAGTCACACTGGCAAGCACAAGCAGCATTTCATAGAAATACACAACATGGAGGAACCAATGAAATACGAAACTACATTTGTCAATTGTTTCAGTGGTTCTACCGTAGAGTTCAGATTCGACATATAACAAAGTTCACACAATACAACAAGTTTAGAAACGCATGCAAGTTCATACAGGAAGAGAAAATTAGATGATAGAAGATCATCATGACATGTTCAGAATTGCTTTGAAAATTCATTGAACAAGAGAGGAGCAATACCCAATGTAAATGTATTGATTGTATTATACAAAGTGTCAACTATTCATCATCAGATCTTGTATCAGATTCTATGGTAGTATTGTCATGAAGAAATTCTCTGCTAGCGTATGCATCTAATAGATGTGCATTATCCTTATTTCCACTAAGCTCAATATAAGTGGAATACAATGAATAATGGGAGCTCCTTAAAGGAACATTCCCATCAGTAAAGCCTAAAATGTTCAAAACATAAGATCTTTTGACAAAAATGATCTTGTTTGTCTTAACAAATTTATGTCCTCCTAAATAAAATGATAAAGCTTTAACTGCCATTATAAGACTCTCTCCGACTGGCCTCAGTTTGAAATGAGCAATACAGATCTCACTCTTCAAGAAATGCCAAAGATAGTGGCCCAGTCCACTGTCCCTCTAGAACGAGGATGCATGTTGTCTAAAACCACCTCGTCTCGCAGCAAAATCATCTATTGTGAGAGCATCCTACAATAGGAAATATGCTAGCAAAAACACATTCAGTGATTGAAAACATTCAAATCAAAGAAAGATTAAACACTTACACATTCTTCATCATCAGCAGCAACCAGATCAGGATGACCAATATAATGACCATGTACTGAAGTGGAATCATCAGTGAAATGCATTAATGATGGACGAGGGAAGCCCATCTGGGATTAAAATGCCGTGAATTCTTCATCGGATGGCCTACCTCACCCATCCTCAGCTATATTTGATAAAGTCTTATTCAAGCATTCTTCACCGGTCATAAGACCCTCCTCATCATCAAAATCAATACCAGCAACAAGTTCATCTGTCTCAAAATCTACAAAGTTGGAGAATTCAGAAATTGTGCCGGATAATAAGCATAGAACCTTGTCCTCACTATAGTCAAAAAATTTACATAAATCAGCAGTAGTAAAATATACAATGTCATTAATATAATATACAGACAAATTGAAAAGACGTTTCAAATTCTCCATAGATTTGGATTCATCATCAGATGTATTTTGGCCAATGAAAAAATCTTGGAGAACATCAGTATTTACATCAATGAAGTCACTTTCTTTATCAGGAGTGTCGATAAGAAAGTGACTGATATCCTTAATGGCTGACTGAATAGAGGAGGGTGCAAAAGGAGGGTCAGCAACAAGAAACTCATCATCATTTGGGATCTGAACTAAAAGAAAAAGTACGAAACCACTCTAATATTCAACCAATCGACATTTCTTGTTGCAATACAGACACATAGAACCACTTTTGAAAAGATCAAACAATTTGGTGAACATTCTATCTAGTCTATGTTCTAAAGCTGGGAAGAAATCAACAAGATCAGTATAATGCATGTACTAGAGTTGACCTATGGAGAAAACAGGCTTGCTAAGTATATCTCTGAATCTGACATAATGTTCATAAAATATGTCAGAATTTGATTGTGCAGTCCTGAAAACATGTAGATAACGCCTGAAGAGGCTATGGAAGTAGTCCAGATTTTTAGTAATCCCAAATTTACTGAGAAATGAACTCAAGTCTGATTCTCGTGAGGATGATGAGGAAGAGGCCATGGTAGTAGCGTGAATATCGCACTTGTGCGCGTGGGAGAACTGAACCAAAACTAACAATCAAAATGGCGCAGAAGATGGATATGTACGGCAAACAGATACAGCATATTGCACTTGTGCGTGAGTAGGTATACTTGCAAGCAAATGGACAGAAATGAGCGCGCACAAAAGCGATATGTCACGAATTTCGAAAACACAAAAGGTAAAAAATTATTCGGTTTTCATGCCATTTATACTAAATTTTTGCACATGTGGTCAATGGACTTATGACACGTGTCTACTTTCAATTTGACAACAGGCGCAGGCACGTGTGAGATGACACCTGCACACGTGTGAAATGACACCTAGACATGTGTCGCGTATTCATTCGAGTGCTTATAAGCACGTGTCGCTCTCGCATTCGGTCGTACAAATCCCACACGTGTAGTGTGACAGAGTGACACGTGTTGCACTCGCATTTGTCCATACACCTCCCACACGTGTGACAGGACGTTCTTTCGCACGTGCGAACCCCGATCTAAAATCACAAATTTCGATGAATTTTTTTCACTTTTTTTTTCGCTCCGCATATTGCATTTGTGCACGCCCTTCACAATCAAAATTCCTCCTACTACCTTCCATGCGCATAAGTCCAATACCTCTTCCTACGTGTCACTCCATATCGCATTTGTGCGTCTTTTCTCAAATCTAATCGTTCTCTCTGATATCGGCTTGCATAGGTCCGATATACCGTACATTCTGTCCGTACATAGCGGTCCTTTGCGAGTTCTTTATTGTCCCTTCCTTCTCATCCTAACCTTCACGCACAAGTCTGCTATCACATAGTTCATGCCCATGGATAGGAGAAAGCAGACAAGGAGAGACTTCTTCTCTCCTGGCTCATCCTCATCTCCTGCGGTTGCCATCACACCCCCTTACTAGACCTAGAACGCGCAACCCCAGCAGGTGGCTCTCTGAGATACGCAAGTATCAGAGGTCAACAGCTTTGTTGATCCCAAGAGTTCCATTCTACCGTGTTGTCCGAAACATAACAAGAAATGATCTCGGACAGCACATTAGATTCACACCGAGTGCTCTTCAATGCCTTCAGGAGGTTGCTGAAGATTATATTAGCCTTTATTGTTAGCATTCTTTTTTGCTTGCCATCCATACCAAGAGGGTTACCATAATGCCCAAGGATTTTTAGCTTATGATGAGAATGAGGGATAGGTACTGTAGGTTACATCTATCTCAGCCTTCTGCTCCTAGACCAACTCATGTAGATAGGACTCATCTTTCTACGAAGCGTCCTAGGAAGCAGACAGCCCCCAAGCATGCTCCTAAGAAAGTGAAGCCTATCCCAGAATCCATAATGCTGCTGTTGATAATGCTGTAAATATAGCTACCTTTGTTTTGGATACTCCTAATATTGCTGTAGATACTACACTTCCATCTCCTCCTCCTTCTTCCAATTTCTATACATATATAGATTCGGATGATTATCTTAAATTTGAGAAAGACATATTGGATGCTATAGATACAATTGGTACTCCTTTTTGTTTTAGAGCAGAAGAACTTGATTTTAGTATTAATTTTAGAGTTCTAGATTGTCTGGATCTCAAAGACAGACGAGCTGGTGATGTTATTGTCCATTACTAATACATGAATGTTCTATTTTGCAGTTTACACTTCCTGAGTACACATCAAGCCAGGTGTACAGATTTAGACAAGAAATTATCCTAAGTATAATGGCTCGGGCAAAGCTTCAGCCTCCCATTATTGATGATGGTGCAAAGGATGATGTAGTTGTACTAAATTAAGATAAAAAAAAATATAAATAGTATCGAACAAAAATACATGTATAGACTTCATAGAAAAATATACATTGATATATCAAATGTTGCTCCAGTTTATGAATTTGGGAGCACAAAATACATGTATAGATGCCCAACTTGGGCTTTCATTTATTGAATGAAAGGGTGTATACACAGATTTCTACTAAAGTTTATTTGAAACTATTGTTCTTCCATAATGGTGATTGTTGTAGGTAGATCTTTGCAGCACGTTATCAGCTCCTGTCTTTTTCGCATCTATGACATGGCAAATATTAGTGAATGTGCAATTGTAAATGATGACATTTTCTATTATTTTGTTCTATTTTGAAATGGCAATAAGCATAAAGTACTTACGAGTCTTCCGTTGATGATAAATCTGAAATATGTTGATAGATTGGTTTGTAATAGCATGAGCTCTGTTATGATAAAATCAAGCTTCCAGTGCTCTTCCACCTCAACCATAGTCAAATATTCCTCATTTTAGATAATGCTTATCTCCATTCGGTTTGTGTGACCATTTAGTTCAAAGTCTTGATCCAGTGGTAGCCATGTACCTTCAATTTTCTTGTATCTTTGGTAGCTAAATGTGAGACTGAGCATTTGCTTTTCGATATGCTAACGAAAGATCATTGAGGACTTTTAATCCTGCATTCTATGTCATTATTTGTTTTACTATCCCAGCCTTGATCCATGAGATCTGACAAAGTCTCATCTGATAAATCCTTGCAAACAAATAAAGTTGGTGTCCTACGAACACTAGCACTCGAGAAAAAATTAACAAATGTATGCAATGAGATAAACCAACTTAGGTGAACAATTTTGGAGCCTGTGCTTACCTTCATAGCATTTTTGATATCAATGAGTAGTTTGCATCTCAAGGATTCAGAAACAATGCTATCAGGAGTTTGCATCTCAAGGATTCAGAAACAATGCTATCATCTCATCACTTTGAAAACTAGGCAATGGAATTGCTTCGAGCTTGCCAAAACCTCCATCTGTTTGTGGCGTATATAAATATTAATAAAAATAGATACCACAATCTGCAAGTTCCTTTGGACTTCTTCCTTTGTATTGTAGCTTTCCAACATCAGAGTGAATCACGTCTAATATTCTTGCAAGTGATTGTGCGGGCTCCCATTCACTTATGCATGATGGATATAAATCTGAAAGAAAACAACAATGTTGAAGCATTTAAATCATAAGAGCATCAATAAAGGAAATCACCTATGATTGCTGTAGAGTGCATATGTTTTGATATACTTACAATTACATTTTTTGATGATCATGAGGATTGATATCATGTACTTTGATTTTTGAATGCATATATACATGTTGCACTAAGACATCTGATATCGATTGACCTCCCGGGGTAGTCTTAAACTCCAAAATTTTTGTTTTTTAGTAAGATTTGTAAGTCATTTTTGCTCTTTTCTTTTGTCGAAAATTGGCCTTTGATGATGGATGCAGCAATACCCATGAGTTCTTCGTATATTTTGTTGGCTTCCAGTTATCAGCTTCATCTTTCTCATTGTAAAGAATCACAGAATCGATTGTAGATTTGGGTCTCCTCGCCATTGCTATTTTCAAAGCTTGGGCGCCAAAAATCTCTTTGATATGTTACTTCATTTTAATTTTTCGTATCACATTTATTCTAATGTGAATGCCAATATAGTCACAGTTACTGTGTATACCATATTTTATGTAACTGTACATACTATATTTCTATAACTGTAACTAGTATAGTTAGAAAATTTCATTATACTAACCAGCATAGTAAAGTAAATTTAACTTGAGATATTGACGTCAGACAGATTAGCACGTGTCGGACAGGAAAAGGAAACCAATGGGATACGTCCATGCTGCCCGGACACAAATTTCAAAGCTTTCTATATTGCATTTTTATTTTTTAGTTAATTTGAACTACGTTACGTAGATTTCAAATCTGTGCATTTTGATTGGGCCCGGTGACGGTTGAAACTAAAGAGAGAAAATAAAAGTATCTTTACAAAGGGTCTTTTTGATATTGAGAACTCCTCTAATGAAAGTAACTTCATTGATTTAAATACTGATGTTCTCCGGGATTCTTTCATTGCGCAAAATACATCTGATGATGAATCCAAATCTATGGAGGATTCGAAATGTCTTTTCAATTTGTCTGCATATTATATTAATGACGATGTATACTTTACTACTGCTGATTTATGTAAATTTTTTGACTATCGTGAGGACGAGGTTCTATGCTTATTATCCGGCACAATTTCAGAATTCTCCAACTTTGTAGATTTTGAGACAGATGACCTTGTTGCTGGTATTGATTTTCATGATGAGGAGGGTCTTATGACCGGTGAAGAATGCCTGAATAATACTTTATCAAATATAGTTGAGGATGGGCGAGGCAGACCATCCAATGAAGAATTCACGGCATTTCAATCCCAGATGGGCTTCCCTCGTCCATCATCAATGCATTTCACTGATGATTCCACTTCAGTACGTGGTCATTATATTGATCATCCTGATTTGGTTGCTGCTGATGATGAAGAATGTGTAAGTATTTAATCTTCCTTGCATTTGAATGTTTTCAATCACTGAATGTGCTTTTGCTAACATATTTCCTATTGCAGGATGCTCTCATAATAGATGATTTTGCTGCGAGACGAGGTGGTTTCAGACAACATGCATCCTCATTCCAAAGGGACAGTGGACTGGGCCACTATCTTCGACATTTCTTGAAGAGTGAGATCTGTATTGCTCATTCCAAGTTGAGCCCAGTCGGGGAGAGTCTTATAATGGCAATTAAAGCTTTATCATTTTATTTAGGAGGACATAAATTTGTTAAGACAAATAAGACAATTTTTGTCAAAAGATCTTATGTTTTGAGCATTTTAGGCTTTACTGATGGAAATGTTCCTTTAAGGAGCTCCCATTATTCATTGTATTTCACTTATATTGAGCTTAGTGGAAATAAGGATAATGCACATCTATTAGATGCATACGCTAGCAGAGAATTTCTTCATGACAATACTACCATAGAATCTGATACAAGATCTGATGATGAATAGTTGACACTGTGTATAATACAATCAATACATTTACATTGGGTATTGCTCCTCTCTTGTTCAATGAATTTGCAAAGCAATTCTGAACATGTCATGATGATCTTCTACTCAACAATCATCTAATTTTCTCTTCCTGTATGAACTTGCATGCTTTTCTAAACTTGTTGTATTGTGTAGACTTTGTTATATGTCGAATCTGAACTCTGCGGTAGAACCACTGAAACAATTGACAAATGTAGTTTCGTTTTTCATTGGTTCCTCCATGTTGTGTATTTCGATGAAATGTTGCTCGTGCTTGCCAGTGTGACTTCTCCATCCCGTGTGATGACCATACACTGAAGCTTCCATATGTATTTGCAAAAATGTTGTATGATCTCTTAGTATGTGCTGCATATGTCAAAATCATAATGTTAGTCTTATGTTTAGATCTAAATATATATGAAAATTTGAAAGCATTTCGAAAATTTTATACTAACCATGTAATGAGTGATGTGATCTTCTCCCCATGCTTTTGATATTGCATTAACAAACTCGACACAAGTCCTTTGGACAACTTTCTTATCAATATCAGAGTATTTTTCTTTTCTTAAAATAGCAATCACACTTTCAAGCTTTTTCCATACATCAACTTTTAGTACTCTGGTTTTGCTATCTTTCTCGAAGTCCTAAGTGGCAACAATAATATCTATTCAGACTGAGTGTTGAATATTAGAAGCCTTACCAGTATGATTTGATAGAAAATGACGTGCTTTTGCTCCTCCTATGCTTGGCTTAGTTGGCATGTTCCCATTCTTTCTTGAAAGCTTTTCATCTTTTTGAATTTTGACATGTCCTTTATGGAGTCTTGCTTTTGATAAAACATCTTCTAATCGAGAGATAGCTTCCTTTGCTAATGATGCTGGCTTAGTATTCCAAGCAAAAACTATATGAAGATAAATGTATCTAACTTCTGCATGAAGAGTGCAAACATGCATATTTTTTAAGGGGATAGGTAGCACAGGATCTACATATTCTCTAGTAATTCCTGTACTCCTAGTTACATCTTTTGTCATTTTCATGCAGTACAAACAAGGGTGTTTTGATGTAGCACCGTGAGAGACATTATACATACATTTCAATGTTCTCAAATCACCTGCTAAGTGCCATTCAGCATTAAAGTCTCCAACTCCTGGAACATTGAGAAATCCTCCATCCATATGGTCCTTGATGATCTAGGATAAGATGTCCTTGAGAATACTACTCAATGAATGTAATGTAATAATGAGGCTAGTTACCTGAAACGCTACCAACTACCATATATCATTTTTTGACTGGATACTAAATTTGAAATCTTCTTGGTTCTCTGTTTGGGATAGAGCACCATTCATTTGAGTTATACTAACCCTTTCCATCTTCTGCCCTTTCACAATTTCTGACTCATCTAACTTAAGTACTATGATTATTTTGCCATTCACCTTTTCATAGGTTATATCATAGAATGTGGCGCTGTATCTCAGCAAGTAATTTAGATCAACAAATAAATTGTTTGATGAATTATAGAATATCGATCTTCCATCAATTTCATACACCTCCTCAATATGAAATGGAGTTCCAGTGATCTTATGCATACCTATGTTTAATGTATCCCTCTCTTTCTTCAAGTGGTATGTCCTAGGGATTGGGACTTTTCTAATTTGAACTTGCTTAAAAGCTTCTCTAATTAGTTTAAATATTGTTGCATATGCTTCCCTACTAATACCTACAATCACAAGCACCCTGAACTATAGTCTTATCTAAAATATTTTGGATGTCCACCATCAAAGACTCTGCTATTTTACACTTTACATTTGAAATCCTATTGTTCATCATGATACGCTCAGTGGATTTGCAAGTCAATATTGTGCCCAATGACATTCCTAGTGCATTGTCTTTAATATTCCGAGGAGCTACTAATGCAGATCTGCAAAAAAAGCAGATAGTTAACAGAATATCACCATTGCTGAAATTAAATCCAAATGTCATTGAAAAACTTACAAAATTTAGAATATGCTTACTTGAATGCACGGATCCTTCTATTTCGATAACCTCCTTTTGAAAGCGTTTGAATATCCTTGCAACTTTGTCGCTTTCGCTTCTTACTTTCAGCCTTCTTCTTTACCAAATCCACATCCTTCAGTAATTGTAAGTTTTCAATACGAATAGAATGTAAGACTGATTGCATTTGCTCTAGTTCTGATTTGATATTGATTGCTATCTTCAGTAATGATTCATTATTTTTTATGTGTCAAAGTGCTTGGATCTTGTGGATATAATGTTCCATCTGTCCACAAATCCACGTTTTTCTTTTCTTCTGCCCTATAGCGAGAACGATCTTCAGCAGATATTTGAACTCCTTTGCCTCCTCTTCTCTAGAAAGGTGCCAATCAACAGGGATATCCACATGTAGATGATATAATGTCATCATCAAAAAAATAATAGAGTAATCAGTTGCATCAAAGTACTATGACCAGATTCTATGAAGCAAAACAAAATACTCATCTTTGATTATATTATATACTATGTACGATCAATCCAATCTCCATGCTTGTATGCTTGATTCAAATTTGGAAATGCCGCTCATTTTTTCATTCCAATAGGTAGTTGGCGCTCATATTTCCATTCTCATGGAAGGAATGCATATGTAAACATTTTGCAATTTTTTCTGATTCAAATTTGGGGATGGTGGTCATATTCTAGATCCAGTGAAAATATTGCCCTTTTCGTAACCAATGGAGAGAATATTTTTGAATTTAGTCAAGTTATACTGCGAACTGCCAACAGTTCTTAACTGTGACTATAGACACTGTAGTTAGATCATTGGGAGTTGGGGAGGCCTTGGGAGTGGTGTGGGCAAGCAAATAAACAATATTGTTTTATTTATTTTGATATTTTTGTATATCCTACATGGCATTCCTTAAAGGGTCTTTTTGATATTGAGAACTCCTCTAATGCAATACATTGTTTTGAGCAATTTTTCTATGAATTCTCCCCTGAATCCACCTATGACTATCATTCTGATCTTCCTCGAAGCTCCAATCGAAGGAACTTTGTTGTCTCCTGCCATCCAGACTGTCAATATCCCATATAGAGTCCTCTCTTTTGAGATGCTTTGAGTGCTATTTTTCCTGGTGAAAGACGATATCCATATCCGACATCGAAGTGTTCAAAGCATCCGACTTACTTCATTCCATCAACTTTGACTTTTCATGAATATACCCATCGACCGAATTCATCGACATGTTTGACTTTGTCAACTTACCCGACGTCACCAACTTTTCAACAACTACCAATTGTGTATACTCATCTGATATATATACAAGATCGACTTATTCGACATCGAAGTCATCAACTTCTCATGTATATACATATGTTCATATGTTCAAAGAGACATCGACGTACTCGACTTACTCGATATGGACGTTTCAATACTAACTCCATCAATCGAATTCGTCATCAACCGAACTTTGTCAACTCTTTTCCATTAGGGAAAAATCGATTCAAATAAACTATCAGAAGTCTTTATGGCAGTTCACCTACTATTGTACATACAGCTATTGTTCTAAGATGGTTGTAATTAATATTAAATAGATATTTAACAAACAAATATTTTCTCAAGTAGATATTTTGTATCAGTAGTTGAGTTAACAATTAATCAATCTTCTCTCAAGAAGAATTCTTGTAGCCAACTAAGTGATCGCGAAGCGAAGCGAATCACAAAGCAAAAGGATTCATGAACGAAATCAGTTCGTCAGAAATTCAGATGTGATCGCTGGTCATTGTCGGCTGTATCACTCCTACAATCCTTCAGAGGGTAGTCAGACACAGCTGATCTACGTTAACAAATTAATGTTGCATTCAACGAGATCAAACCAATGTGCGGAAATAGAATGGACAAGTGAACTAGACACACAAATAATATTAGATAGAAATAAATTTGAGATCATACAATCAACTAGATTAATAATGTGCACAACAACTACAAATACATCTATTGATTTTTCTGATTCTTCAAGCACTGCATGCAGATCCATGCAGTGCATTGGTGTGAGAGATATACAATTCTCTCACAAATTCAAGTCCCGCTTACTAGTGGACTTTAGATCTACTGATCCTATCATAGAATTATCTCGCACGCAGGTGGATTCGTATTCTATATCTTTTCATGTCTGATTCTTGTCTTGCCTACTAGCATAAGACTTCAGACTCACTTGCATATTCATCAACCAAATTTCGTGTCACATTCTTGTAACTTACAGATTAGAAAGATTAAACATCTAGAATTAATCGTGAATTACAAGAGTGGCAGATTAACCACGATCTAGAACAGTTCTGATGATGTCATGTTATCATATCAGATATCTGTACCCCATGGTACATGGCTAATCTTCTTGGTTGTTCGTGGGGCATGACTGATTTTGTGTTGTGTCATGTCGTGTCGCCAATTGTCAAAGGTCCAAAATTGAAGGCTAGCAAAGCTTTGGCATTAGAAACAAAATGTTTCTTCAATGCTTGAAGAATCAAGAAGGTCAATAGATAATAGTGTAGCTGTTATGCACATATTATTCTGTATAATTCTATGATCTCGAATGTAATTTTGTCTGTTATAATTTGTGTACCTGATTCACTTGTTTGTTCAATTTCGCACTTTGGTTTGATTTTGTTGAATGCTATATTAATCTGTTAATGTAGATCAACAATGTCTTTCTACACTCTGAAGGATTGTAGGAATGATATAGCCGGTAGTGACCAGCAATTGTATCTGAATTCCTGATGAATTGATTTTGTTCATGAATGCTTTCGCTTTGTGCTTCGCTTTGCAATCACTTGGCTATAAGCGTAAATCAATTTTAGAGATCACTTAAGTTTCGTTTCATTTTGCTTCGTTTCGTTTCGTCTCGTCTTGTCTCCTTACAAAGCCTGATTGATCTTTCCGTGAATGCTTGTGCTTCATTTCGTTTCGTGTTGTTTCGCGATCTCTATGCTTCCAACATGAATCAATGTCAAAGCTCGTTTAAGTTTCGCTTCGCTTCGCTTCATTTTGTTTTCATCTAGATTTCGTTTCGTTTCATTTCGTTGTGTTATAGAGCCTGATTGATCCAACAAGAATTATTCTCGAATAGAAATAATTCAAGTTTCGTGAATTGTTCGAGACTTTTATCAGTTTGTCACCAAAGTTATAGCTGGAATCTGCATTTTTTGAGTGCATTTTTTTGCATCAGTGGTATCAGAGCCTACTTTTGTCATAGTCTGACATAGCCAAAAAGCTATCAGATCTAGGAGGCTAAGCATTCAAACAAAGAACCATTAACAAGTAAAAACACAAATTTAGAAGCAATGGTTTCAATTAGTAGCATAAAATTCAAGATCTATACAGTTCTGGATTCATCAAGATCTAACTTCCTAGCATGGAAGATTAAGACCTCACTAATACTAAAGGCAGAAGGATTGTTTTCCTGGGTTGATGGCACCGAGGAAATGCCTACAACAACAAGCAAGGAGCTCCGCAAATGGAGGGAGAAGAATGACAAGGCAGTAGCCTTGTTATCATCATCCATCAAGGATAGCCTCACACTTGACCTGGCTACACTCTCTAAAGCAAAGGAGATGTGGGATACACTACTAACGAGATTTCAGACAAAATCACGTAGTCAAATAATGATGCTTGAAGATCAGCTGACAAACCTACAATGGGATGGCAAAGACCTCACTTCCTTTTTTAGGAAGATGAAGGATCTATTCCTATCACTACACAATTCTGGAGCAGAAAAGGTAGTGTCAGTAGAGAAGCAGCTCACTTATCTATTGAGAGCCTTACCTAGATCCTTCCAGACAGCTATAACTCTATTAGCAAAGGATCCTACAATGACTCTCGAAAAGGCAATTGTCGAGATTCGAGAGGAAGTCGAGGCTCGAGAGCACCTTGATCACAAGAATTCTTCTAACCAAGCCCTCTACATCAACAAAGAAAAGACAAAGAAACAATTCAAGCCTAAGAGGGAGTCAGATTAAAAGTAGGATCGTGATCAACAAATAGAAGGAACCAGTAAAGGCAAATGGAAGAACAAAGGAAGGTCGAAACAGCAAAGTGGAGACAAGAAGACTTGTGTGAGATGCAGACGCAAAGGACACACAGTTGATTCATGTTGGCTCAATCCGAAAATTGAGTATATCCACTGCCACATGAAGGGTCATGCAGCCATGGAATGTCGCCTGAACCCAAGAAACAAATCAGCATAAAACAGATAGGAGAACTATAATAGTTCATCCTATGTCGAGGAGCCAGAGAGCCCAAAAATGTTCGTCCTAGTCGAGGAGCTAGAGAGCTCAAAAATAAATGAAGAAAGATTGAATAGAAATAGTTTGACTGCCTACATCTGTGCAAACATGTGTGGAGTGTCAACACCTAACACACAGGAGGTAATCCTAGAGTTAGGAGCTACCTCACACTTTGTTACATCAAGACAAATCATGTCTGATTTTCAAAGTGCAGATCCATCAAGATTTATTGTCCTTGGAGATGGATCCAAATACCAAGTGAATGGTATTGATTCACTGTGGCTCAACACGAATGGCAGAGACAGGCGACTCGAAGATGTTCTGTTCATGCCTACACTGCAGCAGGACTTGCTATCCATGGCAAGAATAGCTGATGTAGAGATGTGTGTGACATTCTCAGACGAAGCATGCAACGCTGTTGATGCTAGTACCAGTACCCTGATCACTCAAGGTAGAAGAAAAGGCAATCTGTATCACTTGAAGGTACGCCTGCCTGTAAAGTGCATCAGACTCATGATGATTCGCCAGACACTCTATGGCACAGGAGACTATGCCATATGAATTCAATGGCACTATACCAAGCAAGCCATCATGGAGCAATCACAGGGGTGATTCATGTCTGAAGGGTAAGATGTCACGCACTCTATTTGTCAAGGACTCCTATAGATCGACCAAGATTCTGGAGTTAGTGCATTCTGACATCTGTGGACCTTTTAATGTGATCTCAATAGGAGGCTCAAAATATTACATTACCTTTATTGATGATTATAGTAAATTTTTCAAAGTGTATTTTATTCAGAATAAATCAAAAGCATTTGACAAATTTAGAGAGTACATGAATTGGGCAGAGAGATGCACTGGCAACAAAGTGAAGCAGATCAGAACATATCGAGGCAGAGAATACATCTCGAATCGATTCTCTGACTTCTGCAATGATCGTGGTATCATTCATAGAAGGACTGCAACTTACACACTGCAGGGCAATGGTGTTGCAGAGAGGAAGAATAGGACCCTGATGAAAGCTTTCAGATGCATGATGGTCTAATCGAAAGCTCCAAGAGTACTGTGGGCTGAAGCAGTAGCTATAGCTGCATACATCTAGAATAGGACAAGGAAGTCTGGTGTCCCTCACATGACACCACACGAACTATGGTGGGGTAGAAAACCCAATCCGGCTCACATCAGAATCTTTGGCTATGCAGCTATGCACATATTCCTGATAAGCTTCGAAAGAAGCTTGATGAGAAAGCTGAATAGGGATATCTTGTAGGACATGACAATGATTTGTCATACTACAGAGTCTATATGCCAGAGACAAACACTGTGAAGACAGTTAGGGATGTCAGATTTGATGAGAGCATAACAATGGCCAACGATGATCCTATCAGCTATGAAGTTCTTGAAAGACAGTACTATGATCTCCCAACTGTGACATAGGGAGCAGAGGATGAACACGAAGACAAAAATGTTCGAGTTGCTTCGCATTCGAGTGACGAATCAGAAGACAAAAGATTTGAGAGGCAACCTTTTGCTATAGTACCTATAAACCGAGATGCTTCCGGACCTAGCGGAGCAATCAAAGACAAAGGCATTGCAGTTCCAGGAGGAAATCCTAGAAGGTCGACAACACAACAAAGAGCGCCAGCAAGATATGTGCCAGGCAACTCTGCTTCTACATCAGAAGAGTTTTGTGGATTCAGTGGCAAACCACAGACATTTGAGAAAGCAATTGAATGTCCAGAGAAGGACAAACGGATCCAAGCCATGAATGAAGAGATGGAATCCATGAGTAACAACCAGGTTTGGACGTTGCAACGATTACCAAATAAGCGAAAGGTTGTAAATGCAAATGGGTATACAAGCTAAAGTATGGGCCAAATGGATATGTCTCAAAGTATAAGGCAAGACTTGTAGCGAAGGGATTCTCTCAGAGATATGGTATTGGCTATTTTGAGACCTTCTCTCTTGTCATGAAACATTCATCCCTATGTTTACTATTTGCATATGCAGTTGCTTATGACCTCAGGATCCAGATTGTGGACGAAAAGATAGCCTTCTTGCATGGTGAGCTAGATGAAGAGGTGTACATGGATCAACCCCTAGGATATGTCTTGAATTCACTTTCTAATTATGCATGCAGAATGCATACGAGTATCTATGGTCTGAAGTAGTCAGCTCAACAATGTTCAGAATGAGCCAATTTTGCACAAATCCAAGCTCAACACATTGGAAGATTGCAAAACGAATTTCGCAATATCTTCAATTAGCAAAGGATTATGGTTTGTGTTATTGTCGTAATGCAGGGTTCCAGATGCTTTTCTACAGCCATGCTAGTTGGGCATCCCTCAAGGATGACTGCAAAAGTGTCTCAGGAGGATGCACCATCGCGTCAAGTGCAACAATTCTATGGGTCGGCAAGAAGCAGACCATTGTGGCTCAGTCATCCTGTGAAGCAGAGTACGTTGCAACAACAAAGATGGCAAACAAAATAATTTGGCTGAAACAGTTCCTTGATGAACTGGGCGAAACGAGGAATGAACCTCTGGTTTTGCAGATGGACAACACATCTGCAATACATCTGACAAAAGACCTTGTGTTTCACTCAAGGACGAAACACATTGCGATCAAGTACCACTTGATAAGGGACCTAATTGGGAAGAAGATGTTGCAGACTACCTTCATTGGAATGAAGGAGATGGTAGCTGACATTTTCACAAAGGCCTTAGACAAAGTTCTATTTGAGAAACAAAGGAGCAGTCTTGGAGTCGTCAAGCTATCATGCTTTGAGAGGGAGTTGGAGAAACAAAATGTTTCTAGTGCCAAGGCTGATGACCACAACCACTACCTATCTGGATAGTGATAGCCATAATCATCGTAGATAGCATAGCCCAATGCATCTATATATGTATATATATCTGAACAAATGTATAGTGATATGAATCAATGATCAAAATTTTGTTCACAATAGAGAGTGTGTGAACGAGAGAGTTTTGAGTGTGTGGTTATCACTGCTATCATTTGCACTTGTCATTTAGTTGATTGTGCACTTGATGCCTTTCTGAATTCAATCCAATTGTCTTATTACATTTAGTTACTATGTCAATATGAATGTATGCTTCCAAGTCCATTAACTGTTCTATGCAATTCAGCCTCTAGATTCAACTATCGTACAAAATAACAATTGTTTGAACTATTTAATGCTTTCACAAGCAGTGTTTTAATGATTCTATATTTGTCTATGTAATCAATCATATTGATTCTGTGATTTCAAAATTAGAATCAAGTAAAATCAAATGCATCGTTTGACTTGACATTTTGGTTTGAATCCGATAGACATAGTGCATGCACTGAGGGAAAGGCTCATTCCATAGAGCATCTTGATCCACATAATTTGACCAAGTTCTCTGCCTTTTTTCAATAGTTAGAGGATGACACAAAATGCCTATAAGCTTTTTTTGTTTTGGAATATTCTACCATAACTCCCTCAATTGAGTTGGGATCCTCTTTAGTGTGAGATTTAGTAAAAGTTATATATCTTGAGTTTGGCGGTATTTTGACTTTTCCATCCCAAGTACACATTTTGGTAGATGATTAGGCCAATTTTAGCTAATGAAGTAGCTCAAGCTAGTGTGGGCTATTTACAATTGGTTTGATGGTATAGGAGTACTGACACTTTCCTATGTGTTGTCATGAAGTCATGTGACCAATCAAAAGTGAAACATCCATGAAATTGGTCCATCATATTCAAGGGTCCTTATGTCACTAGACCAATCATATTCAAGGGCCCTTATGTCACTAGACCAATCAAATTAGGGGGAGATATGTAAGGGGTCCAATCAAAATGATGTTGACTACACTCTTTGACCTCGGATTTCTACTTGAGAGAGAGAGATTCTATACTTGAGTGCTCATAGTTGTATTCTCTCTCTACCCAAGAACAAGCCATAATTTTACTTAGTTTTTTCAATCACAAGTTGCCTTCACATGTGTATGATGAGTGGTGAATGTTTCATGCATGTATTTAGTGCTCTTGCTTAGAATTGCCAAGCTAGTCTCAATCTATCCTTTTGGTGTTGAATCTTTGTGCAATCACTCACACTTTAGGAGATCATTCACATAGATTGGAATGTCCCCACATGTTTGAAATGTACACATTTGGTCCTTACAGAGTGTAGGATAGATGGTGTTGGCACCATCTCTTTGTATCTAGAATCCTCAAAATGCATGGATCTAGAAAATGTCCTTTATGTACCATCAATCACCAAGAATATGCTTAGTGTTGGTCTACTCTTAGAGAGTGGTTTGGATGTCCACTTTAAGCATGGTGTTTGCTTCATCTTGAAGAATGATGTTTGCATTGCAAAGGGATTTAAACATGGAAGATTGTTTAAGTTGGAAGCTAGTGTTGCTTTTGAAAGAATGAGCTTGGCGAAGGAGGAGATCACTCAAGAGGAGATCTTGGCAAAGTGTGATCTTGCTTGCATTGAGGAGGAGCATCAAAAGGAGGAAGATCTTGAGGATCAGCCTCAAATCATGAGAGTTCCAAGGGAGTCCTCAATGACAATGGCCGAGTCATCAAATTGCATGCAAATTGTCCATTCAAGTGTGCATCTTGCAAGGGCGGTGAGCATTGGAGAGTCTACTGTCTTTGAATACTTTTTGGAAAGTATTAGTAGACATGAGGTGACTTTTTTCTTAACTTTAAGATCCATGGTGTTTATTGCTTTGTATGACAAGACAATGAAATGGGATGCTTTAAAATCTACATTTGTTGTTGATAAGGCAATTTCATTGGATAACTATTTTTGTAATAGTTTGAATAGAGTCATAAAAGATGAAACATCATTTGCTTTGGAGATCTTTGTGTCCACATGCTTTGTGCATGATCATTCCAATGTAAGGGCCAAAGATTATCCTATTTCAATGATAGGAATAATGGTAGTGTTTTGCTCTTCAAGTAGAGATTGTAGAATCTACTTGTTTTCAACCAAAGAATTTATCAATGGTGGAAATGTGATCTTTCAAGAGTGGAAGATTTGTAAACTTGAAGAAGCACCTTTGGATCAACACATTATTCAATTCATTGATGTTTTGGAGTCAAGTCAAGTGGAGGATCAAGCTCAAGACCCGAGGACTCCAAGAAGAACCTTGAGTATCAAGATGGAGCCATCTAGGCTCAATCATATGGATCAAGCAAGGCAAGTTGTCTTTGGCAACATTATGTATGCACTTAATATTTTAATTGATGTATCTTCAAGTGCACAAAATGCCTTGGAATCCATGGCTTGGCATGATGTTTAGTTTTGAAGTGTGCTACATGTATATAGACACATTTATGGAACATCTTGTAAGGGATCCTCTAAGAGGTGGTGAAAGATCCTTCATGGACATTATTCTCTATTGGAGTCTCAAAAGTTCCTTGTTTGTAGCTGGATTTTTTAGACACTTCTAAAAGCTTTCATTCATCTATCAAGAGAGTTGTAAATAGATCAAGCTAAATTTGAGGAGGAGTGTGAAGAATTGCCAAAAATTGGCAAATCTATCTTGATCAAAAACCATGTAGAATAGTGTAGATTGTGTACACAAGTGGGTCCCACACATGTGAGGCCATGATGCCACATGGGAAACCCATCCTAATGTTCCCTCTCTCCATAGTGAGAAGATAGAAAATTTTTGGAGCTCATTGGCAATCTCAAGCTAGTTCACTATGTACATTGAGTTTTTGTGATCCAAATGAAACCAAATCAATTTGTACTTGTTTCTCAGGTTGAAGACCGTACTACAGCCTGTATTACACACGTGTGGGCTCGGATTTCAATGTTTATCAATGCTTTTGATTGTTAATGCTTGTTGTTTGTCAAATTGCCAATCTAAATCAACTTTTTTGTGTCTAGTTTTTTGATAGATTGTTAAGCAAGCATCCAATCACTCAGTTTCATACACCTCCTCAATATGAAATGGAGTTCCAGTGGTCTTATGCATACCTATGTTTAATGTATTCCTCTCTTTCTTCAAGTGATATGTCCTAGGGATTGGGACTTTTCTAATTTGAACTTGCTTAAAAGCTTCTTTAATTAGTTTAAATATTGTTGCATATGCTTCCCTACTAATACCTGCAAAATCACAAACACCCTGAACTATAGTCTTATCTAAAATATTTTGAATGTCCACCATCAAGGACTCTGCTATTTTACACTTTACATTTGAAATCCTATTGTTCATCATGATATGCTCAGTGGATTTGCAAGTCAATATTGTGCCCAATGACATTCCTAGTGAAGCATTGTCTTTAATATTCCGAGGAGCTACTAATGCAGATCTACAAAAAAAACAAATAGTTAACAGAATATCACCATAGCTGAAATTAAATTCAAATGTCATGGAAAAACTTACAAAATTCAGAATATGCTTACTTGAATGCACAGATCCTTCTATTTCAATAACCTCCTTTTGAAGGCATTTGAATATCCTTGCAACTTTGTCACTTTCGCTTCTTACTTTCAGCCTTCTTCTTTACCAAATCCACATCCTTCAGTAATTGTAAGTTTTCAATATGAATAGACTGTAAGACTGATTGCATTTGCTCTAGTTTTGATTTGATATTGATTGTTATCTTCTATAATGATTCATTATTATTTTTTTAAGTTGTTCATTTTCTTCTAACATCTTTTGGAGATGACAATCTCTATTCTGACAATAAGAGAATATCCGAATTAACTCTTTAAAGGGTCTTTTTGATATTGAGAACTCCTCTAATGGTTAGATATATAAGTGAACCAACTAGCTTCTTATAGAAAGTAATGTCCTTGAAGGATCTTTCATTACATCTTATAGTTAGCTTTACATTTGACTCCATAGGTGTATCACAAGACTTTGCATCTACCATATGAAATCTCTTTAGAATAGAATTAGCATACTTCTCTTGAAAAATGAAAGTAGATTGAGAAGATCTAATCACTTCTATTTCTAAAATGTAATGCAAATGACCTAGATCATGCACATCCGTGGAACAGAACCTGTATGCCATAGGCAGCCGTTGGTAAGGTTTGTATGTAGGAGGAATTCCTTGACTACTTCATCCTGGAAGTATCTTTTCTTACATCATCCTTGAAGTACTTAGTACTCTTTGATTTGATGTGATGAGGGTTAACTTTGTGAAACCTCATGAACTGTGAATGTAAGCTTCACAAAAATAAGCTTATCATATACCTTTAAGTTTTTTTGTAACTCAAGCTACAAAGTAAATTAAATCTAAAGTTTGTATATGTTTTGTAAACTTTGAATAGTTAAAGTGACTTTGTGTATTTTGTTTGTACTTCTAAAAGTACGTTTTACATCCTTTAAAACAATAACACAAAGTTTACAAAGTTTTCTTTTAGTGTTTATAAAACTTAAGCTACAAAGTTTGACTCAAACTTTTATTTTGAAACGTCATATACCCAAAAAGCTATACAAAACCATAGCTTTGCCTCCAAAATTCTTAAGAGAGGGAGAATAAAAGAAGGGAAGTACACAAGCCTATACTTGCAAGTTGTACTTGTTGCAAGTACAGACCTGTGTGGGTCTTCTTCTCTCCCTTTTGGCTTCTTTGATGGCCTTAACATCCTCCTTGTTGATGCTTTACTTGCGTACATAAAAAAATTTGCAAATCCACCATCGCCTTCACTTTTTGGGAGGAAAAGTAAAAAAATTTCCTCCACCTCTTCCTCTTGAACATACAATTGTACATGCACCTCCTCCTAAGCCTAAGGACAAGCCTTAGAGGAGTCCTAGGTGTTTCTTTGGGCCATAAGGCCAAGAGGTTAAGGTGGTGACCCAAACGGTGAATGGGGACGTGACCCAAGTGACCCTTGGGTGAGGTGGCGTAGGGAGGGTGGTGGCCATGTGTTTTGAGGGTAGGTGGACCCATAAGGGGATGCCACTTGTTTTTGGGGCCCATGTGCTTGCTAGGTGGCATCCATAACGCATGCCACCCAACAACCTTTTAGGAAGAAAAAGGAGTGGGATGGGGGGTAAAGCTCCATCTTCACCATTGAGGAGCTTAATTATGGCCTAGTCTCCTTGAGCAGTTGTCTCAAGCTCTCTAAGGGATTCTGTTGCGAAGTCTTTGCTATTTTTCCTTTGTCTCCTTCCTTAGTGCGCCATGGATCCTACTATGCCCTCAGGTGAAGTACCGTCTTCACCACCTGCTCCTCCTGATGTAGATACTAATCAGCTTGTTCAGGATTTGAATTTGCTGCAAAACCAAGTCCTGAACATGCAAGCCAAGCATGCCCCGGCCGAGCAAGAGTGGCGTTCCTCGACACACTCGCGGTCCGCTGGTGTTTATCCAAAGTTCAATCCGGAATTCTTTTTGGGCGAAACGAAGCACCAGCTCTTCGATGTGGTATTGTCATGACTCGATAGATGGAATAGTCATTTTTACATGCATGATGCGTCTGATAGTACAAAGATTGCTTCTGCTCTCATGTTTTTATGCGGTAAGGCATTTACATGGTGGTAGGATCTGAAGGAGAGAGCTGGTGCCCCTTCTACATGGGATGCCTTTCAAGAGGCCTTTAACACGGCTTTTCTTCCGGTGTTGGATGATTTTGAGCATTGGCGGCATTTTTCCACCATGCAAATGGGTACTAGGCCATTAGATTCCTATATCCAAGAATTTCAGGAGATTTTGTCCCGATTCGCTTCGCGAATCGATCCTTTCTTGTTAAATCTACATTTTATTTTGGGGCTTCCGAAAGAATTTCAATTAGAAGTGCGGCGTAACCAACCGCAGACTATTGAAGATGTTGTTCGCTTTGCAAAAATCTTCGATGACGCCCATTTTGCCTCTCACAAGGAGCAAAGTATGCCCAAAGCTGAACATAAAGAAAACAAAATTTTCAAGAAGCGGGGCAAAGACAAGACGGACACTGGTTCCTAAGGCGGAAAAAAGCGCGTCAAGTTGGATCGCGTGGATTATGACAAGGTGAGAACTGGCGGCTTGTGCTTCTCCTGCATGGAGAAGGGACATCTTTCGAAAGATTGCCCGAAGAAAAAACAAAAAAAATCTAGCGGGCAGTCTAAATCTTTTAAAGCGCCAAGTAATTCTAGTATTTCTTTTGTTGACTTATCCTTTAAGGATGGCACTAGTTGTGAGAATTGTTGTTTTAATATAGTTGTTTTTGGCCCCATGATCTCATTCGTATGAATGGAATCGTAGAACACAAAGTTGTGAATGTTCTTTTTGATGATGGTTCCACACATAACACTTAGAATTTGCTTCAAACAGGATAACAGATCATGCTACACAGTAACACAGACAGAAAGCACTCTCCACACCAAGCTCGCGTAGCAACTGTATTTCTCAAAATCAAAATACATTGTACATATAGTTCTTCACTATGGCAATCCTGTGTGGCCCAGGTTGTCGTTGACGGGACGCATGTCCTATCGACTCGCCTTGTGGCGAGGCCAACTGATCCTTATCCACTGCTTGTGAAACAGACGTTCCATTATCCAACTCTTTCAAGCGGCTGAACCAATCTTTGTTACTTGTCATGTGTCTTGTGGCTTTCGAGCCAATGTACCATGATTGATCATCTTAATTAGATGACAATGCTGATATGAAGATGCTAGAATCTTTAATTTCACCTTCATCGACAAGGTTACTTGCTTGCTTTGGTTTTCCCTTGCCTAATTCTGCCAAGAATTTTCAACATTCGCTTTTCCAATGGCCCTTTTTGCTGCAATGGAAGCATTTGCCCTTCTTCTTGGTCTTGTTGGATGATCCCTCATCCTCCTGAGTCTTGGCAAATTGCTGCTTAGACTTCTTCTTGCCCTTGCCTTTGCCTTGTTTTTGGCATGTCGCAAGTGCTTGATCGTCAGTATTTTGACATCTAGCTTTCACCATTTCTCATCGTTGCTCCTCCTACATCAAGATTCTTGTGAGCTTGTCAAAGGTTGGCAATCTTTCTCTTGATGTTATCCCCCTCACAAACATCTGATAAGATTCTGCAATGCCACACAATGCATTGTGCACCAGCTCAACATCATGTATACACTCACCAATAGAATGCAATTCATCCTTCATTGTCTTGATTCTAATCATATAAGTCTGAATGTGCTCTCCTTGCTCCATTCGGGGACTATTCAGTTTTGACTTCAAAAACATAATCCTTGATGGATTTGACGTCTCAAAATGCTCTTTTAGAACATCCCATGCCTATTTAGATGTAATGGCATCACTTATGTGGGTAATGATGTGGTCTTTCACTGACAAGTTGATGAAGCTCAAAGCTCTCCTCGCCTTCTTGTCGAACACTTTAATGTTTGCTTCATTTGGCGGTCTTCTCTCATCACCAATGATGACATCCCATAGTTCCTTCTCTATCAGTATGTTTTTCATTTTGAATTTCCACACTGCATGGTTGGCAATTCCGTCCAATTTGTTATTTTTACCCAGAATGGACTCTCCCGTGTTCACCATCCCAAAATTGCCTAAAACTGCAACTGTAGGCCAAAAGAGATGTTCTGAGCATTATGTGATGTCAGTAGCTTATTTTGATGACCTTCTAAAATTTTACACCTAGGTGTCACGTCGCTTAGGTGGCGTTTCGCAAGCCAAGTCACTCTCCAAACGTGAAATGCTTTTTACCTCACACTCCTGACTATTTGCTCCCTGAAAGGGGCAAAAGAGATTTGATGTCCACTGAGCATGTCCTCCACTACAATCACTCTATTTTGTGATACCGTACTTGCAGATACAGTCCAAGTGCCCTTCATTTGGAGTCTGTAGCCTTTCGTTTGGGTCAAAACAGATAAAAGACTAGAAAATAAGGACTTTTTAAGTTTTAAATTGTTTCTTCACCTTGAGGAAACTTCACCTTTCACATGTGAAGGGACCCAACTCCAATTTCTATTTGAAGATTTTTAATGAAGTTGAAGGCTACAATGTCCTTCAACTCCCTTCATTTTTCCTTGAGCCCATTTCATTGTGATCCAGCGGTGGCTTGTCATCCCACGGTCCACTTTACTTTTGGATTTTTATTAAAAAATGGAGAACATTCCATAGGAAGTGCAACATTCAAATGGAACTTTTCCATTGTTGAAAACTACAATGTCTCAAAAGATTGATCATTAGTACCTGAGGCTTTGTATTGGCTATGTCGAGCTCATAATTCTCCCGCATCATTTATTAATATGAGCATACAAAAATTTGAGCTCATAGGTGCTCCCGCTACATATTTTGCAAAGAGCATACCAAGATTTCAAGTCGGCTGAAACATGCAGAGAAATTGTCTTTCGTTATTACAAGCACGCTTAACTAATTAATGCGTAAAGTTAGAGCTGGTAAACCACAGTAGTTAGAATGCGGGCATTACTGGAAACTCAAAAAATAGCAACCAAATGTTACCAATTTACATTCTCTTGCTACATAACCTCTTTCTAAAGTCAAACCCCATTTTGAGCCCATATCTCTTCTAATAATTTTTTACTCTAGTTTATGAGTTTATTAGCTATGCCACATCATTCTCGACTAGGCTAGAAATGTAATTAATAACCTTGTGAGGGCCTAGATGCTCTAATTAGGAATTATGGAGCTAGTGCATGGTGATTGATATCAAAAGCAATTGGTTGAAAATTGGCATCCTATATGAAATATTCCTAGGCTCTTGGAGTCTATATAACATGTAGGAACTCTCCAACTTCCCAAATCTAGATCCTCCAGCTATCACTTCACTCTCCCTCTTGATTACACATGTGCCAACATCAAATTTGACATCTAAACCATCATCAAATTGACCCAAACAATCGACCCAAACAATCGACCAACACTAATGAGATTTTTTGTTAGTTTTGGTACAATCGTACATTCAACATCATTTTCTATATAGATTGATCTTTTGGTACCCTCATATGGCATGGAATGAATTCCTAGAACTAGATGTGGAAACTAGCCCCACTATCTATCCAGCACAATTCCTCACTCTTGAAGGGAGTAGAGAAACTTGACATCATCAATGAAACCCCCCTATCGCTCTCATTACCCTCACTATCTTTCTCATTAGTAGGGTTAGCTTGCTTAAATTGATTCTTTTTCTTGAAGCAATTTGAAGCATAGTGGCCTTTCTTTCCACAAAAGAACACTTGATCCTATGACTTGTTCTTCTTACCACTAGATGTTGTAGTATGAGAGGAATGATCCTCATCTCCATCTTTGGCTTTGTCCTTATCCTTCTTAAAGTGTTGTTGTTTCCCTTTGCTCCTTCCTTTTGGCTTGTCCTTAGTGAAGAGTGCTTTGTCCTCTCCACCATCCCTCAATGAAAGTTTGTTGATTCCCAAAAGCTTGTTCTCTTGCTACACTCCTCAACAATGAGAACTCATGGCAATGCCTCCAAGCTTGGAAGCTCCTCTTGGATTGCATAAGTTTGAACAATATTGTAAAATTCATCTCTCAATCCATTAAGGATTACTTGCACTAATTCATTTTGATTGAGATGGTCTCCTATGCAAGCAAGCTCTCTATGAAGATCTTTCACCCTCATGACAAAGTTTGAGGCACTCTCATCACTCTTTTAGTAGCTTTAAAAGATGTGGTTGCTAAGAGTGAGCAATTCCGTACCATTTTTACCCTAGATTATGATTATCAAAATTTTTCAAATATACACAAACTAGAAAATCATTGAGCTAGTAGAAAAAATAGAGCATGATTTTGGGAAAGAGTACCATCAACTTCATAAGATTTGGTGTAAAACTACTCTAGAAAAAGACTTGGAAAATGTTTTAAATAGAAGTGAAAGATGTGAGAATTTGCAAATATTAAGCTTGATAAACACATGGTTTATTGTACATTTTTTAAATCCACATGTATGTGAGCATGTTCACACGTGTGGGATTCTAAATAGGTTAGTTAGGACCAATCATAGGAGTTAGTTAGGTTGTTTGGTCAAGTTTCCTAGAATTTAGGAGCAAACTCCTCAAATCTAACCTAACCGCCAAATTGGCATAACTCTATGGTTAGGCAAGATTGATATATTAGGACAAAAAATTTCAACTAGGAATTTCACACAACATCCAAGGAGAAGAGCTACTTTCTACTATCAATCCATCATTCCATAGCGAGGAGATAGAATTTTTGATAGCAAATTGGCAATCTCAAGTTTTTCCCACATTTGTCTTGTGATTTTATAATTTCTTTGTGAAATAAACTTGATTACTTTCAAAATATAGTATCAAGACATACTAGAGGCTATACCACACATGTGTGGGGTTGGATTTTCATGTTTGATCATTGTTTTTTATTGCTCTTGATTGTGTAATAAGAAATTGCTAATCTAGATCAAGAAATTGATGACTAGTTTTGAAATAGATTGGTGTATCAATCAATCAAACACTCTTGGAGTCTTTTGTAGGCTCATTTATGGTTCTTATTACTATATTTTAAAATGGTATAAGAGCCAAATACAAGAGGATAATTAATGATCAAATCACAATCCATTTTTAGGAAGTTTGTTGCTAGAAAACGGGCCTTGGCAGTTCAACGATGCTATAACAATGGTTCCTCTCACGGTTCTCTCTCTCTCTCTCTCTCTCTCTCTCTCTCTCTCTCTCTCTCTCTCTCTCTCTCTCTCTCTCTCTCTCTCTCTCTCTCTCTCTCTCTCTCTCTCTCTCTCTCTCTCTCTCTCTCTCTCTCTCTCTCTCTCTCTCTCTCTCTCTCTCTCTCTCTCTCTCTCTCTCTCTCTCTCTCTCTCTCTCTCTCTCTCGGATGCTCTCCCTCTCTCACTCACGGTTCTCACAGTCTCTTGGTTCTCATGGTTCCTCTCTCTCAACGGTTCTCACGGTTCCTCTCTCTCAATGGTTATCACGGTTCCTCTCCTGGTTCTCACGGTTCCTCTCTCTCAACGGTTTTCACGGTTCTCAACTGTTCTCACGGTTCTCACGGTGAGTGAGAGAGAGAGAGAGAGAGAGAGAGAGAGAGAGAGAGAGAGAGAGAGAGAGAGAGAGAGAGAGAGAGAGAGAGAGAGAGAGAGGGAGGGCATCCGAGAGAGAGAGAGAGAGAGAGAGAGAGAGCATTGTGAGAACCGTGAGAGAGAGAGAGGGAGAACCATGAACCATGAGAACCGTGAGAACCATGAGTGAGAGAGGAACCGTGAGAATTGAGAGAGAGAGAGAGAGAGAGAGAGAGAGAGGGCAGAGCATCCGAGAGAGAGAGAGAGAGAGAGAGAGAGAGAGAGAGAGAGAGAGAGAGAGAGAGAGAGAGAGAGAGAGAGAGAGAGAGAGAGAGAGAGAGAGAGAGAGAGAGAGAGAGAGAGAGAGAGAGAGAGAGAGAGAGAGAGACAGATCGAGAGAGAGGAGAGATCGAGAGAGAGAGAGAGAGAGAGAGAGAGAGAGAGAGAGAGAGAGAGAGAGAGAGAGAGAGAGAGAGAGAGAGAGAGAGAGAGAGAGAGAGAGAGAGAGAGAGGAACAGTGAGAAACTTGAGAGAGAGAGCATCATGAGAACCGTGAGTGAGAGAGAGAGAGAGAGCATCGTTGAAGCACTGATACAGATGTTATAGCATCCACCGTTCAGAGAGAGGAACCGTGAGAACCTTGAGAGAGGTACCTGTGAGAGGAACCATGACAACCGTTGAGAGAGTAATCGTGAGAGAGGAACTGTGAGAACCCTAGAATGCAACATGTCTTGAATTCACAATCACATTAATGTTTATATCTCGTTGATCTGTATTGTTTTTGTTTTTTTTTTGTAGTGTTTAGGGACAAAGTCACACAAGTAAACTTCTTTCATCATGCTAAAACGTAACAAATGGACGAGCTGAATGCCACAAGTTAAAAATTGCAAGTAACTAACACCGACAATAGCAGAATGACTAATATTCCAATCTAGGTCAAGAAATACATTTAATCTCAATGACTCACAATAATAGTGTTCTAGTTTTTCATCACACAAGGCTCAGAGCTTGTTCAAGATGTGGTACATTTCTCTCCCTAGATAATACTTGAAATAACTCAGAAATAGTGAGACATGGTTGATGCATAACCATGTTGTTGTCAATGTCCAGTCCCAAAACAACAATGTAGATAAAGTACATATGCTTGCAAGGTGTAAATTTTCCTCTCGTTGTGCCTCTCACGAAATCCTCACAAGTGCAGTTTGGAGATTCTTGGATCGTAACCACATATATGTTTCCATTTGGATTTGTTGCGAAACTCTGCACATGAAAAGAAACTTCTCAATTTTTAACCTTCACATCCTCCTTAACAATGCATGCCCTCATTTCGATAGCTCTTGCAATTCTCTCCTTTGCAGCAATAGAAATTGAGTGCCTTCTTCTCGTTTTTCCTTTTTGCGGAGGAGTTGCAAATTCCTCCATGTGTGGGCCTGTTTGTTGCCCATCAAATGGGCATGCTGTTCTAGTTTCATATTCTTCCATACACTCCAACATGTAGCCACCCTTATTCAGTATGTCTATCTCATCTTGGCTAAGGGATGTTCCAATGCTTACACACCATCTACCTTCATTTTTGGAGGGTGCCATCAATATATTTTTATTCAGCTGCCATGTGTGAGTGATATCAGTAGGACAGAACCACATATATTGCATTGTTTGACCGCTATTATACTGACGTCTACCAAAAAAAACTAGGAGCAACAATGGTTTCTATTGCTTTCTCTGTTGTCAACAAAATACCACATTTTTTTCTAACATCTAGCATGCCCATATTACTGCCACTTGGTATGCGTCGGATAGCCCACATGGTCTTGTGAATCTCTCTTTCTGCAATAGCACTTGCAAGTTGCATATGTCATTTGATGATGCGTTCATGATGAGGCACTTCAGATTGAGTTGTGCTTTGTCTCAGCACATTCACATACACAATATCGGGCCTGTGGGAGACATTGACATCATCCTTTGTCCAATCAACCACATGGCATTTTCTGGGAACACTCTTCTCATTGCCACTCAGAGTGGAAGAACCAAAAGACAATGATGCAAAATCAACAACATCATGCACAAGATTGACAAATGGTTGCCCTTGCATGGCAGATGCTTTATTGGACGTTACTCTACTGATCAACTTTTCAAGGCTAGACCCTTTTCCTATGTGTCGACCTTTAGTGTAGGAAGCATATCGAGCAATTTGCAAAATGGCGTTGATAGAGACTCTGACAAATTTAATGTGGGCATATGGACAATATCATTGTCCTCAACCACCTGTCAATCAATGGAGCACAAATTATGATCTTAGAGAAAATTACAAACAATCTTATAGCAAAATCTTGCGCACTCTCACCACATCCATGTATCTTCCCCAATAAGAATATCTTATGTGCCACCAAGATAGCCACACTTCCAATGCTGGTATTTGGCTAGAATATGCACCTCCTGATTGCCAGAAGACCCTCACTATGTTGCACTCTGCATTGGCATCAGTCATGTCCACCGCTAGTCTCCAATCCTCACATAGAGAAATATGTTTACCTCGTTTGTCTTGTATGATGCATTGGTCTGTATGTTTCTTCAAACTATATTTATAATGAAAAAGACAAGACCACTCACGTCCCTCCATGGGCACATTATCTCCACTACCATAGATCCTCCTGACAGTTGCCCATTGTGGCACCTGCTTTGTCTGCCATAAACCCTCTAAATTGTACTGATTCCAAACCATGTTTTTGCATGACAACATTCAGCATTTTCCAGAACTTTACTTGTGCCTTTGTGTCTTCCACCTTCAAATCACAAATAGCTGTAGTTTGCAAGCTTTGTATACTGCACAAGGAAGTTCCAATTCTTAGATAGATAGCAATTGGTTAGAATGATATGAAAAGAAATCGTCCAATGGAATATACAGACCTAGGATCATAAACATGGGCTGCCATTGTGGTCCAACCATGTATTCTTTTAACATGATCAAAACATATCCATGAGTGTTCCAATGCACCACCCTTCTGCATTCGTTTGACAATAGTCACACCTAAAGCCGGCCCAACAGTAGACATCTTGAAGATAAAACATCTTTCATTATCGATATCTGAAACCTGCCCATGGAACAAGGATCCTTGGAAATAGTCATACTGACACTTCTCTTTAAGTTTTAGAATGGAATCCATGTTGGGTTGATTGTTGGTTTTGAAGTCATCTATCCACTTCTCAACCTGACATTATCCAGTGAAAGAACCATTCATTAGCACACAACAAAACATGCAGAACGTATTTTTAAAAAAAAATCGATAATGAAAACAATCCAGGTAGATAAATTTTTCTATACCACCTTTTTTGATTCGTCAAGGGTTGTAATTGGTCCAACATAGCTGAAAATTTATCAGCATCTAACATCTCAATCGTAGAGCCATTTTCAGAGAGCAGCTGATTCATTATCAACTCCTTTGCAACCTCGTTTTAAATTTTCTTTTGTCCAACACCAGGCAATTTAGAAACTTGATCTTCAACCAGATTTTTGACAATATTCTGTGTATGCAAACATTCACCTTCAGCCACCTCATGACAATGTGACCCTAAATGAATTGTGAGCCTTGTATATCGAACATCATGTGGTATAACATAATATATTTTGACAGGACAAGGCCCAACACATGTTGGTCTAAAACTACAATGATAACACGAAAATCCACCATGATGTTTCTGCACGGTACCAAGAGGACAGCGCATGTTCAATCTTCCCTTCTATTTGGTTCTATCTGCATTTCCAAAATATTGTAAATTGTTACACAATTTGTTCTTGCATATGAAAGAGCCTCCACAGTACGACTTTTGAACATCACCAGCGAAACCAGAAATAGTGGTTGTTACATAACGTACCCAAGGGTGGCCATCCTTGCTCTATTCCATTCCTTCTATTGAACTGTGTTTTTCAAAAATGTTTGGCGATTCATAGATGACATCACCATCGTATCTGCCCAAAAGCTCATCCACAATGAGAATATTTTTCACTCCATTAACAAGCTTTTGTAATTTGCTGTTGAGGGGAAGACTATTGATCAAGTCAAATACATGCATTGTGTCTGATACTTGAGTGGTTGTACTGGGAGGTTTTTGTGCAACAAGAGAAGGACTTGCATCCCAATGTGGATTGGGAGATGTGTCATGATCCAAATCCATTATAACCATTGCATCTTGATCTGTGTGATTGGAGGTGCCAATACTAGATTCAAGTTGTATAGAAATGTTTTTGCTTAGACTATGTTCGAAAACGAAAAATTTTGTAGCATACTATTCAAATGTTCCAAAAGGAATCAAAATGGGAGCGCTGGCAGATATATGAGAGATAGAATGATAAGCCTGAAAGTTCTGATTTGCCAGCAAAAAATGTGTGTTGATCACATCCTCCGCAATCCTTGTGATATCTCCGTCCTCTCCTTCATATAAGAATTTTGAGTCACGAATCATGATCCTTATGGTTGCCATGAAACCTTGAATTTGGAAGCTGATCAATAAAACTCAGGAGAGAAAAAGTAGTTCTAAGAGGGAGAATTCTACACCAAGGAATGCTTACATGTAAATGTTCAACTTCATAGAGTGTGTAGTGGTACGTTAAAGATGTTGAGTTGAAATTGATAACGTTAACTAGGAGAATTAATACTAATAATGGCTTACACGAACCACGGATTTGCCCTGGCCAGCGCCCCACAGGCAGATCTATACTAATAATGGTCAGCGCCGCATAGGCAGATCATCGAGCTCGAAGCTTTGCAAATTGCTTGTATTTCAAGAAGCGCGGAGAGGTTCTACCATACATTGAAATGTCTATCAAATCTACATTTATGAGATTTGAGATCTGAGGCAAGTAGTAGGTTGATTTGACACTGTAGCTATATTTTTTCGATGGATGGTTTTTTCCATGTATAAATATTCATGGAAAAGAAAACTTAAGGATCATAAATTAAACCAGCAATTTATTAATGGCTAATTTGAGAAAACACCTATTTTATTGTTTTTTAGAGGTAAATATTTTTTCACAACCACTGAACTACATGTCGCTCCAAGCTTAAAAGTTAACCTAGAAGAATTCAAGGTAATATTTTTTTTTTTGGAAAAGCTCAATAGCACTATCATATATTCACAACTATACATATGTCGTGACATTCATTACTAGCGGCTGAGAAAGCGAACTAACCTGGGATAAACTTTTCATCATCTTCATCTATATCTGTACAATCTTTCGGAGTTCTTCCATTTCTTCACTTTGTCTCTCTATCTCCTTCCTCATTTGATCTACTTGGGAAGAATACTGCATCTCTTTTCTATAGACACTTAGGCCTCTTACTCTCTTTCGTCCCCGACTATTTTCTTCTAAAATCTTCATTACTTTGTCATCGAGGTTTGTTCCTGACATATAATTAATTAAAATCTTCATTCTACACAAAAAAAAAAAAACATAGCTAATCAAATTTACATGCAAAATCATATATATGTTCATCATTACATTTTATAAAATTAAATGTTATTAAACCATAATCTCAAAAAAAATATGTTATTATATCTCATGTTGGGTGTTACCTTCAAAGTCTCAGCCACGGGTCAGGATCCAACTCGCCTGCTTTTAGTTTGCCAAAACCTTTACTAGTATGAGCATCCACATAGATCTCGGCAATAGTTGGAGCCCTATTTTTTTCTTGTGCCTAAAATTTGGCACTCAACAGTAGACAAAAATAAATGACATCATGAAAAAAGAGGTTTCACATATCGGAGTATACAAATGCAAGTTTTGTTGTATACACACATACCAATCTCATATTGATGCCCGCATAACCAGCTCGACCAACATTCGGCATCTTTTGTGGTATGGATCTGCTGATTTTATTTTGTTGACTCAATTTCTAAGCAAATTATTGTACACACATCAAGTAAATGAATAATAAGTCAGTAGTAAGATAAATAAATCATGCACTAACTAGTGATGACCAAGCATTCAAGTCAAATTTGGGTTTCAAAATACATAGATAAAACAAAAAAGTGGAATACAATTTGGAAAGTTTTGCTTTTTAAATATTGACGTAGAAGCTGCCATCTCTCCTTTTCCATCCACTCGAGACATTTTGGCGTTAGATTTTCTGCCTCTACTTTATCAATGTCTTTCTTGAGAATCTACTTGTGATATGAAATAAAACTCATCAAACTCTCTATCTCTCTCTCTCTCTCTCTCTCTCTCTCTCTCTCTCTCTCTCTCTCTCTCTCTCTCTCTCTCTCTCTCTCTCTCTCTCTCTCTCTCTCTCTCTCTCTCTCTCTCTCTCTCTCTCTCTCTCTCTCTCTCTCTCTCTCTCTCTCTCTCTCTCTATCACGATTCTCACAATGCTCTCTCTCTCTTTCTCTCTCTCTCTCAGATGCTCTCACTCTCTCTCTCTCTCACTCACGGTTCTCACGGTTTCTCTCTCACTCATGGTTCTCACGGTTCTTCCTCTCTCTCGCTCACGATTCTCATGATGCTCTCTCTCTCAGATGCTCTCCCTCTCTCTCTCTCTCTCACTCACCATGAGAACCGTGAGAACCGTTGAGAGAGAGGAACCGTGAGAACCGTGAGAAGAACTGTGAGAGAGAGAGAGGAACCGTGAGAACTGCGAGGGAGAGAGCACCCTGAGAACTATGAGAGAGAGAGAGAGAGAGCATCGTTGAAGCACTGATACAGATGTTATAGCATCCACCGTTGAGAGAGAGGAACTGTGAGAACCGTGGGAACAGTTTTTCTCTCTCAACGGTTCTCACGGTGAGAGAGAGAGAGAGAGAGAGAGAGAGAGAGAGAGAGAGAGAGAGAGAGAGAGAGAGAGAGAGAGAGAGAGAGAGAGAGAGAGAGAGAGAGAGAGAGAGAGAGAGAGAGAGAGAGAGAGGTTCAGTTTTCAGGAGCTTAATTTTCTGACAGTATCATTGTCATAACATGTATAACAATTGGATCGTAACGAAACAAGGCTTTTCCGAGATCGCCTGTGGTCTGCTGGCAAAAACTTTGCCAAGCTATATGTAAAAGTGTTGATGTGTCTATTCAAAAGCATTTTTGAATAGCAAGATTGTATTTCTGGAATTATAATGATGATAATCTATGAGTAACATAGCGAATAGATCTTTTCACCCAGCAATGTATACTGCTTTGGAATATAAGGGCTGTATTATACGGAATCAAAATGACACAGGTACACCTGTAAGAGACAATGATGAGCTTAAATCAACATGGCAGTGGGAATAATTTCATTCACACAGCGTGAGGGAATGCAACTTGTAATGACAAATAAAGTGCTACTTTGTAATCTTTGGCTTGCACGGGCCACACTTTTCTGTATGCTGTTTTTCCAAATATTGAAATTGCAACTATCTATGTTTTTGCCTCATATTTTGGCCAGAGAGACCACTAACTCTAGTTTTGGGGATGGGAAACTTTTTCTATAAGCATTATGTAAAATTCTGTGCTTTTTCTTTTGAGAGAGAGAGAGAGAGAGAGAGAGAGAGAGAGAGAGAGAGAGAGAGAGAGAGAGAGAGAGAGAGAGAGAGAGAGAGAGAGAGAGAGAGAGAGAGAGAGAGAGAGAGAGAGAGAGAGAGAGAGAGAGAGAGAGAGAGAGAGAGAGAGAGAGAGAGAGAGCATCGTTGAAGCACTGATACAGATGTTATAAAAGATATAGCTAGCAAACTAGTGACATTTGTCACTTTACATGCATGCATTTCTACCTACTTTTACCAAGTGTCAAATTCTAAAGTAAAATTGTCCAAATCACTATGCATGTGTCCAGCAAACTTTGTGCATGCCTTGCATGTCACTTTGGATCACTTACAATTATTGCATGTGATATGCCACGAGTTTCTACAAGCCCATAATTGGCATTTCTATGTCTACATTCTATATGCATGTTGTATATGACCAACTAGACTCAATAAACCATGTAGCTCGAGTTTCTTCTAGGCCAAATTTGGCATTTGCAATATGAAACATTATATACACATAGAAAAAACTTTGCCAAAGCCTAAAGTCAAGATAGATGATTTTTCATTTTTCAACACAAAGAACTAGCTTCTATTGGAGACAAGATTCTGGATAATGAACTTTTACAAGTGATTCTCAATGGCCTAGGAGGTGACTTCCATCCAAGAAGTCTTACCTTCTATTGACAAGCTACATAGTGTGCTTTTGGCCGAGGAGTGTAGGATCCTACATGACCAAAGGATCCAAGAAGGATCAAGAAAAGGAGGCCAAGGAGGAGGATCAACAAACAAGCTCAAATACAAAGGGCAAGATAGATAAGTCCAAGCTTAAGTGCTTCTTTTGTGGAAAGAAGGGGCACTTTGCATCCGAATACTTGAAGAGGAAAAATACACAAGAGGGAAAAACAAGGAAACCTTGCACATGAAAAGAATGAGGATGAAGAATAAGCATCCTTGATGGCATCTACATCTTCACCAACAAGCAAGAGCAACTCAAGGGAGTCATGGTGGATTGATAGTGGGGCTAGCTCCCACATGACATTTGAAAAGGACTATTCCTCAAATCTACTTTCTTTTGATGGTGCTAAAAAGTCCATATTTATATCAAAAGATGAAGAATGTAAAATAGATGGTGTTGGAACCATCTCTTTTTGTCTAGGAGCTTCTAGAATAACGAATCTAGACAATGTTCTTCATCTACCATCAATCAACAAAAAAATTTGCTAAGTGCTGGTAAACTTATGGATTATGATTTGTATGTCCACTTTAAGCATGGTGTTTGTTCCATTTTGAAGAATTATGTTTGCATAGCAAAGGGATTTAAACATGGAAGATTGTTTAGGTTGGATGCTAATGTTGTTATTGAGAATGTGAACATGGTAAAGGAGGAGATCAGTCAAGTGGATATCTTGTCAAAGTGTGATCTTTCTAGGTTTGATGAGGAGCATCAAAGAGAGGAAGATCTTGAAGATCAACCTCAAAACCTGAGAGCTCCAAGAAAGTCCTCAATGACAAAGGCCAAGTCATTAAAGTTCATGAAATCTATTCATTCAAGTGTGGCAAGGGTGAAAAGCTATGGATATGCTACTATCTTTGAATTTATCATAGATAGTGTTAGAAGACTTGAAGTGACTTATTTCTTATTCTCAACACTCATGATGTTTAGTACATTATGTGGATATGACAAGACAATGAAGTTGAATGCTCATAATCTACATTTGTTGTTGATAAAGCAATTTCATTGGATAACTATTTTTGTAATGGTTTGATTGATGGTGTCATAAAGGATAAATCATCATTTAGTATGTTTGCTTTGGAAATATTTGATTCCACATGTTTTGTGCATGATCATTCCAATGTAAGGACCAAAGAAAGTCCTACATCAATGATAACAATAATGGTAGGATATTGCTCTTCAAGGAAATCTTATTGGATGTACATGTTCTCTACTAAGAGAGTAGTAATTAGTAGAGATGTAATCTTCTATGAAGGGAAGGTCTAAAGAAGCATGCGTGGATCATCAACCAATTCAAATCATTGATGACTTAGAGTCAAGTCAAAAGGTGGAAAAAGGTCAAGACCCGAGGACTCCAAGAAAGTCCATCAAGGCTCAATCATATGGATAAAGCAAGGCAAGGTGAATTTGACAACATTCCTCATGCACTTATAAGCTCAATTGATATATCATCAAGTGTACAAATTGCTTTGGAATTCAAAGCTTGGCATGATGAATAGCTTTGAGGTGTGCTACATTGAAGTAATCATCAAGGAAGTGCAAAATGCTAAATCTTGGCCATCTTAGATTTGAGCTCCACTTTTCTTGCTGACTTTTATTGATTTTAGCTTGCTAATTCATTTCTGAGATCTCATATGGATCTATGCATATATGAATACACACCAATGGAACATCTTGTAAGGGATCATTTAGAAGGTGGTGAAAGATCCTTCATGGACATCATTCTCTATTGGAGTCTCATAGATTCCTTGTTTGTAGCTGGAATTCATCTAGAAATATTCATTCATCAAGCAAAGATCAACCCTTGGAGTTGTAGATAGATGTACCATAGTTTATCAAGCCAAATTTGAGGAGTGTAAGAATTTGCAAATATTAAGCTTGATAAACACATAGTTTATGGTTTTTGAAATCCACATGTATGTGAGCATATTCACATGTGTGAGAATAAGCCTAGGGTAGTTAGGACCTAATCATAGGAGTGAGTTAAATTATTGGGTCAAGTTTCCTAGAATTTAGAAGCAAACTCCTCAAATCAAGATTTTGGATGAGTAACCTAACCACCAAATTGGCATAACACTAGGGTTAGGTAAGATTGTGTTAGCCGAATTTTTGACAAAAAAATTGAACTAATATTGAACAAAAAGCAGTTGTAGAGTATTTAACGAGAACCAAAGTACTGTGAATTCGGGCTTAAACTGACACAAAATATTGGACCAGAAAGGGGTACTAGCCCACCCTTAAAGTGGCTAGACAAATTAACTATTAATAGATGATATATCTTTATAAACGGTCTAGAGAACTATCGAAATTATGTGACATAGATGAATTTTTTGTAAAGCCCAAAGAAAAATGCCGATCCATGTAGAAATAGGTCCCAGCCCACCTAAATGTGGCTAGTCAAAACTTTTACGGCCTTAAAATTGGCCCGGATATCAAAATGTCGGCAATGCTGAACAATGTTGGGCGGATTTCCTATCGAGGGATCGGTCCCGTCGGAAGATCCCCAGCGAGGGAAGGGCCCACACTGCCCTTACGCAAGTGATCAGGGTAACATTGTTTCAAATCCCGAGGGCCATCCTAATCACCTCGTACTCCCGGATCAATGAGAGTTTTCCAGGCTCTCAGAGGTATGACCGCTTGGGAGATGACATGGCTGTTGAGCTAGGATTCTGATTTTATCAATTCTAACCTCTCATATTCTGGTTTGATAACCGGTGTGGTATTCTAAGTAGTTTCTATCCTTGATGTAGTCGAGTCAAGTTTGTGGACAACAATACCCATACATGATCTATGCGATAATAGATGTGTATTCAAAACTGACGTACTTCTCTAACTACCTCAATGGCCAAATCTCCGGTATGAACACTCTCATGCTGGGTATCAAGAGTAACAAATCTTATGGTCATCCATCCTTCTATGCATAGAATTGGGCAATACCTAAGGGGAGCAGCCATTCATGATATCTATGTATGGATCTAGGTATGGGCCCTAGGTAAGATCTAACTGAATCTCTAAGAATCTGGAATAGAAATCATTCGAGGGTCTCAAAGAGATTTCTAGCCAAAAGTCTTGTGAGATCCAACTTAGATCCAGTCCGAACGACTAAAATGGTCCTTACTTCTAGGCTGGCACTATCAATAGCCTCGGATAGTCCATCGCTTGAAATGTTGACGACTGGTTCAGGATATTGATGTACTGCTCTTTAATTCCTATACCTGGGTCTATTTTCTAGATTCGTACTATTAATAGTTCTAGGCGTTTGGGGGTGATTGTGATGCTTCTGCAAAGTGGGTGGATGTAGCATCAACTAATATCCATGACCCATCTGGCCTGAACTCGTACACTTCTGAATAACTATAGTGTTTGTGATGTCGTACTCTGAATAAGATATCCCAAGGTTGTAAGTTATGGTGAACTCTGAGGCGTAGAAATGATATCTTGGAATTCCTCGTCTGACTAATTGGCACACATCACTTGGCAAGGGCAGGAACTAGTATTTTAGGTCCGTCATATAAACCCTAAGGCTGCTCGAGGGATCCCATCTAGTAGTGCAACTTGAACCTCTAGGGGAAACCAGTGATGACCCAATCGTAGATATAAAGTGGCCTATATTTGAGCTCCGTTGGTATTGATTTCTAAAGTGAGATCACCGGTGGTCACACACCCCAGACTAGTGTCTAGAGCTATAATGGTGGCGAATCTCCAACTCAAGATCCATATTAAAAGATAGAATCTTTTCGGATTACCAAACTATGCCATGGCACTCTATCATGGATAATAGGTATGAAAATCATCCTAGAAGAGGTGGAATGGTTTTGGATAATTGTCAAGGTATCATGTGAGTCCTAGTAACGATCTTGCAATGTACTTTGGGATTTTGGTCTTGAACTGAAATCTGATATGCGAGTCTAGTAGACCTTTCTTAAATATTCCTTCCGGCAATAGATATTGACTTACAACATAGAACTAAAGCTCGGGATGAATATCCAAATAACAAGATCGATACTGGATAGATGTTGACATAAAAGGATTCTCTCCTTACCTTTGATCTCACCTAGGGGTAAAGGGGCAGTAGAAAGTTTATGTTTTACTTTTATACGTTTATTTATTTTATTAACTTTGTTGTTTGGTGACTGTTTCTTTGTTCTAGATATTGAAAAAAAAACTTAAAGTCATTCTTGGATGTGAGCTTCATAGTATGTGCTAACTCTTGTTGAAGTACAAAGATATATAATTTGATCCAGATACCAAACTGCACCCACCACCACCACAATGCATCATATAGACACAATATGTCTGAATCATATGTTGCAAGTATGATTGATTGCATTCATGTCCATGCATCATGCATCGATACTGAAAGATAAAGATGGGCATTCCCTTTACATTGTCAGTAGGGCAGTGTCTGAATATCTAGGAGCATGATTGGGGGGAGGGGGGGTTGAGAGGAAAAAATGGGATTAAAAAACAATGCAGTGGGGTGGGGAGTGAACACAGGATTACATCTAATTGGATCTGACTATATCTATTGAGAAAGTAGTAGTATTTGATCCATCTAACTCCAAAAATTATCTAGTTGTTTGGATAGGTTTGAGAGTTGAAAGGCTTCATATTAATCTATCCATCACAAATTCCTACACACTAGTACGTCTGCAAAACCCATCAAGGCATTATTGTAGAATGAACATATCTAGGTAGCATGATCATCTCCAGTATTAATTATCAAGGGTCATGATATAGTTGAGAGAGAATTAGCCAAAGCATTGACACCCCTTCTTCCGTATACCCGAGAGATAAGTAGAGTTGTTTGATCATATGGATGATGATACTCCCTAATTCTGAAAGCAATAGTTCTGGCATGATAAAAAAGTATCATCTCAGTGCAGTCTTCATCAAAATTGACAGTATTACCCATTGTGTCACAACACTCAGTTCAATCTAGTATGGTGAGAAACATGGAACTATATCAGTCTTCATGATGGAAATAGATCTACAATGCATACACAATGCTTTGCACATTAGACACACTGAAACTTTGCATACTCTTTTCTGACATGTCTATCCAGTCATATGTAGGATCTCTGGCAAAAAGTTCTAAGTCATAACTCGTCACCATACTCTCTCCATGTTCAGGTTCTTTCTCACTGATATAGTTGGGCAATCCATGATCCCAAAGAAATGTGTCAAAATCTACTGCCTCATAATCATCTATCTTGGTTTCCTGAGGTTTGAAAAAGTTTTGGATATCAAAGGAGTCTTGATCAAATGCATTAGGTATAAGAGATTCACATTTTTTTTCATTTTCCTATTGTAAAGAGTTTAGGGATCTCAATAAAGGGGGTTTATCTGCAGGGGCTATCCATACTAATTCATGTACCTCTTTGTAGTTATTTTCACTATTCTTGTCAACTTGGTCACATTGGTTACTAGATACGAAAGATATCACATCCTCAGACTTAGTGGACTTTCCAAGACTCACCTGCTGCTCACACCCTTCCATCCACTCTTTGCTAGGTGGGTCTATCCATAACTTGCTTTGGGTTATCGTCAGTACTCTCGCCCTAGTCCCCTCTGGGATAAGTGTTCCCCTTGGGTGATTTGGGGGCCTCTTGTCATTGGTCTCATCTTGTGTATCCTGAGGAGTGAATCTAAGATTTTCACATAGTAAATCTACACTTCTATTATGTAAAACTCCACGGTCGACTAGCCCATAATTGTGTGGATTTAACCCATCCCTCGGTATCTGACGTTCATGTTGTGGTAGCATAATGTGATCCGTAGACTTTTCAAACTTTATCTTGAGGCATCTTGTAGGCTCTCCATTCATAGTTCTAAATGATAATCAGGCCTTGGTTTCTTTCTAAATAAAATCCCACTAGGTCGCCTCAGTTTCAAAGGGGATGATGTCATGTTGCTCTCTAAAGATTCTAGTCCAGTATCAAATGTCTCAGGATGTGTTTTTGTTGCATCTTCTTGATCATGTTTTTGCTCATCGGATATAATGTCTTGATGCAAGGCTGCATCACACTCATATAAATGTGACTCATGTGTATTCACAAGTTTAGGAGTGTAGGGTTCAGGCCTATCTTCACTATATGATCGTTCTTCTAGCACATCTGTGTGATTTACAATTAAAGCTGGAACTTGTCTTGGAACATGGTAGAGTGGCATGATATTTTCTCTTCCAGCTAGGTAGTTTGATTGTGACTCTTCTATGTTCATAGGTGTAGCACAACATGGTTTATGCCTACCCTTATCGTGAGTCAAGTCTTCTCATACATCAACATAATTTTCAACTAGAACTATGACGTGGCTTGGGCCAAGATGGAGTGGTCAAGATGGAGTGGCCTATTGTTTTCTCTTCCATCAACTAAGTAGCTTGATTGTGGTTTCGATGGTTGAAATATAGGATGTGGATATCTCATATCTAATGGTTCATATCTATACGTGGGTGGAGTCCTTTCAACATTTAAGGCTTCCATCATCTCTGTGATATGTTGACTCCCACATGTGTCTAGGTAGGCATTCTCTACAATCCTAGCTCTAGATACTGCTTCTTCAAAGGTCGAGACTCCTGATCGACGTAATTCTAACTGGATAGCTGGTTGTATACCCTTCAAGAAAAAGGTGAGTACCAACTGAGATGATACCTCAGTTGATAATTCTATGTCCAATTGGCGAACGAGTTCCTTGATTCGTCTAACGTATAAGCGCAACTGATTCTCCTGGGTCTTGTCATATCGTGGTCAAAGTAAGCATCAAACTATCACCATCGTACTTGAGTCCAAATTATTTCAAGAATAATTGATAAAGTTCATCCAAGGTATTAATAGACGCCACTGATAGATGGTAATACCATATCCTAGCTTCCCCCACAAGGGTTGTCGTAAACATGGTCATGCGATGTGTAGGGTTCATGATCCTACTGACAAACATTGATGTCTCAAATTCTCTAATATGATTATGGGCATCTTCATTGGTATCTCCATGGAATTGTGGTAGGAGGCCTATCACTTTTGGTATTTTCTTGGTATTATTTGGTATGACTATTGGTGTTGACATAGCATTTACTATGTGATTGCCAAGTGTAGAATCAATATCTTGCCTAGTGGAGGGCGTATGTAGTTGGAGATTTCCACTTCCACTTGAGGCTTCGTTTTTAGCTTCCCAACTGTCATGCCTTGTCTTGTTAGAAGCCAATTCAACTGAACTTTCTAACATATCCCACCACTCAGATATGGTTGTTTCGTTGTCATTTGAGATCTCATCTGTTGAGCTAGGTATTTCTTTGGTCATACTTTTTATATCAGATGTGTTCATGGTAGCTATCTCATCTATTGAGGTATTAAGATCAATTCCATTGTTCTCTCTTAATAGAAACTCATCAATGTTGGAGGTTGTACTCTCACTTCCAAGTTGTGTCAATGTTTCGCCTATGTTTGACTCTGTTGGTATGTCAAATAGGAAAAAATCTACTGGATTTCTCAGTCCATCTTCCTCATATAATGACGACTCATAATCATGTAGTGAACATGCTAAGGCCAATCGTAGATCAGAATCTATTTCATCTTGATCTCTGATAGGGATCAACTCGAGTTCTTGTGATGAAAGTCCCATAGGCTATGATTTGATAAGTTTGAGTCTGATGGTATCCCCCTTGTATTCATGGGTGGTTTTGGCTCCATAGTTGATGGACTAGATTCTTGTAAAAAGACCTATAGCCAAATAAAGGTCTGAGAAGGATTCTTCTAGGTTTTCATACACGTCCACAACTAGGTGTGGTTTAGGTAGGAATCCCTCTAGGTCCATTCTTGGTATCTCAAGCTCTCCCAACCGGGGTACTTGAGGTTCTTCAGCTACTGGCGTTTCAAATACTATGGTGTTTTTTTCTTCAAGTCCCACCTCATCTATTTCAGATTCTTCCGATCTAATCTCATTCTTACTATAATCAAGGTGGGATAATAGCTGGTTGATGGTCTCATCGAATCTCTCATTTGTTGGCATTCCAGTTCCAGCCATACATTCATCCGTTGATTGTTATAGTTATTCACACTCTCCTATACCTAATTCAATCTGGTCAGATGAAGGTACGTTAAGCATTTTTATCTGTTCTTTTGTGGAGGAAATATCAATTTGGACGTCACTTGTGTATTCCAAATTGTAGGAGGAATCAGTGGTATCGTATCGCTAACAATTGGAGATTCTTGATTGTGCTGCAAGGTTGAGCCTCGACTAGGATCATTATGCAAATACAAATAAACATCCACTGAGCAACTTGGATGACAACCATCACCATGCATAGTTGTACAAGAACTACTACCATTTTTTTTTTTATGTGTTCTCCATGTTTGAAATCAAGTGAAAAATTTGAACATGTTTAAAATATATTTCTCATGTTGCAGGTTTGCTATTATCAAGATCAAGAGTTTGCATGGCAAAATAGTTAGTGATGTATTTGTCTAATTGTGGATCATTTAATATGCCCCTATTATCAATGAAACTTTTAGCCATGATCACTGAATCGTTTTCTTTCAATACTCACTTACATAAGATGGTATGAGATCAGTGAGTGTGGGGCATATTTTGAAACATTCAACAACTATTTGTTGTGGTAATATTTAGAAATGATGTAGTATACTTGTCAAAATCATTTTTAGTGAATCATAAAAAAAAGTCAATTACATCATTCTCAAGGGAAATATGACCATACTTTTCGTTTCTTTATCTACTTTTCCATAATATATAGCACCTTGGTTCAACTATAGCTAAGTTACTAATTTGAATATGCATGGTTCAATTAAATCTAGAATAGAGTATAACATGATCTCTCAAATTAATTATGGGTAGATAAGTACAAGCCTGTCTATAAACTCATAACCTTTAAATGATTAGCACTACTACTGATTCATAAATAATCTCAAGTAATCTAGAATATTATAATCAACATTTTCCTTTTTTCAAAATGTGAATATGACCATGCTTAATGTAATTTGTTTGATCTCTACAAATTTTCAAAATGTAAGAGAGTTCAAAATTCTCTTAATTGACTTAAATAAATATATATAAAGATCTTACTCCAAAACGATTTACTTTGATATGATATTCTTTAGGAATATTGTAGAGGTGATATTGTAGAGGTGATGTTTATAAGTGCCTTTAATAATGGTAAATTATTCTCTCATAGTTTGACAAATATAAGTGTACAATGAAAGAAAATTGTTTCTTCTAATGGTGGCTAATACCTTAACACTATTAGAGACATTTTAAATGGGCCACAAGGAAAAAAATTTACCTTTATCATTTTCATACTTGTCAAAATTAGTTTTGTTGTGTACATTTTTCCTAACATATAAGTTTGAATTGAATCTCCTAGCTCTCACTACATCCATGGAAAATGACACAACCTTCCAATTGTGATATGTTTTGAAAGAAAAAAATGAAGTAACATCAAAATGTTACTCTGCTTTACTACACAATCAACTTCAGTGCTCTTCTGAACTCCTATCATTATTTTCATTGCTCTCCATTCTACTTACAAGCTTAGATATCTATTTTTGCTTCATGTTATGTAGATTGTTTATTCTTGCACTTGTCATAATTCTACGAAGGTTTTACATGATGAAATATCAACTAATTTGATTGCCCATAACTTTTTGAGCAATGACATAAAAAAAAAAAGATTGCAAACCATTAAAAACTCCATGTTTTAATTGGAAAACAAGCTCTTAAAAATGCACTACTACTTAATATTTGATTCCTTGGAATAGCAATATATTGAGAATAAGGAATAGTTCACTATTTATATTTTTTTGTATCTAAATCGTCTTAGACAACTAAAACAAAAAAAAATTACCCGCCTCAAAAAGCTTTTCCTCAATGAATGCCATCTACTAGATTCTTCCTAGATGATCTAATGGATTCCTGCTAATTGAAGCCATTTATTAAAAGTGAGTTTTTCTTTCACCTTTATAGGGTCTTTTAAATTCATACACACCCTAGCTCTTATTGTATCCACTATGCCATGAGAATTATAAACATAAGTTGCATACCCCTTATCTATGTCCCAATCAAATAATTCAAGGGCATATACTTGCCTACTTTATCTATACATCTTCTATAAAATATTATGGTAGTGTATGTGAGTGCTATGAGATTCTATCAAAACTTTTAGATCATGAGAAATAGATTTATTCGAGCTATAAACTATATTGAATGAAAGTTATATTTGAGCTATGAGATTTATTCGGCCACATTGTCAAAAGCACCTACAACCATCACCTTATGCAATATTCCTAAAAATTACATATCAAAGAGAAATATTGTAAAATAAGATCATTTATATACTTATTCTAGTTGAATAATAGATTTTTTGGGCTTTTTTGAATCTTGAAAATTTTTGTAAACATCAAAACTGTTAAGATTGACCATTATCATATTTTAGTCTTAAGCAAGGAGAATGTTGATTTTCATATTTTAGATCTTTTGAAATTATCCATATATGAAAACTAGGGTTGTAATTGAAAGATCATGTGTTTAATTTAAACAAATTTGTACTTATCCACTCATATTCTACTTTGAAGGTCATTTTAGCATCTATTTAGATAAAATTAATATATTATTTTTAAGGTAATAGTTGAGTTTGAGGTGGGTAACATGATTGAAAAGAAAAAATTATGGTCAAACTCATCACATTCTCTTAGAACACAATGACATTTGTTTTGGGATTCTGACTTAAATTACTTTTCTTTTAGCCAAAAATAATGTTATTTTTATTGAAATGTTTTTATAAAGTTTGTAAAAAAAATCTGTCATTATTCTCTCTCTCTCTCTCTCTCTCTCTCTCTCTCTCTCTCTTGGAAGTTGCAGCTGAGCGTACATCAAAAAAATTTGGGTGGCGGTTGTAGGGCTTTGTGCTCTTCTTATTGATTAATTTTTAAACATTTACTAATGTCATTACATCTTCTTGGTACCTTAGCTGAAATAGATTTTCAGGGAATTGAAAATTCTAAGGAGGGAAGAAGAGTGGATATTAGAGGTAGTAAGTGTGATTGGAAAATGTATTTCGCAGTTAGGATTCGGTAATCCCTTTAAATAATTGCTTAATATTGGTTATTAATTTTTTGGGTAGAATTCATTCAGTTGAATTCGTAACTGATATCTTTGTAATCATTGAGTTATCTGCAGTTTTGGATGTTAATTGTGATGTTAGAAGTGGAATCTAATACGTGGATTACATTGGATCTGTTAGTTGACAGAATCTTGTCCCTAGTTTTGATGCATCAGTAGGGGATTCGAAGCTTATTCATTAATCAGAAAAGATCAAAATGCAATGTGGAACCATGTTAATTCTTTTGCTTAAATCACAAGGTTAGATGTGAATTTGTGGTATCCATCTGATAGGCATGCTAGTCATCCAAATAAATGGATTCTCCAGTGTTTGGAAACAAGAGATAATATCCTATAGTGATTATAGGGTAGCTAGATAATCAATGGATCTCTAGAATATTAGATAAGGTGGTTAAGGGTTTTCTGGAAGGAAAAGCTGATGGTATGGGACATCAGTAATTTTGAAAAAGGAAATTCTAGGACTGTAAAGATTTGATGATCAATGGTGTGTTTTAGTACCTAGTCACGATATGGGAAAAAAGAAAATCATTCGATCAAATGTGGAATATTTTGGAAAATTTTGAAGTTTAATCTATATCCCAATGTGGTATCTCATTATTCACAAAATTAGAGGCTCTCAAATCTATTTCTCACTTTCTTAATTAATCCTTTACTTTTTTAATAATTTCTTATAAGACATCAGACTGTTTATATTATTCTTTCCAACATGAAGTTATTCTTCTAAAAGACTGTTATGTCATATAAATTAGTACTTGTGGGAATAGACTTGAAATTCAGATAAATTCTAAAGTTAAAATGTTTCAATCTTTTAAATCTATAATATCTCTGTTGCATAAATGGATTTTGATGGAATAGTAGCTTCTATCACTCAGATTGAAAATATTTGAAGGAGAGGTCATGTTTGTAATGAAGTGAATCCTTTAGTGGAAGCACTTATTCTGGTTCCTCTTGTTCTCTGATTATGTGTCAGAATTGATCCAAAATATGTCTATGGAAGCTGATTACGAATGAGAACGAAGAGAATGAGAGGTATGCTTAGAAATGACAAGAAGTTTCTAAACTACAGGGATTAGTTAGCTACAATTCATGAACATTGAATCCAAATTAACCTCGAGTTTACAAATACGGGCAGCAAAAGAATATTCGGACAATACATTGGTCCAATCACAATCGCTTGCTCTGACCAGCTGGATATATAAAAATCTCCAAATTTGGGCCAAGAATGCCAAAAGAATTTTTGTCCGTCAACAACTATTACAATTCGTCACAGATGGACACAATTTATTGGGCGACTTGGACATTTTAAGTGTGCAAAGTCAAAAAAAAAAACATCTTTACAAAGGGACCATTTTGAGTTCTAATATCTCCTAATGATCCAAGTCTAGGATTATGCCGAATCATATGTACAGGACGTGGACGTAACATTCTTCCCCCCTTAAACAGGTTCTGTCCTCAGAATGGGTAAGAACCTCAGAAACCAATCCTTTAACTTTCACACTTGCCCATAAAATCATTACCCTTAGTCTAACTTCAAATTTCAAATAAGTACTTAGAGATAGAACAATTTCCCAATCGTTTATCTTTGCTCTACATTACTACATTAGCTTTCAGAAGTACAGTAAGTGATAATTTTTTCTATTGGGTTTAAGTCTCTCCAAACCAATAATATCACCTTCATGCAAATTCAGTTTACATGAATCACTAGGTGAATTATTCATTATTTGAAAGATCATATTCAAAAGCTAAAAAAAAATTGTTTTGATTGTAGTCTAAAACTTGCCCACAATTCCTTGTAGATAATAATGCTTTTCGATACGTATACTTTTAGAATATTTAAATAGTCCAAGGCACAATAATTCATTCAATCGAAATCTCTAGGAGATCCTTCAAGCCTCAGACCCCTATAACTCAATCCAGAGCACTGCATCTACTCTAATGAGTTAAATGTCCCATGTCTAGCATCATGTGCAAGAAATCAACAATCTATCTGAATATCAATAAATTTACTTGTCTCCTATAAATCCAGAGATCTAGACTGACTCTTGTACACAAGCACTTATAGACTACAATTGATATTCGTTAAACTCTGTCATCCAATATGGGATACATTCAATAGATTAGACTTTGTTTTTCATTCGAGAAATACTCTTTGGCAAGAATTTCCTATATTCTATGCACATAACTTTTACTAATGAATCGTAGTATCATGTGTCTTATAAGCAATATAGATTAAGACAAACTATTCATGGTGAATCCTCTTCACACTGTTTGCTTAACCAATTAACTTTATTCAGGAGTAAACCAACTACTGAAGTTAATTTCTAATTATTCAAAAATCTCAAATGTCTAGGTGCTGAATTCATCTATCCCGAAACAACACCACATTTAGACCCTCTTCTAAATCATTTCGGAGTCAATAATTCATCCTTCTTATAGGAAGAACCATTAACATGGGAGTAATTGTTTCAAACATTACTCGTTCATATGTCTATGTTCAATAACTAGTTTAAGTATACGATATAAATTGAGTACTTAGGAAACACATACTAGATCCACAAGATTGAGATGTACGTAACCAAAATATTTCACTATGATCCATTACATAATATATGTTATAATCCCGTAGATTTCTCCCAAAATCTGCATATGTTACTCACATAACTCACTGAGAATCTTGCAACTCGGCTATAAAATAATTCTATTTCTCATGAGTAAATAACATATCTGAAAATTTTCTGACGTGAATAATTCCACATCCTCAAGTTTTCCAACCATCAAACTTTCAATAACATAATTTTTTCAGCTCAGTCAACCTACATCAGATCTTAGAACTCCTATCTAAGATTAGGTCGACTTATATAGACATCTTTGACTACATGGTTAAGATAAGAGTTTTACTCCAGCTTGATCCAATCCATAACATAATGGTACTTGGTAAACTTGATCAGTGAAAATTAAATTAAATTTCCATCTCTACTATACATAAACACAATTAACTTATAATTCAATTCCCAAAGTTCCTCTAGTTCTAGATTAATTGCAATAATCTCTAGAGAGTTACTTTCTTTGGACAGTTCAACCTTTGCACAATACTAGATTTCTCTAAAAAAATCTATGCAACAGATTGATCACTTGAAATTCTTATTCCTATTACTTCATCTCCTCCTTTTAAAAGAAATTCTATAAGAGATACCATTTGGGATTCAGATCTATAGCTCATAATTTTCTAAAATACCCTGAAACAAATAACCGATGGATTCTCTCACGATAGTATTATCATTACCATTATACTAATCAGTAACCATTGGTCAGAGAACTTTTTTTTGGAATCATTGATGTCCCATACCAACAGCTTTTCCTTCAAAATTTCTTTGCTTCTATATATGTTTACTAGAAAATCAAAAAGATTAACTGGTTATCCTATATCTAAGTATAGGACTCGATTTACAACCAATCTCAAGATATTCTTCTAGCCATTGAATTATCGCATGTTCCTTAAGCATTTCACTATAGATGAATACATTATCTAAGAATACCACTCAGCATTGACCCAAGTATGGATGAGATATAGCATTCAAAGTTTGTTGAAATAACCCAAGTGTATTCATTAAACCAAAAGGAAGCATTAAGAACTTCAAAACAACCAAATTAATACTATAGTAGCTATTTGATATCTATTTTAGAATCGATAAAAAGAATTTCATTTTTTCAAAAGTTAAAATACTCATGGTTGCACTAGTTATTATAAATAAACACTCTATAATATCCACAACTTAGAATCCAGATTCCAAGATTCTTGTATGAAATACATTCCAATTGCTATTTTTTGTTTGTGAATTACATGGACTTAACCAAATCCAATTGCAACACAAAAATAGTTCCGCAAATGGATTATTATCTAACTATCATCCACCTCTTCCCTTAGAATCTTCGATTTCTCAAAATTCGAAATGAATACTGGGGAAATTTCCAAACACAATTAAAATTGATTCTGAAAAACATGATTATCAATTGCACTCTCACTCTTAATCACTTATACTTCCAAAATTCAAAGCAGATTAACTTAACTAGTTCACTTGGTCAAACAATCATCTACACCTCAGGCTTCTCCTCCTTCCTCCCTTCTCAAATGTGGTTTAGGCAAAAAACCCTAGATTCGGAAAAGAGAAGCCTTAAACTCAATTCAGTAGAACTTCAATCTATTGATCCCGCAAAGTGTTTTGATTAGTTAAGTGCCACACTTAACTGTTGGAAAATCTTCACGTAGGTTATAGAGTCTCAATACACTACCCAAACATTTTTTCCTCTATTTGATTCCAATCTGACTCTTTCAATTTGCCAAGTATCATCACTCCCTAAGTTTGTAATGACCATAACCCCTTTCAGGAAGGAAAGAAAGGCTTATAATCAATTTTTCACCCTACCTATACAATAACTAAATCATCAACTTCAAAATAAGTGACGTTATGTAGTTAAACCCAATCACACATTCTTCATTTGTGTCCCTACACAAATGCATGTTTTTGTGTTTGCATCTGGGCCAACTTCCTACTCATGGTTTGACTTGTGAACACTAAGACACATCTATCAACTTTTGTGGAGGTAATTTTTTTGAGATTTGAGTAGATCATTCTTATTCACACATGATAAAGAACTTGTGCTTTTAGTCGAAATAGTGGTAAAAGGTCAAGTGAATCCTTTCTGACAATATTTCTTTACAATAGAATTAGCTGATTCCTTAGATTTAACAACTGATTTGGTGCTATTTGGGGATGGGGTGGCTTTTAACAACAACAAAAAACATGTTGTGGCATTTTTGTGAATTGCACCTTCTGTGGAATATATGGAGCAAAAAAAATCTAATTATTTCTCATCAAGATCCTTCATGATCCCTAAACATATGAATATGTACATAAGGATACTATGTTGTACAAGGCTCCCAAGAGACATGTGGTTTTTGTATTTGTATGAGTTAGTACCCGATCTTTCATGTGTGAGCAAACCCATGTTTAGATAGTCTTATTATGCTTATTAAATGAACTCAGAATTTTTAGTCAAGAAATGTCAAAGGGAATATGTCAAGAATCAGTTATTGTGGGCTATGTGATCCAGCCTAGGCTAGCTCTTCTTATGTAAATGTCAAGACATAGTATGATATAGTTGATTTAAAACACCTTTGATTTAATATACATAATGCCAGCTAGCCCACACCCGTGTTCCTTGATTTTGGTTGTGATTTTGCACAAAATTATTAACACAGAAAGAGGCTTTAGTTGATACTTTGCAATAAAAAACGCAGTTTCCAACACCAAGTGTGAACATGGTTCAAACTCATTTGATGATCAAGTAGTGGGAAGGCTTCTACATTTCCTAATGTATAAATGTTCCGGGGGTAACAGAGATTTGTGATTCTGTGTATGTCAGTGGAAGCTTATTTAACGCTATGACATTTGCATGTGAAAGTATGAGCAGTTAGTTTGATAGATTCGTGTGAAGAAAGGCACTTTCTTATCATATTGATCACATGCATGTGAGCTGAACTCTATTTAATACAAGCCCATTTCTAGGTTCTGGCTTTGAGACTTCATAAACTTGCAACTGCCGTGTTGCCCACACACTCCAGGTTCCAGAGAGTTCCTTTTACTTTTATCTAAAAAACAAAAGCCTTTTTTTATGTTGTTGAAACTTGAAAGTAGTGTCGAATTTCCATATGTCAATAGAGCTGCTTCTGTCACTGAAAGGACAAGGAGGACTCCTACTACACCTGTCAAAACGATAAACAGAAACAGGAATTAAGAAGTCTTTGGGAAAAGGACCACCAACTAGCCTAAAAGTCTTGTTTCTTTCCTCTGTCACTCTCGAGTCTCGCTCCATGTTCAAATTGACAAAGTAAAAGTACAATTGCTCAGGACAGCAGGACATTTGGAGGTACTCTTACGTACGTAAATGTAGGTAGCCCAATTTTTCCATCAAAGCGGGTGCTGGCCAGTGACAGTGGGCACGTGGGCACTGGGCATGTGCATGGGATCAGCGATGGAGACTGGAGCACCAGCAGCCCCACTACCACCGTCCACGTCTGATTCCTCATTCTCCGTTCATCCTGATCTTCACGATCCTTCCTTTTGTCACCTAGTTGCAGCATCTGAAGCTTTCCCCTCCATGTTCAACTTCCCCCGCCGTCATACAACTCTTTCGGAAATTCGGAGCTGTTGCGTTTGAACTTTGGCATTTGCAGCACAATTGTCACTTTGCAGTCATGCAGATGAGTTGATGGTACTAGGTAGATGCGCCCCACCCAGCAACTCTACAGTCCAGACTCCAGACTGATAGATATTGGATAATTATGGAAAGATTTTAGCAGATAGATCAGTAGACAGATATTAACAATTATTAAAAACATGAATTAGTGGACTGATCTGAGATTCCTACATCCCCTAGTTGTGATGTGGACGTCCACTGGGCATCATTACAACACGATGATGTGTGCTGGTATCATGCACGGTTCATTCTAAGATACACATCTCTCTCTCTCTCTCTCTCTCAACGGAGATCCCAAGATACTTTTGTTTGTAAGACTGTACAGTCTAGACGATGGAAGCTAGAATTCCAAATAGAAAGCATATATTGTGGTTAGCAGAAGTATTACATGTATCATAATTTCAAAATTATATTCAAAGCATGAAATTTTCCTCACAAATTTTTTGAACCAGAATGAATACGTTCCATGGTGAAAAAGTGTGCTCAACACAAATTTACCTACTAAACATGAGATCTTTAAGGTTCTTCAGCGGAAAGGAAGAATTCTGTGTCACAACAACAATTACAATCTTTAGGAGATCTCTTAAGACCAACATAGTGCTTAGCTTTGTCCTCAGCATTACGAATACTATCACATGCTAATTGCAACAAGAAAACGAATACTATCACATGCTAATTGCAACATTTCTTGCATATCAGGTAGGAAATCAATTTTAGATAGTCTAATTAGTTCTTTTAGTCTATCCATCTAATGCTTGATGATCAGTATATCTAAAACTAGGTGAAGTTTCAGGTTTATGGAATACATTTGACCAAAATTGACATGTAAACTTAAGCTCTTTATCAATAACAATATTACTTGACAGTTCATACAACCTAAATAATCTTCCACAAAAATTGGGCTAAATTCGTAGCCTTTACAACTGACTTAACTGGTATCAATGTAGCTAACTTAGTTAACATGTCCACTACAACCCCAATAAAATCATTTTACCATTGAGTTTTAGGAAGTCCAACTTCAAAATTCATAGATATTTTTCCTTCAAAGCTTTTGTAATACTTCTCATGATTAGCATTATAAAATAGAAATTTCTTAGAGAGATTTATTTTCAAGTCAAAAATCTCTTGTACTTTCTCTCTCTACCCGAGAGCTCATGAATTGTTTGGTGATTTTATATTTCTAATCAATGGAAGAGTAGCAATGACAAAGTAAATGTTGGATTTATTTCCTCTACTCTCCTTAATCCCATGTTAATCTAGTTCCATTCATATCACTGCAATTTTACATGCATTGTCGCACAGCTTACAGAAATACTCTATTATCAAAGACAGGCAAGAGAATGGCAGTCCGACTTGTCGAAGTCACCCGACTTGTCGAAGCTGTCCGACTTATTGGGGAAACCCAACTTGGCCAACTTATCGGGGGGAATCCAACTTATCGACTCAACTGACTATCGTCGGGAACAATCAAAAGACTATCCTGACTATCAGTAGCGACACCCTCGACTCCGAATAGTCGAAGCCTTCTGAAGCCCACTTCTTGTACTGTGAAACCACTTATACAATGGTAGCAATAGCCACGATCTATTACAGACGGCGCAAACGGATCCATGCCATCTTCTTGTACATACAACTGCGCAACTGTAAATTGTATACTAGTTGATCATTGTAAATAATTAACCATGTGGCAGCTAGACGAAATAAGTTGATTCCATATACGCTCGAGTGCCCACAGCCGCCGGGATGCTAGCTTATAGAGACAAACTTAGTAGATGCTTTCAAGCATTGATTATTTTCTTTCAGACTAATTGTCAGTATAAGCTCATAGCTGTTACAGATCATAGTTAACTTTGTGAGCACACGTTTTCGCCTGCTATTGATTTGTGCTCACCAGCATCATCTGACTTGTATTTCCATACATTCAATCTGAACAAATTAATGTCTGGTTTTTTTGCGTTCAAATTTGTCAGTGTTGCATGCTCTTTTTTTGTTTTCTATTTGACTCTCTTTAATTGATTTGTCTGATTGTCTTCTGCAATCAAACTCTATTTTGTGCTCTAGTAGTGCACGCACCGAGGGAATCAGTCGATCACGATCACTACTTTTGCGCAATAGTAGGATCATTCTAATCTGATTGTTCGACCCATTCATCTTATCCACGGAGTCAATTCAGCCATCACATTTCTCCAACATGGTATCAGATCTATCGTTATAGCTTGATAAGCTTCCCACAGAACCTAGTTCTATCGTCCGATAGAATAATCATTTTCTTGTTCTATAAAACAAAAAAAGAACCTTCCAAGTACTCTATTGTTGACTCTCGCACCTTGTACACCAACAAAAATTTGAACAAGCAGAAGAAGAAGGCTCAAAGCCACATAACACAAAACCGTCAAGAGAAGTCGAAGTCGTCGACAAAGAAGAAGTTGTTCTATAGATACTGCAAACAAACCAACCACTAGTCATGAGCTATATTCGAGCTACCATGGACCAGTGCATCTGCTATGGAGATGTCAGCAACGACAATCTTCATCAGCTCGATGGTTAGTCTGATGCAAGCTGGTGAGGAGATGCAGACAATTGTAAGTCCACATCTGGATTTACATTCTTCTTCAACGGCGGTCCTATTTCGTGGAACAGTCGTAAGCAAACCTCTATCGCACTTTCTTCTACTGAAGCAGAATACATTGCTGCTTCTCAATCTATTAAGGAAGCATTTTGGTTGAGAAATTTGCTGTCAGACATCAATTTGTATCAATATAACCCTACAATTTTGTTTTGTGATAACCAATGTGCTATTGCCTTATCGGCCAACCCTAGATTTCATTCTAGGAGTAAGCACATTGAGATCATATATCACTACATCAGGGGTAAGGTTCTCAACAGAGAGGTAAGCTTAACGTACTGCATAACGCAGGACATGGTTGCAGACATTTTCACGAAAGCACTCAGTGTTAATGCACACAACAAATTTTGTGCATTGCTCAGTCTGAAGATCAAGGCATTCACGGATCCACATTAAGGGGAGGTGTTGGATTTATTCCTTCTACTCTCCTTAAATCCCATTTTAATCTGCCTCCATTCATGCTGCATATTTACTAACGTTGTCGTGCAGTCTGCATATTTACACGCAAATTTGCATAGACAAAGAAAAGGCGAAAGAATCGTGACACTGTGTTTTTACACAGGTTATGGTGACAGGTGAAAAGGGGACACTATCTTATAGAATGCCAAAGGTGCCCTAAAAGCAAAAGCACCCTGTAAATCTATTCCTAAGGCTACTCGTAAGGGTGACGCACTTTTCGCATCATCATCACCAACGGTCACTTCGGCACTGACTGATGTTGCACCCTTTCCACGCTCACCCCATGCAGCTGCGCTAACAGATTGGACAACGATTGCAGCCACCCATGATCTCTTACAGACAGCACATCCACTCTGTACTTTCCACATCTGCACATTTGTAATATTATGTATACTGGATATCATTTGTGTATTCAGGTTAACGAGTTGATGAGTTGACGATGAAGAGAAGCTTATCAGCAAAATAGACAAAGTAGATGCCTCGTGCATTGATTCTTGATTGTCAGCAATAAGGTTTTATTCCTTTATAAGCTTCGTAGGGCACGCGGTTTCGTCCGCTATTGTCTTGTGCTCTACCACATTATTGACATGTATACATAATATACTTAATCTGATACAATTCTTTGTTCTGCGTTCAGATCTATATTAATATTGTTATGCTTATCATTCATTTTGTCTGATCTTTCTAGTTGTTCTTTCTAGTAATAGACGACTAACATTTTGTCTTGTCTTTTGCAAATCTATCGCGACTAATTATCAGTCAAGCACAGTATAACTTGTCGCGAATAATTTACGACATATGATTCGTCTTGCTATTCACGACAAACCATGCTTCTGGCGCTTCATTGTTTTATTAATGTTTGGCTACATAATCTAGAATGATCGTGATTTCCATCACTAAAGTTTTGTTCATTCTGATAGGCGTAGTCATGCTTACGGAGAAATAACCCACATTCAATGAAGTTGAAGACAAAGTTTTATGATTAGACCATAATGCACCTCAATGGTGGTTGATGAATAAAAATGGGGTGTTCTATATCATCAACATGCATATTTTGGGTGATCTCCATGTGATGGTGGTATTTACTTGGCTTGTTTCAATTTTCTAGCTGATGCAAGAGTGGCAATGCAAAATGGAAAGGGAGATAAAGGACGTCCTTGAGCCACACCCTTACTTAAGAGAATTGAGAAGGCAAACTTGAAGTCTCCTCCCCAGCTTGACAATCAAACTTAAAGCGGTCTCATTGGTTGTGTTCCATTAGCATTCTTAGATAAAACAAGCTTCATTAATAGTTTCAATGTGTTTGATGAAGCAAAGCTTTCTCCATATATCCCCACAATGTCTAAAAAAAACAATAATAAAACTTGAAGTCAGTATTAAGGAAAAATAATGGCCATCCCCCCACATGCCTCAATTTCTTAAAGGTTGCTAAAAATTACATCAATGTAGAACTTGTTAAAACTTATGAAAAATATATTAATTCTATCATGGCCTCTTTTATTGATACATATTCCACAAAAAAAAAAAAAATACTCCTCTAGCCAAGTAGACAACCTACAAATTGAAGACATCCCTCCTATGAAAAACTTAAACTAAGTGTAACGAAATCAATCATATCAATGTGCTCTCAATTCTAGATTTTATTTCAAGACTAAACATAGATTAGACATTGTTTAGAGCAATGTTTTGATAAATATTTGTATGTTTCTTTTCTCAAAAGATTTTATTCTCAGAAGAAAAAATAATTATTCATATTTTTCACAAGCTTGGATATTTTTTTACATCTATGCTTGTAACACATATTTGGATTAAACATTGTTTAGAGCTATGTTTTGATAAATATTTGTATGTTTCTTTTCTAATTAAGATTTATTTCATTAGTTGCCCTAATTGGATAAGGCTAAACAGCATTCCTCCTTAGTATAAATAGCTTATTATTAGAGAGAGACTTATGACAAATTAAGAGACAAAGTTTCTAATTTGAATATTTACTTATTATCAATGGAAGTGCATCAGACAAAGATACCAGTTCCTTAGAGATCGTATTGAGTACACGACTTCATTCACTACTGTTTTGTGCTCGCATCATCTGATTTGTACATACTACTTATTGAATCAATCATATCTTCTTATTGCTTTCAGTATTATGTCAACATGCATGCAAGCTTCTCTAAAGTTATTTGTATCTGTTAAATCTCTTATCAATTAGTCTAAATTGTTGAATGTTTCAATACTGCAATATTTTATACACTCTGTGTTGTGGGCATCTCTTCTGTGCCATCAACCCAGGGCCATAGACCTTCTCCTCTCAGAATGAGAGACAAAATCACTTTAGTACTAATGATTTCAAAGCTAGTTACTAAAGGACCAAACGTGAACAATTTTCGGCTTGTGCATTTCTTATAGGCATCGTAAAGCATTAGCAGAAGGATTATTTCGCAAAGACCGACAGTTCGTCTTTCGACTTCAATTATCAAATCCACAATCAAAAAAGAAGATGTTCAATAAGTATTGCAAATGCACTAATCATGAGATCCAAGATTGCAGGATATTGAAAGCAAAGAATGCCAACAAGCAATCAAATTAACAAGTGAATGCAGTTGTAGTATCATCTCAGACTCCTATACTTGACATGGAAAAAGAAGCATTTATGGTTAGAGACCAAAAGGCGCAAGTCGATTCAAGATTTTAAATTGTTTTTTCACAATGAAAAACTCTTTTCTTCATGAAATTTAGAGGCTTGGGTTAGCTTCAAAGTGAAAATATTGAATGAAAATGAAGGGTCTTCTATCTTCGGGTTGCTTTAGGTTACGTTTTTTAGGTTTTTTCAAAAATTTAATGGTTGCCCTCAATTTGACAGCCCTACACTCTCTAATCTCTACCATTAATCTCGGAAGAGATCCATAGACTCCCAGTTTTGGACATTTTTGGGTATTGAAAAACTCTCCCTGCATGCACGAAACACCTAGAGATGCTATGACCCCCTCTCCCTCATTGCGCACAAGCTCTCCACACTACTACTAATTTTTGCAATGGCTTTATCTAATCCTTGTTCTATCATGCCCTCTATGCTTCACAACATGACACAACTATTTGCAGGCAGATATGCCCTACTATTGAGGTAGAATAAAAGTAGAACTACTGTACTACTGTCTTGTAGGTCCGGTCAGTAGATCAGGACCAATTAGCCTCGCCACAAGGCAAGTCGATGGGACATGTGTTGTGCCAACGGCAACTTGGGCATGCTTCTGTTTTATTGTGCCCTGCTCCAGCTTTTTACAACTTTAAAAAATGTATTGTGTGGAGAAAAATTTGAGGTTTTATTACTAGAGACCTAGTTGAGAGATTTTCTAGCATTTTTGAGCTATGCTCTACTTTTCTTACTGGTTGTTCTTGTAGTTTTTTACTCCTATGAGGTCTTGTAGTCATTTTTCTAGCATCGAGAGAAGTTCAAGTGTGGTGGTGTTGCAAGGGCAAAGAACATCTTGGATTTGATCCACACAAACTTATGTGGACCTATGAGGATGATGTCCATAGGTGGAATGTGTTGGAAAAAGGAATCGAAGTCGAAAGAAGAACTATCGCTCTCTTTGGAATAATCATTCTTCTAATGCATGACTACGCCTATAAAAAATAACCAAAGCTATCGCTACAATTTTCACGTTCGTTAGCTAACTTTGAAATCATTAGTACTGAAGTGATTTCGTAGACAAACAGTTACAAAGCGTATAGAATAATATTGTAGTATCGAAACATTCAACTATTCAGACTTATCAATAAGAGATTTAACAGATACAAATAACTTCAGAGAAGCTTGCATACATTCAGACATAAATGCAATAAAAAGGTATGATTGATTCAGTAAGTAGCATGTACAAATCAGATGATGAGAGTACAAAACAATCGCAGATGAAGCCACGTACTCAACACTATCTCTGAGTAATTGATAACTTTGTCTGATGCACTTCCGTTGATAAGTTGTAAGCCATGCTAGCAATGTTCAAAGTAGAAAGTTTTTCTCTTGATTTCTATCATAAGTCTCTCTCTCTTGTGGTTGTGCTGACTTCCTCCCTTTCTTTGGTCTGTGTTCCATCGAGCGAGAATTGCAAATAGACACAAAATTGGGCTGAGAAATACGGCCGCATTCATACTGAAAAATATATAGTATAAAAAAAAGAGCTTTTTCTTGATGCTCACTTGCTCAATATCAATCGTGTCTTGTTGAAAATTACCACTCAAAAAATCTCTTTGCATTATAATAGAGCATAAACCACCCGCAACTAAATGCATCTTGTTGTTGGGGAGTCTGTACATCAAAAACAAATATAAGGTCTATACAAATAAAATTTTGAATACATTTTCATATATAAGGTCTATCTAAATAAAATTCTGAATACATTCATCACTAATGTTGATACCTCGATTGATATTATTCTTGGTCTGGCCACATATGTGGCGGAAGTTGGCAATACTTCAAGAATCATAAGAAGTTGTTTATCAAAAAATTTGTGACTATTTTCACAAGGATTCAATTTTAAGCATACAGGTTTCACCACCCCATCCACAATAGTGGCCATGGAGATTATTTTTAAACTCCAATGCAGCCTGCAAAACAAATTTTGTTTTATTGATCACTTTTTTGACATCTTACCAAAGTAAAGCTAGTAGTACAACAAATAAGGCTCAATATTATACTTACTTGGATGCATAAGGAACCACGAATAGTTTTGCAGTTGGACTGCATTGTACAAAAATCCTCTTCAAAAGATTCAACGCTTCATTGTTGTGCATGAGATTTTGTTCCATAGAAAGACCAATCACAATGAAAACTTATTTTCTTGAATCTTGATTGATGCGTATGCGATAACACCAGCCCACCATCAATATTTACGACATCTGTTACATATTCTGTTTTCTTCTTAAAAATGTTACAATTAAAATCATGAAATCATAATATATAATCAATTTTTGGAATAGTTAGAGAAACGTAACCATTGAGTTCATCAATTTTCTTAAGTCTAATAATTTTTTCATATTCATTTTTTTTTATTAATGGTGCATTAGACGAGGTGTCATAGACCACACCCCCACTAATGATTGTTTCCTATAATTCCAAAGTCCATGTTCCATTCAGGTGACAGTCACATATAGATATGATCAATTGTTGATCATTGGCCTCTTTGTCTGAAAAATCAGTCTCCAATCTCTTATCGATTCCGCCAATGTTGGTTTTGCATTCAGTTCTAGCAACCACATATTAACTTGTTGAAAATGGTGAACTCAACGACCTTTTTCCAATAGTCTCGAACTATCGAGACATTCAGGTGAATTCAAACTATCAACACATTCAAACCATTCTAATTGTTAAATCATTTGAAAAATTCAAATGGTTGAACACCTCAAACATTCAAACTGGTTGACACATCCGACAACAACAACTGTCAACACATTCGAGCCATTCGAACTATCGAAGTGTCAAGCTTGGTTGTCGTGAAGAGAAAAAACTACGCTCAGCCAAAACTAAGTTACAAGAGTGTAAGTGAAGTGACAAAATATTGCATGTTAGTCTGTCGATTCGATCTAATATGGAAAGAAATTTTACAGTAGATTGTCCTTCCAACATTGCTTGTGTGATATGAATTTTTCTTGTTTGTGATACTGTTTGTGATTCGCATTCGTGTAGATCTTGTTGTTCATTCTGCATTCATGTTTTCTGCTATACACGGTATCAGAGCCAATCGATTAGAGAAAGATGGCTAGTGTAATGCAAACCAAGATCATGATTAGGCTCGCTGGCATGACTTATTGCATATGTAAGTTCAAAATAACGACACTTCTCAAGAGCCTTTGCCTGCCAATCAAGATTAAATAGAATCTGGAAAAAACCTGTGCCATTTGCATGATTGGCAATAAAGGACAATTTTGAAGCTTTGTCTTTTATTGAAAGCTCGACAGCCTGTTCGGAATGGCAAAGAATGTGAATGATTTGAATTTAAAAAAACATGAACAAAGATGACATTGCATGTATCAAAAGAGAAGTGTCAAACATATTCATAATCAATGTGTTTATCACACATACTCTAATTGCTTTATCGTGTTGCAAGCCTGCCTCTGCCTCGGTCAATGTGGTTCAGCCTATTCTGGCCTCGGCTTGTGCTAGCATTTACTGTAGTCATCCTACGCAATCCATTGAAAAGTAGAATGTTCGATGACTTGATGACGATACAAAATAACAATATCATAAAGATTTTATATGATTTTACATATTACAAACCTTCAAAGCCAATTAAGCAAGTATGACCATAGGACAATTGAACCATGGCTTGTGATTTCCTCGTCTCTCTCTCCTAATTTCCACCTCCATCCATTTTCGGTCTTCTGGAGGCATGTATCTTAGAAGTGTTTTCTTGTTTGCCAGGCCAAACTTTTGCAACATGAATACGTCATGTGATAGCGTGTGTGGGACATGTACCCTTGTTAGTCTGCAAAACAATTAGAAATGTTTGTTAAGGACATGTTTTGGACAAGCACAAAACAAAGAATAAAAAACTTGCAAGAACTGAAAATTGCATGAAAAATCATAGTCTTACCAATTTATGGAATTCAGGGCGAGTAGCAATTTAGCTTCTTGTGATCTATTCACTTCTATGAAGCTGCATTCCACTCTCACATGTCGAGCCCTATTTGTGGGAAACTCTAGTTGTATTCAACAAATGTTAGAACATTAATAAAACTCCAAAAAACTAATGCATACATAAACAAAAGATTTTATTCTATCTTGCTTTATCATGCTCATCCATGCCTGTGCTCTATGGTTTCCATCCCATATGATGAATTTTTTGTTTGATAGGTGAATCCAATCTTGATTGGAGAGTAGTTCTTGTTCAAACTTTGAATTCGCGTCTCTCCACACTAGACCCCAGTCATCAAGATCATATCGAGAAACTTCAAGCTCGTGCTCTCCAATTTTTTTCACAGAGACTAGAAAAATACCAAGCTCTTTGACGTATCCCATATCAGCGAATGGTTTTCTATCGTGGGAATAATACAATGAGCCAAACCATATGGGTTCATTTCAAGCATCAACATCAATATGGGTTTCATTTCAAGCATAAACAAACCAAACATGCGTTTCATTTCAAGCATAAACAAAGCAAACAAGGGTCGAGTTGTTCAACAACATGTTGCTATTGTAACAGCCTTCCAAATGCGCTTCTAATTGCTCTATGCTGCCTTTCAGAAGTGCTCCCAAAAATTTGGGATTCCACTGAAATGTTCAAGTATTCATATCATGTTTAGGACAAGTGTATTCTGAAAGTACAATTAATCAAATGGCTAAGCAACTGAACCTTATAATATTGGTTCAAACTTAAACCATGGGAGGACATAAATTTTCAGGAAATCTAAAGTGGCATATTTATCGATTGGTATCTTGTTTGATGAGATCCCAGCAGGCATGGTCCTTTGAAAAGAAAGCATAAAAGTACTTCGATTGGAGCAGTTAATTGAGAGGTTTCACATGCTAACGATTGGATTAGGGAGTAAGATAGAGAGAATAAGTTGCACCACTTAGTGGGTCTTTTACCTGCCAAAGAATCTAAATTAAGCTTATTGTGAATACAATGATCAGATCACAATCCTGTGCCCAAGAATGGTTCACAATAGTGGTGCACTGTGTGCGGTGATCTTACTTAGCTAGCCACAAATTAAATAAATATCTCTATTCCTTAAATGGCTTTCACTCTCTCATGTATCTCTAATTCTATGGAATCAGATAGTTAAGACAAAATGGAGTTCATGCAGGAACTCTGGTTCACTCTTCTCCACTTTCAACATCTCACCATTCTCACATATGCTCATGAATTGCCGTTATGTATATACACATGAAACAATTACAATCACTGCATGGGCAACAAGCTTGAAACAGTGCAGTTACCAAAAAAAGGTACTAAAGTGAACTGTGATGGTCTGCGTCGGACGAGGTAGTGTGGATGACGTGAACCTCGAACTCGAAGACTTGAAGTAGGTCGAAGAAGATGTAGAACTCGAAGACCTCAAACTCGAAGAGTTCGTCGTCAATCTTGCTTCTGCTCTAGCCCTCAGGCAGGGTAGCTCTAGATCTATCCTACTGGGGCAAGAAAAAATGATTAGTTCGCATGGCTAAAGCCATTGTGCCACAAAACTGGGGGCTCCAAAAAAATTTGAAATTTTTTTTCTCTTAGCACCTGGCAGTGTGTGGCGCCAGTGCTGCCTTGCCCTGGGCTCGATCTTTTGGGGCCCCTGAATAATAAACCTCATGGGGGGCAGGAATAATGAGGCTCATAGGGGCCCCATGAGGCACTACCCTGCTGGGCGCCTCAAAAAACAAATTGAATTTTTTTTCAGACCGCTTGGAGAGCAGTGCTAGCGCTCCACCTCCGGGTGGTCCGCATTTTTTTTGAAAATTATTCGTGGCCCCCAATTAGGTTTATATTTTTGGAGGCCATGCGCTTGAAAAAAAAAATTTCAAATTGTTTGGGACCCCCAGTTTTGTGCCACGGGGTCTCTTAATGTTTGGAAAATAAGCATTTCTCTCTCTCTCTCTCTCTCTCTCTCTCTCTCTCTCTCTCTCTCTCTCTCTCTCTCTCTCTCTCTCTCTCTCTCTCTCTCTCTCTCTCTCTCTCTCTCTCTCTCTCTCTCTCTCTCTCTCTCTCTCTCTCTCTCTCTCTCTCTCTCTCTCTCTCTCTCTCTCTCTCTCTCTCTCTCTCTCTCTCTCGCCCTCCCTGTCCATCGCTCTCTCTCAGGCTGGTGATCCAATGAACGTCGATAACTACCGCACTCTCATGATTAGTCACATGATGGCGAAGCTTTATGGCTCAGTTCTGCAGTCTATGGTTGGATCCCATGCAGAATCAGATGAGTTATTTGCTCTTGGACAGGCTGGTTTCAGACCCGAATATTCTACTGTTGATCATGCATTTGTCCTACGCTGCATCATAGACGAGGCTCGACATCGGAGACGGAAAGTATACTGCTGCTTTGTGGATTTTCGCAAGGCCTTTGACTCAGTTCCACGGCACCTGCTACTTTAGCGCTTATCTTCACTTGGCTTCTCACAGGATATCATCATGGCTATCAACACCTTATATGAGAGGGTATTAGCACGTTTCAGAGATGGTAGCAGCTAGTCACCTTTTATCTAGAGCACAGTTGGGGTCAAGCAGGGATGTCCACTCTCTCCCACTCTTTTTGCATTGTACATTGCCACTGTAGAGAAAAGGTGGTCTCTAGTAGCAGGATCATGGATATGGTAAGTAGTACACACTCTCTCCATATGTACCAAGGCAGCATGTCCCTTACGCAGGCGAGATAGAGCAGTAGAGAGAAAAGTGAGTAAGAGGCCGATGAATAGTACACCTAGATAGGTGTAAGAGGTAACAATCTCCAACTGATGTCCATCATAATAAAATGCATCATCTCTCATATGCTGCCAATTAGTATTAAGCACCATTACCTTGGTCTTAGCAATATTCACCGTCAAGCCCCACACTAAGCAAAAACCATATAGAGCATCAAGATGTCGCTGTAATCCAGAGGTTGTAGAAGATAGCAATGCCACATCATCCGCATATAATAGGATAGGTATAATAACATTAGCAAGTGGACATCCATCACCACCCTCCTCCTTGATGATCCGCTCTAGATCATCACCAGTGGCTATGCACTCGGCGGAGGTTTGGTGCCCAGGGATATCTCAAGGTACTTGGAGAGACATCACTCGCCTGCAGGTCACCATGTTAGGAAGGATGATTGTTACCTTTCTACATCGACTTGAGACCATGGATACTCACAGATATGTGATGGCAGCGCTTACTTCTTCTCTAGGACAACAGACTAGATATTCTTGGTACGGTGATGTGGTGGCTTTCTTTCAGTCATGGGGCTTCTTGATGCTGGATCTCCCATAAGGAACTCATGCATTTATCAGACAACAGCTATATTGTAGATATTGTCACATTGTATGGGATTGTCCTGATCATGAGAGAGTTAAGCTTATCTTTTATGGCGCACATATCTTACGCAGAGACAGTTTGGGACTTCCTATTAGACCTTTATATCTATCTCTTCCTCTTTCTTTTGGGCTCCGATACAGAGTGGATCAGTTACGAGTCTCTTTGCATCAGCTTGCTATTGAGACAGGCATATATTCAGGCATTTTGAGAGAGCATCAGATATGCCAGGTATGCACATTGGGTGTAGTGGAGGATGAGTTCCATTTTATCTTCATATGCCCTACATACTTTGAGATACGTGGCCGATATCATTGTTTATATCCGGACACCCCTATTACTCTCAGTACCTTTTTGGAGTATCAGGATCCCAGATGTGTCGGAAGTTTTACTAAGAGAAATGCTTATGTTGAGAGCCTCTTTGCTACCATCGGAGAGTATTGCTGATTCTGGCCAGCATCTCATAAATAGTTTTTTTTAGAAGCGGAAGTGCGAAGACCTATCAGATGATAAGGCAGTCATACCGGTGAGGGCGAAGGCCCAGCGTGCCCAGCCACCACCTCTTGCCAGATCTACACGGGCCTCCAGAGCTACTAGAGCTCCTCGACCACAGATCACAGCTTCTATGAGTATCAAACGTTTTTTTTTTCGAGATTGATATTTTACTCTTCCGTTTTCCTTTCCTCAGTAGAGCAGGCGGTTAAGCTCTTGCACCTGTACCCTCTTCAGAGCTGGAGGTTAAGCTCTTGTATATTTGTTATTATATGCTTTTTATGACTCTATGTTGGATGTGTCTTTAACTAGCTAGAGAGAGTTCTATATTGTCTTTTCCACTTAGACTAGTGATTTTTATGTTGTCCGACATGGACAATGATCCTATGAGATATGTACTTATTTATTTAGTCTTATGTGCCCTTGGACACCCAACATACATTAATACAATTTCTTTCTTTCTTTCTTTCACACACACACACACATTATCGCTATTTTTCTCTTTGCAAACCCTAAAAATAAAACCCTAACCTTATATTTATAAAAAAAACCTCCCCTTCATCGCAAATATGAGTTTTCTCTCCTCCTACAAGTTTATGAGACAAAACATTTTCTTTTTCTAGAAGTTTCTAAAATCACGTGCCTTTCAACCACACTTCATAATCTTTCAATTGCACGTCAAAGACATTATAGGGCACACTTGGCCTACTGATAATGCAAAAATCATTTTTTTCTTATAACATCCAACATTCTTGCTATTTCTCACCCCAAATCTCTCTCTCTCTCTCTCTCTCTCTCTCTCTCTCTCTCTCTCTCTCTCTCTCTCTCTCTCTCTCTCTCTCTCTCTCTCTCTCTCTCTCTCTCTCTCTCTCTCTCTCTCTCTCTCTCTCTCTCTCTCTCTCTCTCTCTCTCTCTCTCTCTCTCTCTCTCTCTCTTATGTCCATGACCAGTACATAGGATACAGTATCTTGGATACACGGTACTCCAGTGAAACAAGCTGTTAGTTATGCCACATCATATTGGACGTGACCCGAAAGTAACTAATATCCTTGTGAGGCCCAGAAGACACTAAATGGAGTTTAGACAAGGTATGAGACAGTGTATGCATGTCTAGAGTTATCGATAGCAATTCTATGAATAGTTCGTCCATGCATAGGACTCTATTCTAGGTGAATCTATGTATAGAGAATATAGGGCTATGCATGGCTATGTGCCTAGGATGCTTTTGGCTCTATATAAGAGGTCCAAACTCGCCGTACTCCTCGTCGTGGTTCTTGATTCATTGCTAGGCTCTCACTCGACATTCAAGCTTCTTGTTCCTTGGCTTGGGGTGAGGCTTCTAGAGATTGATTGGATGCTTCTACTTGGTTGGGTGGTTTCTTCGCAATGTGTTATCCTTTGTGTTTAGGATCTGTAAGCAGGATCTAAGGAGCTTCTCTCTCTCTCTCTCTCTCTCTCTCTCTCTCTCTCTCTCTCTCTCTCTCTCTCTCTCTCTCTCTCTCTCTCTCTCTCTCTCTCTCTCTCTCTCTCTCTCTCTCTCTCTCTCTCTCTTCCAATCGTGTGATTTTATACATTGTTTCTTTCTCTCTCTAGAAAGTTCTATTTCTAAAGCACGTGTTCTCTCACTTCAATTTCCTTTCAACTGCCCTTCAAAATATGATTTAGGACAAACGTGGACCAATGAGAATCTCCAAAACTCGTTTTCTCCACAGCATCCTACTCTCTCTCTCTCTCTCTCTCTCTCTCTCTCTCTCTCTCTCTCTCTCTCTCTCTCTCTCTCTCTCTCTCTCTCTCTCTCTCAACTGACATTTTCTCAACTTTTTGCATACACAGACAAAAATCCCTAAATTACAGAGTGCGCTGATCCCGCAGCCCGCTGCAGAAAACGTGTGAAAGAAATTCTCCCAACTCCCACGTTTTCTGAACACATCACCTTTGTTAGCAATTGTACTAACACAGAGAAAATAAAAAGAAAGAAATAAAACTCTGTGGCATGGGTTTTGTAAGTCCACGTATGAGTATCTGTCAATAAACTTCAACCATGGCATGTGTTTTGTAAGCCCATGAGTAGAAGCTTAAATAATAATAAAATAGACCCTCCTTGCCATAAAAGGAGAGGTATTTGCCTTGTAATAAACACTCTGAGATTATGCTAAATTGCTCTCTATTGAGATTATCATTCTATTTCTTTGTGTTCCCATTGGAAGGTGCATAGCTTGAGGGAAGGTGCTCGGCCCTCTTTTTGCCTCCTTTCATTGGATTATTGTGGCATGTTTCTATTGGTTTATTTAGTTAGCCACAATTTATCTTTCAAACCCTCTGGGTGTTAATTTAGGTCTTAGTTTAGCAATCTTGCTAGTTGGGTTTGCCTTAGCAAGGATTTTTATTGTTGTTTCTAATTAGCTTTATTTCCGTTTCGGGCACTAGTTGGATAAGCCTTAGTGCTCTCATCTTTGTTGATTATTTCCGTATTTTAGTTGAAGCTTGTTGTAGAAACTTAGAAAGTGGCGAATCTCTACATCCCTATACTACACCCGTAAGTAAATCCAACCACCGCACGAACTAGAAATACTTCCAACAACCTCTTTGCATGTAGCGCTGTTGATAGAGTACCAACTATTACTCTCTAATTGATTCTTCAAAGTAGAAAGCTGCAACGTGCTGGTCTCTAACACGGTTGGCCAAACATTGCCAAAAACCCTACACATTATCACCAATCACATTGCCGGATTCGCATTTTGTCCATCACAGCGTACATTCTCTCTCGCCCTCGCTCTCTTCCTTTTATTAGGATAAGTTGTTTTTCAAAAAGGATAACTTGTTTTTGGTTGCAAAAAATGATAGCATATCCCAACAATGGAGTAGTGGAGACTGCCTTTGCCCATTGATTCGATCGGGAGACAAACCTGAGGAAATATCTTTCTCAGAGCTAGTGAATGAAGAACTGACGTTTTCGGATATTTTCCAACGTGCAGTAGAGGTAGCACCTTCACTGTTGTTTTTGCCAGTGAATATGAATTGATTTCAAATCTAGCATACTCTTTGTTGTCCCGACTTGATCTTGTAGCGGCCATCGGGTATACATGACTTGTTTTGGATAGAGATACACATATAGATAGATAGAGCACATAGAGATATACCTGTAACAGCATTTGTGCAGGGTGTTGACATGGGAAAACGAGGTCAAACATCTAAATTGGTGATGGAATGTCGTAACAATTAGCAAGACAATGCTTCCAACGAAAAGAAAACGTGCATCTTTTACATTAGTGAAGTAGTAGTATGAAAAACCAAAAAAGGTGCTCGAGTTGAGTGGCACAAACGGAGTAGCAAGAATTGACGTTGATGTGAAATTGTCAGATGTGATTCACAAATCTCTTAAGGTTAAGAGCATAGCAAGGTTATGTTCTTTGAAGCGAGGTGGCAGCTTGATGCATTTGCAATTTTAGATGATTTGCAAATGTTTTGCATCTAGTGTGCTGAAAGTAAATCATTTAATCAAGCTGTATCTAGGCTAGTCAAAGCATAATCCAACTAGCAACTTAGTATTATGTAGGTTTCTTCGTCAAAAAAGCATACATACTTGGCATAATATGATAGGTTACTGTATGAAGGATCTAAGCAAAGAGCATTTCCAATGTGTGATGCATGGTGTTAGTCAAGATAATATAAATAAGGGAAAGGATGAGTACATTAAATATGGAGCGTCAAAGGTGAAGATTCGAGTCATGTTGACTGTGACTAACTTGTTTGAGAGAGCATACATCTTTTTAGTCTCCACAAGAAACGTAGGCTAGGTAATACATTGCCACAAGTGTTGCAGTGTTAAGGATTGGAAAATATTGAGCCATGAGCAAGGCGGGTGACTCCATACCAAGCACCAACTCACAATGTGTGGGAAGATCAATTACTGAAAACGGAAATGCATGAATCATATTGTTGCTCAGTTACCCAAGTAAACGTTTTAAGGTTAAAAAGACTACAAAGACTGGCAATGTGTCATTCATTATAAGCAAATAATTGTCTTCGAGCATATTGCATGTTAAGGAAACTATCATCTTGCACACGACTAAGGAGTGCAATTTTTAAGCTGTGTTTTGAAAAGCACGCAAAGGGATACTTTTTCCCAATGACGATGGAGAGATTACTTTTAGATACATCTTCGTTACACCTACAACAAGGATGCCTTTGATTAGGTTTCACTAGTTTAACTTGTCTCATCTCTCTAGGCTCCCTGCATGTATGTCGACAAATATGATTCATAATCTTCTCAGTTGGTGACCGTTCAGTTGGTGGCCATCTCCTCAATGGTCATGTTCACACACTTGGCACGTCTGACATGACAAATGAAGATATTTGTGGGACACAATCCCTTCTTCTATTCAGTTAGAAGGTTACCCGTCTCTTGTCACTCATGGACCTCCCAAACTGGTCTTCCACATCAACCAATTACTTTACTTTTCATTATCCAAGTATAGGTGAGCATTTCTTGTAGCGGACATGTAGTTTTATTGAGCTATCAAGCTACCGTGACTTTGATGTATGGCCTTTAGGTTGCAGTCGGACCATAAAACCAACACTATTGCTACTAACACTACCTCTTCACTATTTTAGAGCACAAGGAGCACACATTAACATGCCCTATAGCCATGAGAACCACAAGAGATGCTAGTCTCTTTAACAACCAGCCACTTATGCTACAGTCCTTATTAGCATACCTACGCTGCTCGTATCTCCGCAACGTACTTCAACATCAACAATGTTGCCTGACATTAAGCTATGCGCTCATCCTTGATGCATTCCTAGATTACAATTTATCCCCAGATTTCAGCAATCGAAAGAGACAAGCCAAATGAGTCAAGTGCAGATCAAAAGTCTATGCACCCACAATGTAAAAGAAGACATCTACTTGTTAGGACTAATCTTCTCTTGATAAAACCAACACTATTGCTACTAGCACTACCTCCCCACTATAACTTTGCCAGAAAAAAATTCACCTTCAAAGCAGATTAACCAAGACTTGTTTCTCTTGTGTCCTCTTTTGTGCGGTCAAAATTCAGCTAGCATAGAATTGAACATTGGCATGTCACACTAAAAGTGACCTAATACAAGGTTAAATGACAGTAGTCTCCTATTTTTCTTGATGATTCTTCCTGAGAATATTTCATAAGTCCTTCATTGCAAAAGAAAGGTGTTAATTTTTTAAAATCCTGTTTTTTAGTCAATGCTCTTTGTGATATGAATCCAAAAAGTTATTTTTAGATCATAGTTGAAAGTTTCCTACCCCATACTACTGCATTCTAAGAGCAGTCCTGGTGCAATGACAACTAGCCCAAAAGAATTCAATTATAACTTCAAAAAGAATGTTTACATGATTAATGCGAATTTTCCAGACACAGCCTCGTTTTTGTCCATAATCGCTGCTTGCAATGCTCTTTGTGCCTATAATTCTGTACATTCGAATAACACTCACTAACCAAACTTGAATAACTAAATTAAAATTGGTCAAAATTGGTCAGACGGGAAGTAGACATTATCATGAGGCAAGATCATGAAGGCAATCGTAAAAGTGGTCAATATCGATTTTTGATCTTCCTGCATAAACTTCTTCTGCCCCTTGTCCACTTTTTCCTTGTGCTGCCATCTCTACAAGCATGAGGAGACGCTTTATGGGAATCTGCAAGAATATGATGAAACACATTTCAGCTTTTATAAATCTAGAGATATATCGGTTACAGTTTAATGATTAAGACTCAAGAACAAGGCCCCTGATACGAATCCTAAATCAGTTGAACAAGCTTTAAACAACAGCTCCAATTGCAAAGAATGATTTTCAAGACGATCATCAAACCTCTTCATCCAGAGCAGTCACAGCATTGTTAATATCCTGTTTTGCAAAGACGTTTAGACTTTCCAGGACCTGTCACATGATCAAACAGATCGCTTGATGAACCAGAAGAGTTTGAACCTTCTTTTTGTAATTTCTCCACTCAAATGATTCAATTAAGCATTTTGAGGTAGATTAAAGAGTTAACATTGTTTGTTTCCTGGGCATATACAATGCATCAAATAGGACTTCCTCAATCACTTAAAAAGGGATATAAAATTTTCTTATACGTAAACAAGAAGAATTAGGTCAAGAAGAAGACAAAAGTTACTGACTCAACAGTGCAAAGCCCACTTTCTTTTTTTAGCTATGTCCAAAAGTACCGTCATGATGCTGAGAGAACATTCATTGTTCTAACATCTTTGTAGGTTTTGGCAGAACTTAGCAGAGAGTTTAAAGCAATTTATTTGGTTGATGAGGAGAGAAGGTCACCTTTGTGATATCTGCACGATTCAAGACTGGAACATGAAGAGAGACATTGAATGCACCCACAAGATCCATAGATTCAAGTACCCTTGGCATACTCGTGGTACCTAAGACCAGCAGCTTTCTTCCCTGCAAATTCGCTCAATCAAGTTTTCTCTCAAGACGAGCAATCCTTATAATATTAAGGTGTGTGTGTGTGTGTGTGTGTGTGTGTGTGTGTGTGTGAGAGAGAGAGAGAGAGAGGGAGAGAGAGAGAGAGAGAGAGAGAGAGAGAGAGAGAGAGAGAGTATACCACCAAAATTCTTCTGATCACTTTTTCCTCAAGTCAATAATATAGCACTTCAGATTTGAGAGATTATTGTGCTAAAGCTTAATACGAAAATGCTCCCAAAATACCTTTGGTGGAATTTTTTTAAGTAGTACGAGAAGTGTCTGCAGAATCAAATTTGAAAAGCGAGGACCAATATTAACATACTCGAGTAGCCTGCACCACACAACACAGGATGACAATGAAGAGTATACACAAACAACAATTTATCCACTTAGAATCTAGATGTTCGATAAAGGATCTGTGTACGTTGCTAATGAAAAGGTTATAATTTGCAAGAAAAAGCAGATGTACCTAGAACTGAGAACTCGGGAAGGATCTACTTAACATGAATGGATGCTCTTCATCAACGCACAAGATAATATCAATGTAAAATCAAAACATCTACAACATTCTTGCTTGACCTAATTTTTCAGCATCAATAGCACTTCACTTTCTACAACTAAATGCATAGCACAGACATAAACTCCAATCTAAAGAGTTTCCATGCTTTTCCTACATTAAAATGTGGGTCTTTGCATTATTCATAAAACAATACTACAGGAACGTCCACCTTCTAATTTTTCTTCTTACAAAACTAGTTAAAAACATCTAGGATAATAATAGATACCCATTCCCTATATACAGGACAAACTTTTTTAGTGATTCAAGTAAATCAGGATTGGGCTTCATTACTTGTAGGAAGCCACTAGGAATGGGAGAGAGGATATGTATAAAACTTGATTTTGTACCCTAGTACAGCAAAATGAGTTTGCAACCAATGTCTCAACATCATGCGGAGTAAAACTAAAGGTTCAGTAGCATCCATAGTCATCCCATTTTGTGTTTTTTTTTGTATGGCAAAGTTTTGATCTTTTTGCTAGTTTTGGAAAAATGTTGATACAAATAGGATCTCTAGGGTTTTTCTTTGGGCAATACACATAATCAGTCACATCCCTGTCAATGATGGTACATCCATTTAGGCTTAGGGTCATTTCTTGTATGTTTTAGCCATCACCTCTCATTAGGTTGTGTGTTTTTGGGTTATAAGGCCTAGGGGCAGCATGTTAGGCTGGGATGTAGGGTTTTATCATAGTTTTTTCAGTGCTTTAGGTTTTGGATTTTTAAGGTTTCTAGGCCAATTTTTCGGAGTCTTCTTTATCGTTCCAAGTTGGTAGACGGCTTGTAGATAAGGGTTTATTCAAGTCTTCCTTTTTAGTAGTATTGGCAACCATGTCCAGAGAGACTCACCATCTGGCAAGAGGTAGCTTGTTGACACCGAGCTTAGCCGCAATGACAGCTTGAGTGCTAGGCATTGGCCCTGTCACTTTTGTGGCCAGGAGTTTTCTAGCACTGACCAAATTCAAGCTCATCTTCTCAACATCACCAGTGGCCAAGTTGCTAGCCTTTGCATATGCCAATTGATAGGAGATACAGACTGGCAGCCTTTGCTCAGCACTTTCAAAGATGGTAGGTCCCAGCCAACAACAGGCTCGAATGCTCATCCAGTAACGGCCTCTACAACTCAGCTAGCGGCAATTTCCAAGACCCCTGCAACATCAGGACCTCGCAGAGCTGTCAAAGCAACAGCAGCAGTAGCAGTAGGCCCAGCACCGCTCGGCAACATTTACCCAAGACTAGCAGGACCCTTCCTCCCCTAGTTGTCCATCCACCTCTTTTGCCACACCACCCTGTAGCTGACCATCCACATCTTTTGCCACACCATCTAGACCAAACACCCATGCCACACCCCCAACATTCGCAGCACCTTTCAAAATGTCCACCTTTGCTGCACCCTCAGCCATGCATCTTCCAGCAATAGTGTTGCACTCGAACCCACCAATCCCCCCCCCCCTCTTCCAATGTGTCCTCCACTAATGCCCCTTTCACTACAAACAATAGTACCACACATCCCACCATTGAGAGCAATCCTCCAACACCTGCCCACCCCCCAAAGCATCTTTCGACAACCACATTGAGGTCTCCAAAATTCAGGCCACAAAACTTGGCTCAACCCATCAGGAAGACCAACTACGAGACAACTGATAGGGCTATGGCACATATGTTCTAGGGCCTAACCCTGCCTTTCACAATTGCCAACATCATCCAAGTGGTCACAGACAATGCACTGAGATGGGGAAGTTGGCAATTGTGGCCTACTCGCACATTGACTTGAATCCTTACACGACGCACTCCATAAACTTCATGTTCCATGAGATAACCCACTTGCACTAGTTCTTAGCTATCACCACCACAACCATGTCCATCATGACGTTTATCACACACAAGCGCTGAGCCCTAGCCATGAGTTACGAAGAACGGTTGCTACCCTCGAGGTTCATGAGTGGCAATAGAGCAGGTTGCCACAAGAGTTGCACTTCTTGTCCATCATGTTCAGCGAGGAGTTTTGGCAACATGCATAGGAGCTTATACAAATTGCGACGTATCTACACTATTCTCAAACTGGTAGATCAAGAGAGCAGTACCATGGGCCTCATCTACAAGATTATAAACCACATTAAGGAGCCCCTTCAACAAAGGAGATGTGAGTTTTATTTCCTTTTTTATTACCAAAAGTTCATTTAGCATACGGTTTAGGGTTTCACAGTCAACTAACCATTCAAGGAGCATTTCATAAGTAACTACCTTTTCATTCACAACTTGATTGTTATTGAAACTGTGTTTCAGCATTGTGGGATGGAGCAGATACGAGACATTTGGCTGCATCGATGGAACAGTCCATCGGCCTATCCATGCAACACCACACCTACCAACCACTTTGGCTATCACCAAGAGTACATTTGTGAGTTGCAACAATACCTCAAGAGAGTAGATCCAAGGCTTGGGCACTTCTATGACATTGAGAGAGAGAGAGAGAGAGAGAAAGAAAGAAAGAAAGATTTATTAACGTCTTTTCATGCCAAAAGGTGTATAAGACGAACAAGTATATCAGACAAGATGGAAACAAGACGAATCAGTGCCGTCAAAACAATCTAACTAAAAACCAAACTAACTAAGAAGAGAGTGATATAGCCAGGATTATATGGTACGTGTACCACTTACATGCTCAACTGGACATCTCTTCATTTCTCTAACTCAAACTCTATCTCATAATTAAGACTCTAATTAACTATAGGCTTACGATCCACAAATTTGATAATGTCGTCACGATAGATAAGTCGTTTGCCAGTTGATAGAGCTTCTTGTCTTGCCTTCTTACGTTCTTCGACTTGGATGAAAGTAAGATCTTCGTCCAAATAGATTTTGGTATCACGCAATTTAGATCGTTTCCCTAAAACTTCATGCCGGTGAGACACTGACATGAAGCGGATGACAAGAGTATATGGGTCCTTCTTAGGTTGCCAGGCAGTTTCCATACCTTTGCTATGGTGCTGAAGATTTCCTTCTAAAAACTTTTCAGCTTCTTCAACAGTATTTTGGGAGTTCAGAATACCTCTAACATGAACATTGAGAGCTTTGTGTTCCCGCAGACGGCCCTCGGTGAACTTTATTAACGTTTTTTCCATGCCAAAAGGCACATAAGACAAAAAGAACATATCAAGTGTGTGGTGCAAATAGGAGACGGTAAAGCGTCTCCAATAACAATAAAGAAAACATCTATGAAGTGTAGCTTCTAAAAACAGGTACCATATAATAACTACCAATATTTGATAACTGCTAATGACAAAATGTAACTATGATGGTGGTGATGGTATGCATGTATATGCTCATCATAAAATCATCAAATCAAATCCTGCTATCACTGAAGAATGATGTAGTGGAGACTGTAGCTGGAGGTGATGTGTGCTAAAGACGTTGTCTAGGAGGTCGTCTGTGAAGCGCGTGTCTCCTCATGTCAATGATCCTACGAATAACAGGAATCTGGGTGATACGATGCCTCATGTCTCTATGTCGAGAATCATCGTCAACCTCATTATCCTCCGAGTCTGGATCAAGTCGTGACCTCCTGGAGAAGAAGGATGTGATCTAGAGTTGTGTATCAAACTAACGAGGCTGAGCTGGCTAACATAGGTCCTGTGGCAAAAGTAACATCTCTCTGATCATGTGTGTAACACAACGTGGATCCTCATACGCTATAGTTGACCGCAGAGTGACTGGTGCATCTCAAAAAAGACAGTGATACCTCCCTCTGATCTCATAGTACGCTGGACATCTGAATAAGAAGTGCTCCTCAGACTCTATCTCAGATAGTGAGAAGGGACTACCTTGTCAAAGTCGTTCTTCCGAAAGAGTTGCTGAAATAACCAAAGAGATAGGTGCGGTGGGCTTACTTCCTCTAATAAGAGCAGCTGCCTGAGAGAGAGAGAGAGAGAGAGAGAGAGAGAGAGAGAGAGAGAGAGAGAGAGAGAAAGAAAGCTTTATTAATGTCTTTTCCATGCCAAAAGGCATATAAGACTAGTAAATGTACATGTCAAGTATGTGGTAACCGTAGGAGCGTATGAAACGTCTCCAAGACTATAACAGAAATACAAATCTAACTGCTATGATCTGAAACTGAAAGCTGAAACTGAAAAGGGATGCAATGATATATGAAACATGTGGGAGCATATATACTGCTAACTGTCATGAATACGATATGACACTATCATCCAACCCTGTCTCGCTGATGTTATAAAAGGATGTAATACGGGATGCAGCATGAAGGACTGCTGTTGGTCGATGACGTCGTCTAGGAAGATGAGGTCTCCTCATGATAAGACATGAGTATGAGTAGAACATTGTCTCTGATCTTGGTGGGCATGTAAGTCTCCATCATCCTCATCCTCATCCTCATCAGATACTAAATCTCGTCCTCTTCTCCTGGGGAAGAAAGAAGTGATCTGCGGCTGAGAAATATGACTCCGCTGGGCTGTCTGACATAGGCCCTATCGTAGAATAAACATCTCTCGTATCATGAGAGCGGCGCATCAAGAGTCCTCATAGGCTAGGAGGGATCGTAAGGTGACAGGCGAATCACGAAACAGACAGTGATATCTCCCTCTGATCTCGTAATACATCGGGCATCTAAAGATAAAGTGCTCCTCTGACCAGGGAACAAAACTGACAAATCCGCTCCTCTCGGGGTACCCTGGAATCTCCCAGTCTCAATAGCCAACTGATGTGATGATACGCAGAGCTGTCCCAATGTAAATCTGAGGCTGTGTGACAATCCCGAGTCCAAATAGTGTGGCAAAATTGGGAACCCTACTATGTCAAGCTCAATGAAGTGAGTCCAGTAATAGGCGGGTTTAACCCCCAGTTGTCGCATCCAAGTACAGTCGAGGTATGCTCTATATAAGAAGCGCCTGATATACTGGTGGGTGCCTGAGGGAAGCTCTGTGATGGATATGCCAAAGGAATCAAGGAGGAAATGGGATGCCTGTGAGAACCATGACAGTTGGTAGCCCTGGTCATGAAGGAAGTGTGAGGAGGCAAGTGAGGCCCGTGTATATCTCGTGTCTTCATCTGGTAGATCCTGAACTCTCTGAATATATGCGATGAGCTGGAATGTTGCAACTATCTGAATGGGTGGAACGGCAAACTCTGCAAAAAGAATCTCGTGTGGAACCGAGGACTTCGCCCGAATCATACGAGCTAGCATGGTGGTCTGTAATCGTGAAATGCCAGCCCATTGTGAAGATGGAAGACCTGTACACCATGTCTCTGCTAACTATAAGGCTGTGGGAGTGACAATAGTGTCAAGTCGGCACTTACTGCAAGCATCTCTGATGGACTTCTTGAAGCAGAACCGCTCAAGCTAAACAAGGGAGACATGCCCCTTCCCAAGTCGAATGGTGGCTGCTTGTCGCATGCTGAAAGTAGGACCAAAAAAGAGTATCCGAGAGAGAGAGAGAGAGAGAGAGAGAGAGAGAGAGAGAGAATTAGAATTAGAATTATATTATTAATGTCTGTCAAGTGCCCGAGGGCACATAAGACAAGTAGAAAGTATATCAAAAAAGAAGAAGCATTGTCCACGTAGGACTTATTCCTAAAAGCTAAACCAACACTAGAAAACAGAGAAAAACAAAGCTTAACCTCCAGCTCTGTCGAGGGTACAATATCAGTAGCTTAACCACCAGCGACACAGAGGGAAAGAGAAAACTGAAATAAGTTAACTAACTAGCTAAGTGGATTTAAAAAACTGCGTGATATGGTGAGAAGCAGGTGTTGGCCTCCGGTGAAGAGCCATGGGCCTGGAGGAGCGAGGATGTTGGTGCTTCGGTCGTCGTACTGGAATGTCTATCTCACTGTCAGAAGTCTCATCTCTATCCCTCTTCTAGAAAATGTGCGTAATGTGGGACTGGCTATGATCCACATCAGAAGCATCCAATAAAAGAGAAGATCTCAGAGTAAACATCTCTCGTAATAACAAACCAACACATCTCGCATCTGAGTAGGCAAGGAAAGAACCAAGTGTAAGTGGAGTATCTCTGTATAAGCAATGGAATCTACCTCTGATCTCATAGTAGGCCAGGACACCATGTCTCCGCTGAATATACAGCAACAGGAGAGACAGTGGCAGAAAAAAGGCAACAGCGCATATTAGGATCATATACATAGTAAATAGAAGAAAACCTCTCCATCTAGACAAGTGCAAAGTGCCCCTTGCGGAGCCTAGACAGTGCAACTGGTCTAAAAGTGAGCAGTGGACCAGTAAAAAGGACACCCAGGTATGTATAAGAGGCTACTATCTCCAGTGGCTGCCCATCATAGTAGAACATCGTGTCTGTCATATGCTGTCGATTGGTGTTGAACACCATGACCTTAGTCTTACCAATGTTCACCAGCATCAAGATGCTGCTGAAGCCCAGATGCTGATCTTGACAGTATTATCACGTCATCCACATATAGTAGAATAGGGATAATCATATCTGCTAACGGACAGCCATCACCACCCTCTTCCCTAATAATCCGCTCAAGATCATCAATGTATAGAGCAAATAGAGTAGGGGACAAAGGACATCCCTGCTTAACTCCCACTGTACTATGAATATAAGATGACCATCCATCACCATCTCGAAAGCGAGCCAACAATCTCTCATATAGTGTGATGATAGCAGCAATGATCTCCTGAGAAAAACCAAGCGATGCTAGGCGCTGGAGTAAAAAGTGTCTCGGAAAAGAGTCAAGGCTTTGCGGAAGTCCACAAAGCAACAATAAACCCTCTCCTTCCTGAACTTAGCCTCCTCAATAATACATCTCAGGATGAATATCTGGTCAGCCGTGGAGTAGCCAGCACGAAAACCCGCCTGTCCCATAGCATGTGACCCCTCTGTCTCTGCCTCTGAGCTGATAATAGACTGCAAGACTGATCCATATAGCTTGGCCATAGTATGACTGATCATAATAGTGCGGTAGTTGTCTACATTCAAAGGATCCCCGGCTTTGAGGATAGGGTGTAAAGAAGATGTGGGGAGACCGAAGATGACAGATTGGTTAAAGATATATGGGGCAATAATGTGAGCAACTGGTTTTAGGAAGTCCATGCTTAGGAGGTCAACATCAGTGGCTATATGGGTTTGACCATTTTGAATGGCGTTTTCAACCATGGACGGGGTGAAGAGGGTGAATTCTGAAGGGCGTGGGGAAAGAGAAATGGAAAGAGAGTCTACTGTATAAATCTTGGTAGATAATTTATCCATGACTCTATAGCAATAGGAGCGGGTTTATGAAGGCTTTTATAGAACATCCACCAAAAGAAAGAGGAGGATGGGGAGGCAATAGCATCAACAAGTTTTGATAGGCTGTCTTCTTTTTCAGAGTCACTTTGTGATATTCCTTTTGTTTCAAGGCTAGGGTGTGAGGAGAGTGGTATCTAGCGTAGACAAATTGTTTATGCAATGAGAAGCACTATGTATCATACCATCTGTTGTGGGTGCGTTTATGGGATGAGAAAGTTTTTGAAGGATAGGCAGTATTGGCAGATTGCAAAAGAGATTGAGATAAAAAAAGAGCTTGTTTGTCCACTGAGGGGGTGAACGGAAAGTCATGGAGACAAGTGGTTAGGGACGTGGTGTAGAAGGGAAGACCAGATGGAGAGAGAGAGAGAGAGAGAGCTCTTCAAGCGATGCCATGGTCCTTTCTCCATCCCAAAGACATTTGATAAGGACACCAAGCTCCGCCTAATCACCTGGTGGAACTGCTCTGGGGGCCGAACACCTCTGCTAAAAAGTAGCCATTTGAATCCTCTCACAAGACTGTTCTAGATCAGCTTGTGAGAGGAACTTGAGCACTTGGGCACTTCCAAGCTCCTTCATACTATGCAAGGTATTTTTGAGCCCATAGAGGTGAACCTCGACAAGTAATACAACAATTCTCCAATTCAGTGTAGCTCAAGCTAAGGAGGGTCATGGCCACATATTATCGATGTACTCCAACACTGATGAGTGTTACTAGGGCTGGACCACCTACAGCACCATCACTGATGAGTTACTACAGCTGCACCATCACCACTATAGGTATGTCTATTTTGTACATTTCTAAGTCACCTTTTTCTTTCCCACTTTTTCAATGCTAGTTCTGATACATGTTTTGATACATGTCAAGTTACTAAACATGTTGATCGTCTATTTATGTTGCAGGGGGATGCTCCAGCTTCACCATTGTAAGAGGAGGTTGGCACGTTGGCACTTGGACGACAAGCCACGATCCCCTCTCTGACACCTATATGTGGATCTGGACACTGAGACAAAGGCAGATGTGCCTAAGCCCTGACATGCACTCTAACACCATCATGGACATTGAGGCCTCCTTTGAGGCTGAGCAGTAGCCGACATCCTCATGGCATGCCTAGGGAGTAGGGTCAGGCTTTAAAATCATTGATGAGTCTCTGTGTGGGTAAACTCATGATTTCCGACATGGTATCAGAGCAGGTGGCTCAAGAACCTGCAATTCTATTGTAGGTTATCAGTCTTATTTTTATCAAGACGTCATCATTTCAGCAAGTGCACAGCTAGCAGTATTCAGATATCGTTGTTTCTACAACGATCTCTACACCAGAATGGATCCATCTTCTAGTTCATCTCTGATTTACAAACTCGACGGAGAGATTTACCATCTCTGGAAGTTCAAGTAGTTCTACTTAGTTGCTGTACCCATAGATTTTTTCACAATTTTCATAGTGTCGTATGTAATTGCAGTTGATGTACTTTGCTTTCAACAAGTAATTAATTTTTTTGCTAGGGCTTAGCGTTTGTTTAACCCCGCCCCCCCTTTTCCCCAGGGGCCCTCTTGCATATTTCATCAAAAATTGCAATATTTTAAATAGTAAAATTGGTTATTAAAAGTTCCCCTATACTAGTCACTATTTATCACTAATTTTAAAAATGAAAAAATTTGCAAAAGAAACTACTAAGAAAAGGAGCGTGTTCAAAATTTTAAAATAAATAGCCCAACCAGAGGAATATGTTCAAATTGCTTTTTTGGAACTGGTTTTTGTGAGGTAATAATAGAAATACCATTCCTTGTATCACTCGTGAAACAAGCACATACAAGGATTAGGGACAATGGTTATTTTAGAAACCTATATTGTGGTTGGGTCCTTACTAATCACATTTAGCCATAGTTGCAAAAAACGTGTTTGCATGCTCAGATAAATACTGAAGTTTAAAGAGTGTTTGAAAATGTATGCTTAGTGGGTGGCTAGACCTCATTTCTCTTCTTCCATCGAGTACAAGATTTTTCCAGCATAGTAAAGCCTATGCCATATTATTTCATTGGGATTTAATGGACTCCATTCAAACCAAATGAACTGAAATTGCTTACAATTTGTGCATTAGGTCATTGGGTCAAGAGCCCAAGTGCATCTTTTAAACCTACATCGTATCTACCATTAATTGGAGATTAAAACCATAACTGAAATTGAAAATACCCATGAATGAATCCTCATCTGATAGCTCTTGGCGATAGAGATCGTAAGCTTCCTTCAGAATTAACTCCATGAATAAAACTTCCTTTGCAGAAAGGCCTGCAAGGTAGTATATTTCTACCTATTCCTCATGTCTTTGTTGGGGAAGAAAACCTTGACAGTGTGTTGCTTTATTTTTCTATTATTGCATGACATAACATGAATGCACAGTTTCTTGAGATTGGCATAAATGGGTCCTTGATGGACTATAAGGTTCTCATTCCACTTGTACCACGGGAAGCAATCGCAATTGCAGAAGTAGGAAGGATGGATACTTCTTGCGTAGTGCTTGCATTCAGGTTTTTTATTCTTACCTGTATAGCATACATGGATGTTCTTCACAGGGGGGCATGAAAGTTTGATCTTCACATCCATGTGGAATGACATCAGACATGTTGCTAGTAGCTAGATATGGTTGTACATGAATAGCAAAGAGGGGCAACTACAATATTGTAGTGCCACACAATGACTTAGCTATAGTAATTAACAGTAGCATTTAATTGTGTACACACAAGTATTAAATGACCAGTTCTAGGTGGGGTACCACTTTCCAAATCCCCCTAGTCGAACAAGATTTAGAACTTAAGTTGGACCACGACCAAAGTTGAACAAGAAGGTCCTTAATGATTCCTTTCACCTTCTCCAGTTTGTGAAGGGTCATTGATAGTTTAGTACCTCCCTTGAGCATCTATATGTCTGTGTGTGTGTGTGTGTGTGTGTGTGTGTTAGGAATTAATGTTTATTTGATACCCCTTAGTGTTAGATTGGCCGTGCCTACGTGCTATTATAGGGGCCATTACTATTTATAGTAAGTTGTTTTTATTACTCATGCATGTTGGGCGCACAACTACTAGATAAGGACTTGTTTTACTACTAGGAAATACATCTTGGGTCTTTACCCAATAAAAGTAGTAATATTAGCAAATAGCTTTTTGTCTTTTGCTATTTGCTTTATGCTTTTAGCCTTTCACATAGATTAGAGAAACTATACATGTAAGTTGGCGCCCCACCACAAATTCATTCCAATGTGTTCGAGCTTTGCTCAATTCTTCTACAATCTATGATCTCTTTAATCTCTATGCTTGATTTGTGAGTGCTAATAGGACTAGTTAAACTCCATCTAGAATTTGTATGACAAATTCTGACAATACATATATCTATATAGTATAAAACTATTTTAGAGAGAGAATGTGTGAGGTGTCGTAAAAAATGTCACGCTTTTGCAGGCAAAAAATGTCACCCATTTGCAAAAGGAAAAGCTAAATAGGTTTTAAAAAATTGGTAAAAAAAACATAGCCTTCAAAAATATATAAACACTTTTTGTGGGTAAGTGCCCATTGCCCGTCATCAACGAGCACAACCAACTAGTATATGTATGTATGTATCAGACATGAGATTCCAGGCTAGAATGCCCGCGTCCGCTTCCGTGTCTGGCGTCCGTACCCGGACGCGTCCGACCCCCGAGCGCGGGGTCGGACGCGTCCAATTTTTTTTTTTTAACTAAATAACTCTAAAAAAAAAAAATTTAAAAAAAACGGACGCGTCCGGGGGTCAGGACACACCAAAAAAAAAAAAAAACCGGATGCGCCCGAACGCGCGTTCGCGTCCGCGTCCGGGTCCCGCTTCCTTAGGTATGTATGTACTATATATATATATATATCATAGGTCCCGCGGGACCATATATGCTACCGCGGTACCATATCGGTCAGCGGTACCAAAATATATATATATATATATATATATATATATATATATATATATATATATCATAGTGGCACGTGGTACCGCCATTATGGTACCGCGGTACCATAATGGTGGTACCGCGGTTATGGTGCCGCCCTCAGACCAGCGGTACCAGGGCGGCACCACAAAAATAATATTTTTTATTATTTCTTTAAAAAAAAAAAAACCCTTTAAACAGGCTAAAACTAGGTAAAAACTAAGATGATACTGTACAGGGGGACTGTACTGGGGGCACTGTGGGAGAGCGGACCCAATCGGAGTGCGGCATGTGGGGGAGCAATACATGGGGCAGGTACAGTAGCACATGGGCACTGTGGAGGAGCAGACCATGGACCCAATCGGAGTGCAACATGTGGGGGAGCATCCTGGGTGCTGCCAAAGGAGGAGGATGTGCTGTGGGTGCTGCCAAAGGAGGAGCTGGTGCCGTGGGTGCTGCCAATGGAGGAGGATGTGTCGTGGGTGCTGCCACTGGAGGAGTGTCTGTAGATGTGGGTGCTGCAAGAGAAGATCTGGGCACAGATGGTGGCCTGCCATGGAGACCTGCTGCTGCAAAAGTGGATGGCGATGAAGGGGCTGCAGGCCTCAACGGTATCGGTGGCACTAGAGGTGTTGTGCGGCGCACATACACCCTCTGAGGAACTGGAGGAACTGCAGGCACCTCGTGTAGCTGCTCTGGCTGAGACTCTATGTAGGGCATGCTGGCTAGAGAGGATGGGGGTGCCCTGACGCTCGGCATCTGTTGGGTCTCTGAATCCAAGTCTGCAATCAAGTCGTCCAGCTGGGCATCCGAATACAAATGGTCTGGGCTCTGGGACTCATCATGAGCACCATCCTCGGGAACATCCCGTGCCTCATCCTCTGTGATGCACGCATCCAAGCAGCTGCGGAAGGTAAACCCAAATCAGTCTGCCCCCTATCAAGAGCCTCCTCCATCATATCAACATAAGAAGGTATGCCACTGGCCCCCCTGTGTGCCCTGCCCGTCTCCCGGTATAATTTGTGGCATGTGACCCACCTCTACCACGTGATGCACCTATGACCCCTGCTCTAGGCGTGTGCCCAACACCTGTATCATATGCCTCATCCCGCTCTGATCTGGCGAACACAACCCGAATAGGCTCATCCTCATCCTGATCATCCTCTGACACTGGCTCATCTGCCTCGTACAATGGGGGCTCTCTGTGCTCAAGCCCAAGCTCTCTCTCTCTCATCTCGGCAAGCTCCCTCTCTCTCTCTGCCATCAACTGTGTGCCCAGGTCATCTGCAGGCATGGGATGGGTGTTGTCCATAGGCAAGTCAACCTGGCGCTCCAAATCGGATATCTTCGTCTGCAAGGTTTAAAATTGGCATGTCAGAGAAACAACTCTATCAAGAAATGAAACCAACATACCAGGAGTCAACCAACATGCTATGAAAGATTAGCTTATCACCTGCAATGCGCTCGTAATGGTCGGAAGTCTCCCCGCGAGACGTGCATTGGTGCTACAGAACACCAACTGCTCCAACTGACTCACTGACAACCGGTTTCTTCTCCTCGTGTGAATGAGTGCCCATGTGCTCCAATTACGCTCACACACGGAGGCAGCACAATCCTGTGGTGCGTGCATTGAAATACTTCAGCACATTGTCTTCAACGAAACACAACAATGGAGGATAAAATGAGATGCATACCTGAGAAAGGACACGCAGTGCAAGGCGCTGTATAGATGGGTATGTGCTACCGAACATGGTCCACCAGGTAATGGGTAGCTGCCTCCTCTCTGGATCCTGAGCAGCCGGGTGGCCGAATGTGCCCATGCCGAAACGAAATGCAGCGAGCTCCTCCATGAGCCTGATAGGATCCAAACCTATGTGTGGACCCACCCTGTGAATGTACTGAAGCCAATCGGCCTCGAGCTCCCTGTCTGCGATCTGTGTCGGAGAGAGGAAGAGGGAATGCAGCATGTGTGCAACGCTGTGGATACTCCTGTGGAAGTAGTTCCACCGCATCTCCCAGATGAACTTCAGCTCTGTCATCCTGCAGGTGAGAGGCATGTGGTTTAGGGCATTACGAAAAAACGTAACATCGACAGAAAAACAAACTAGCAAACACTGAAAAGATAAAGAACAATTACAACACTGTACCGCTTACCTCTCTGGCTGCAAGATGGGCAGCTGCAGGAACTGTCCAATCCGGTCCATAAGCTCATATACCAGTCCAAGTGTCGACCCCTCGCTGTCAGCCATGCGGAGCACAATGTAAAGTGGTCGAAGCAGTCCTGACAATGTCTGTGCATCCCTCCAAAACTGGTCTCCCCTCACCGTGGAAGAAAAGTGCTCCCCATCCTCAGTGCGCGGAAATGTACTGGCACACCAAAGATCACTGGCAACCATCTGTAGAAGCTGCGCCCTGCACCTTATCAGACGGTCGATGACCACCAAGTCGAATGCAAAGCGTGTGGGGACTGGCTTACGGAGGTCTAGATGGCTGAACACCCGGAACATGGCAAGAACACGCCTCTTCCTCGTGACAAAAGTCACCAGGAAGAGGGCCTCACAAACGATGGCTCTAACCCAGGGAAGTGCACCTATGTCCCCCATCAGAAGGTCTATGCCGTGCGCGGCACAGGGGGTATGAACAATGTGAGGGAACTCGGCCTCTAGCAGTACACCCATCTGAATGCAGTTCGTGGGATTGTCCGTCACCACTGTGACGACATGCTGTGGGCCTATGGACAGGATGGAAGACCTGATGACATCAGACATGAACTCTGCAGATATGAATCTCCCCCCCCCTGCTGCAATCCACTGCCATCAAAAATTGTGTGCCCATGCAGCTGGAGACCAGTATGTTGAGGATCGGCCTCCTCCTGACATCAGTCCAACCATCGGACATGATGCTGCAACCGTAAGTGGCCCAGTGGCGACGTAGAGGCTCCATCTCTCTAGACAGTGACTCGACCCTATCCCTCAGCATGTGTGTGCAGACAACCTCTGAACTAGGGACTCTCCAGCTAGGGCTGACAGACTGTGCAAGGCGGAAGGCCCTTCTGAAGGGCTCGGAGTCGGTGATGGCAAATGGAAGGTTCAGCTCATAAATCAGGCTGGTCACGGCCTGTGTGGCCTCTCTATCCATGTGCGGCTGATGCGCGCCGCGAATGCTCTGCTGCCTAAGAACTCTCCCAGCTGGGCGACGGGTAGCGGACCTCCAGCACGGTGCACCAAACGTGACGGGAATGGATGATGACGCGACAGCCTGGGCACTAGTGGATGCATCAGCTGTAGACGTGGAATGGGGAGAGTGGGATGCACTGGCCGGGGTGGGTGCAGCAGCGTAAGTGGGGTACACTGGTGGAGGGTGGACATCTGGCATGGGATACGAAAACTGCTGGGTAGGGTGGTCATCCGGATGTGAAGGGAGGGAGGAAGGGATCTCCTCAACATCCTGGAAGGCCTCGTCACTGGCATCCGGGGCCTGCTCCTGCTCGGGAGGCGGAGAGTCCATGAGAAAGTCGTAAACAAGGGGAGTGCGAGCAACAGTAGGTGGTGGTGGAACCACAGTGGCAACTGGCGGACGCGGTGGGACAGGATCCACCGGAATGGGTGCAGATGGGGGTGCGTGAGGCGGAACTGTCTGAGAGGGACGAGGGGCAAAGGGACTGGACGAGAATGCACTCCCTCTCCTCGTGCGTGCCAGCCAAGCAGGCAGCAACTCGGGGTCAACCACGTAAGGAGCGGTGCAAAACCAAAGAACACCCTCCGAAATGGTGTTCTCCCCCGCCACAAGACGTGGCCCGTAGGTATCCAAAAGTCGCTGCCTGACGGGAACGGACATGCTGGCACAGGGGGCAGCATTCAGTGTGCCACCATCTCTCGCACGTGCGCCGAGTAGGTGACCTTTAAGGCGAGTGAGGGTGGCAACGAACTCTGTCAGGCAATATCGACAGCGCACTATCCTTGCACCGGACTTGTTAGACTTGTCGGGAACCCGCCTGACAATGTCCACCTCTTCCCACAGATCGGCAAGGTTGGAATGCACCATCTCTGTAGAAAGGACTGGGGAAAGAAGGCAGAGATCTCTGTGGGTGCGATAGGAGTCGGAAGGCTTGAAAAAACCACAATAAAGGCCAAAATAGCAATAGCAGGGGAGGACGCGATCAGTGCAATGCGAAGACAGCCGGGAGGGCGCGGACAGTAGGGCGATGGGCGGACAGCAGGGAGGGCGCGGACAGCAGGGCGACGGGCAGGGAGAGAGATGAAGCGAGGGGGGGGGGATTAGGTTAAAAAAAAATACAGTAATATATTAAATATTAAAAAATATTATATACTAAAAAATATTAAATATTGTGGTACCGCGGATCAGTATGGATCCGAGGATCAGTATGGATCCGCGGTACCACACTGGATCCGCGGTACCGGGATCCGCGGATCCTGGTACCGCTGGATCTATGATATATAGATATATATATATATATATATATATATATATATATATATATTTGCGAAAATAACACGGGGAATTTTTTTTTTTTTTTCATATTATGGTACCGCCCTGGTTTGTGGATCCCAGGGCGGTACCGTACCGGCGATACAAATGTTATGGTACCGGCGGTACCATAACAGTGGTACCACATGGCACTATGATATATATATATATATACACACACACACACATATATGTGTGTGTGTATGTATGTATGTATGTATATGTATATGTGTGTTGTTTTGTACTCTCCTCATCGTTGCTATAGAAGGCTGTGAGATCAATTGCGATTGCTAGTGCAAGCTTAGATGTGCATTCTCAATATCTCTATGTCTATATTGTGAATGAACATTTCGTACTCTGATTTTCTATCAGGAATGGATAAATCCTATTTTAGAGACAGCACAAAAGATTGTTACTTTTTGCACAATTGGCATCACAAAGGATGTCCGGAATGAAGGGCTGGAAGTCACACAGGGCATCCATGCCTGAGCTGCAGCATCTACCCATCACGCCTCTCCATGTGACAGGGCTAGGAGTACATTTTCATTGATACACATGAACAGGCAAAACAGGTTGAAGCCTCCCACAGCTTAGAAGTTGGTCTACATTCACTTCAACCTCATATTGTTATGTGAATTGAGAAACTGTGAATTTCAGAAACTTAAACTATCTGGAAATTGAGAGAGATGAGGACCAAGTGGTTTGGACGTCTAGAGGGAGGACATCAAGGAGGGATTGGTTGTCTGAGGAGTTGCTCACAATCTCGCTAATATTGGCATTGCAATGGCTTCAGGCCCTTCAAGGGCTCCAGGGATGATGAGGATGAATTCGAGCCTGAGCATGTATCTCTTGAGGAGCACATCGTATTAGCTAGTCTGCAATGTGTATGCCTGAGGAGAAATATCATCTTTTAACTCTATTATTATGCACATATTGTTGGTAGTTAGCAGAAGCTAGTTTGTACGTAAGTTTTGTGGACCAGTGAGTCCTAATTCAGAACTTCCATGTAATATCTTTCAAAAAAATTTGCTAATATATTGACTCAAGCATATGGATGCGTCATCTTCAAAGACAACTCCATGTTGTCCACTGATGTCTCATAGGGACATAATGGCAACGTGCAAATGCCGCATTTACTGCAGTCCCCATTTGAAATGAGTCTTGTATATATATTGCTACTATAAGCTCTGAATGATTGGATGCATTGCAGACAACCCTATTGTTGTAGTATAACTGCTGCTAATGGTCATTCTCTTGACATAACACTGAATTCTGTTCTTTTTTGGGCACCCTCAAAATGCGGAAAAAGGTCCCAATCATTTGGAGAATTTTTCTAAACGTTTCGAATGTGCCTCAAGCATTTCACATTTGGATGTTTCAAAAGTTTATTAAGCTATTTGGTTGCTCTTCTTAAGTCATTTGGACAAAATGTGAATGCTTAACTCGTGTCTTATTCAAAGAGTCATATAAAGCATAGCAAAGCTGTAGGTCAACTCTTTGAGAAGAGTGGATTGCATACCTTTCAATGTCATCAAGGATGATGATGCTAAATGGTGATTTGTAGGCATCTTCAAAAACCTGTGTCCACAAAATCTTGGCTTAGTGATGAAGAGCCACTTGATTCTAGTACATTTTTCACCTCTAAACCCAATAAAATAAATGACAGTATAGAAGAGCTTGCCTCACCTTTGCTATTACTCCACATTTACTACTTTCGGTATGCCCAACCATATTTTCTGCCGAAATCTGTAAAAGAAGGCAAAATTCTCACACATAAGAAGACATAAAATTTTCATTGAAAATCTGTATAGCCCAACAAAAATTTGAATACCAACAGAAAGCTTTTGAACACTTCCCACAAACTCCCAAGCTGTCTGGAACATGCAATCTCTGGGTGCCGAACCTTACCACTTTTATGAATGGAAAATCACTGTCAATGGCAATCGTAGCTGCCATTGCTGTCTTCCCACTGTAGGCACTCACAATTGCAAATTAGTGGCTATCAAATTATATTCTCCAGCCTTACAACTAGTCTCAGTTGTTGATTATTTGAAACAGCCCCTTCTAAGAGGATGTGTCATAAAGTCCTATGATGTTCTACTTTCAAGATTGTTTTGGGAAATATAAATTCAAAATCGATAGAATAAGAAGCACTCCCAACTTGAAAGTTGAATGTGGGAACGTGAATAACCTCAACCAATCTATCCTTTATCACTTGAAGCTACTTTAGGAGCAGATGGAGATCTCAGATCTACTTGTCTAACTTCAGCATAACAGGCATTCAGCAGGCATTTGACGGATAGGAAAGTAAACTAAAAGGATATCAGAATCTTTGCCATCAAGAATAGGTCGCCTTCAGATGCAGATGTAAGAGTAATCTTGATACTAACAGAAAAGAAAAGAGACAGCAGGTTCTTTGCTTCTAAAATGCAACTCCTAAAAAGCAAACTTCCATTATTCAATTCTGACAAGTAACCAAGGCAGGAACTGGCATGGCAATCTTACCTGCCACTAGGTCCTTCAAGCAGGCAAGTAAGTAATGGCGTACGCTCACTTCTTCTAACTTGCTCTACAAGAGTTGTTGCCATTTCTTGGATGTGCCTGTGTCTCTCTCCACAATCCAACATGCCATTCAACCTACAATGATGAACCAAAAGACATTCAGGAGTGGCTTAGAGAATTTAGTACTGAAGAATAGCTGTGCATATAAGTAATTTGAGGTCACCAATCTTCATCAAAGCATATATCGTTTTGAAACCAGAAAAACTGTCAAAGTATTACCAGAAGTGTTACGGCCATATTCGGTAAAGGACCTGGAATAGTCCTAATATGGTAGACCCGCCCTCCAGTGTTCGAGATTATTGGTCATGCCTAGATTTTATTCCACATCGAGGCTTGTTGGTGACTAATGACCTTGTGAGGACCCAGACACTCTAATTGAGACATATGGAGTAGTGCATGTACATGTGACTGATATGGGCAGGAGGTATGCATGAAGAGCTGTGACCTATTTATAGTTGACCTGCACGGGAATTGCATGTGCTCATGCATAGGATCCTACTCTCTATATATTGAGGTAGTGATTATTCCGTCGACGACTTGGTCTAGGTTACCTGATGAGCTCTTCTCCTCTTGCTATCACATGGCATAGCTTGGGGGCTAGATCCAGGAGGATTCTCCAGGAGGGATCTAGGTTTGTTTGGGTGGTTTTGCTCCACAGTCTCTCTTGTGTTTTCCTATCCTCATCTTAGGGGTTTTCCCTAGTGGTCTTTACATTGGTATCAAAGCCCGGCTAAGATGCGGTTTCTGGATGGGATGGAGAGAAGTTCTACATCAAATCGGAATTGGAACGCACTTGGATTCACATCCCGGTTGGAGTGCTGTTTTTTCAAGGGAAAATGGGTTTGGATTCAATAGTTCTTGTTGGAAGCATGCTTTTCAAACTTGGTGGTAGAGTGCTCTTCTCCTTGTTTGATTTTGTTAGAGATGTTGTGAATTAGTATGGAATTCATTCTTATTTTCTGAAGCCTTGAAAATTTTCCGTTTGAAGTAGAATGATCTGCATGTGTAGATCCACTTTCTTGTTCAAATCGGTTTTTTTAGATGAATGATTTGCATGAGTCCATAATGGTTTGGACAGTTTGATTTAGATTGGGCAGCAAGAGGTTTATTGATAGATTGACATGGAATCGATTTATCCTGCATAAATAAACTGATTGCTACTGGAAATCTTAAATTTTTTGGTTTGCATGTGAGGAATTAAGGTTTTATATGACCAATCCTCTTGTATTTTATGCAAACTGGAAACTGAAACCATGGAATGGATTTGGTAATTGTAAATTCTCTAGAAAAGCAGATTAGGACTTGGAAAAAAGTGCATGCAGATAAACCCAGTGAAACCTTCTCCCATAAATGGTTGTGCACCTCTTGTGGTGAGGGTCGTTGTGTGAACCCCTGCAAATCTGTTGCTTGCTGATTCTAAGAGTTTAGGAACTGTAGTTTCTGAACCTTTGGGAAACTGATTTGGTAGAGGTTGGAACCTTTGTTCAGTTCAAAGGGCAGCTACAGAGGGCAGCAACTATGCATGCAAGCCTTTTGAAGAAGAGAAAGTTATCCTGGAGTAGAGTTTGTAAGAATCTTGAACCCATTTGAAACCTTCGTTGACTGTACAAAAGCGATTTAATGCATTCATCTGTGAAGCGGATTTGAAGCGTTGTTCGGGGCTCAGAGATCGAGTTACCACAGATTCTGCTATGGCCTCTGCTGTCCGTTCAACTGTGGGAACCTTACAGACTAAATTCTGTTAGTGTCATTGAACTGGGGACGCATGAGAGGTTGCAGAGGGTGTGTTACCTCCATTTGCTGATGCAAAGAGCTGTCAATTCGTTTGAAACCTTGGTTTCTTGCAAACACATGGGCGTGAGGGAGATGATTGATTGGCAGATGGCTCGTGAAGGGCGTGATCCTGCATAACCTCTCTCTCTCTCGTCTGGCCTTCGCGATGCTAGCGGCTGTCTTCTTGAAATCTAGCCTCCTGTCCTGCTCGATTTTTTCCTCTATCTCGATGCATGGTGCGTCTCTGATATAGCGGCTGTTGCATCATGGGAGCATTCCCCCTTCCTTTTGCTAAATCCTTTAGCAAAATCCTTTTAGGGTTTTTTTTATGGATGGGGGGGGGGGCTCCTTGTTAACCATACATTAAAGTCTTTTTAGGGTATGGAAAGGGAGAGGCCTTTATTGGCTTGGCATGAGGTTTTTTTACTTCTTGCTTTTCTCTGGTTGCATGGCAATCCTTGTTGATTGCATGTCTCAGTTAGTTCACTGAGTTGTGCATGTCTGTAACCATGTGTTGCATTGATTACATAATTTTTCCAAAGGGGTTGGTGCATTTGGTCGATTGCATGGCTATTTGTAATGGATTTTTGGCTACATAGCCCGAACCTTTTAAAGTCTTTGCAAAAATTTTAATGTAATCTAAGCAATGGTCGATTCGGTAAGAAGATTTTGGGAATCTATCTAAATCGACAACTAAGAATGGAGTTACCTATTCTCCTGACTTAATCAAGAGAATCTTTGAAGAATAATTTTATTATCCTAACTGTTATGTCTATGTGATTGGATCCATGGATTTAGGATCGGCAATAAAATACTATTTTTCATGGTAATTTTTTTCCAGACAAGTACCCAGATAGTGGAATTATGGGTTCCTGGTACTGTGCTTTTTATCGGTTTAACTCTAGAATAGGAATATTCCCAATAAATTGAGTTAAACGGTAATTTGTATGGTTCTTCCTTTTCGACTTCGGTGCTACACCGATAGGTTATCCTAAAAGATTTTGATCTTTAGGATTGTGGAAACTAAAGCTTTTCTGATACTTGTTAAAGTGAATAAATGGAATAAGGTCGTAATTTTTGGGAGGTAGTTCTATATTCGATTAAAAAATAAGTGTATCGAATATCGTAAAGAATACCCGGAACCAAATTTTATTGATTTTCCATTGATTCTGGCAACTTTAACGAAGTAATGAAAATGAACTGGTGTGGTCAAAAGGGAAGTAGCCTAGCATTTACTTGTGTCAATGGAATTTTCGAGGACCTTCACTAAAAGAATTTTCGAGTGACCGAAAAATCTAAGGGAGGAAGAAAATGAGACACCTGGGTAGGTAAATGTGATAGTGTTGTGTAATTTGGGTTGGTTAAGAATCCCTGTACGGAAATCGCATAACACCGGTTTTTTGAATTCACTAAGTTGAATTTATTTTGAATATCTATAGGACCATGAGTTGACCCTATTTTGTTATTGGAAATTGTGGCATGAAACGAGAATGACACTTGGTTCACATTTGTATTGTAATGAGCCTTATTCCTAAGAGTTGTAACTCTCAGAAGCTAGGAATTCGGGATGATAGTACCAACCATAGGAGTTGTTTTATGTGACGGTTATACCATGTGCAGATTCTTATTAAATCACAATTGTGTAAATGGATTATTGTGATCCATTGGGAACAAATATGGGGGTACTCCAGTATTTGGTGGAATAGATATAGGCTTATCTAGTATTGAAAATCTACATGGAGGTTTGAGATCTCTGGATTATTGGATAATGCGGTTAAAGATCTCCTGAAGGAATTGAATTCCTTGTACCATTTCAAATATAGATACTGGATATCTATTGGTATACTTTAGCTATATTGAATTTTCCCTTTTGGTTTTAAAAAATAAACTTAGGTCATTTCGATTGTACATGAACGAGGTTTCCCGTCCATACTGGAGTCAATGCCTAGTGGTATTCTTAGATGATATAGTCATCTACTGTGAAAACTTAAGGAAACGGAGAATTCAATAGTAGGAGGTATTTTTCTGGAAATGGTTGAAGTTTGCCTATATTGGATATAGGATGATCAGTTAATCTTTTTGATTTTCTGATAATCGGATCTAAAAGCAAAGGACTTTCTTGGAGAAAAAATTGGTGATATGGGACATCAGTGATTTCAAAGAGGAAATTATTGTGTGAGAATGATCTGTAGGCCAATGGTTAGTATTTACATTAATAGTAATGCTAACAGTTGAAACCATTGGTTAAAACTTGTTTAGGGTATTTGGAGAGGTTATGAGATATAGATCCAGATCCCTCAATGGTGTCTCATAAATTCCAAATCGGAAACCCTTAAAAGCTATTTCTCTATTAATTTTAAACCTCTACTTTTTAGAAATTTCTTATATACGAGACAATTGGATTGAGATTCATATAATTCCTTCCAGTGTAGAACTAGGTTCTGAAGGACTGTTTAAGTTATATGAATTCATGCTTCCATTTCAGGTTTGTGAATATAGCTCAGAATCAATTGATGTTTTCAATTGATTAAGTGGAATTTAGACTTCTTGAGCCCAAATTTTTATCTCTATTTGATAGTTGATTATTGAGAGTAATGTTTCTATCACTCGGGATAAGATAATTTATGATTTTAAGGAAAAAGTCCTGTTCGTAATAGTATTGAATACTCATTACTGACTTTTTCGAATCTTTGATATCTTATACGTTGTCTCCTGGGAACTTTTTGATTGAAATTATGAAATTTCTTTTAAAAGGGGGAGAAGAAAATGATAGGAATAAGACTTTCATGGGATTAACCAATTGCATAGATTTCTTTTGTGGAATCCAGTTTGTGTGCAATGGTGGAACTATCCAGTGTGAATAGAGAAAATCTCTAGTGATTATTTTGAATAATCTGGAACTAAAGGAGATTTGGGGGTTTTTGAGCTACGAGATATTCATGAATATGGGAAGTAATGGTAAAGATTAAATTAAATTCACTGATTGGCTACCAAATACCATTTAGTTATGGATTGGATCAGTGGAATAAAGCTTCAATCTGAACCTTTTGTCCGAAGATGTCTGTATAAGTCAACCTAATCTTAGTTTGTGCACTAAGATCTGAAGTAGGTTGATAGGTTGAAGGAATTTTGTGGATAAAAGTATGATAGTTGGAAAACTTGTGATGTGGAATTATTCACTTCAGAGATTTCCCAGATATGTTATTTACTCATGAGAAATAGAATTTTCTGTAGTTGAGTTACAAGATTCTCAGTAAGATATGTGAGTAACATATGCAGGTTTTGGAGGAATCTGCCAGTTATTGATATATGTGTTTATGTACTGGGTCATAGTGAGATTTTTCTCATATGTGCACGATTAATCTTGTGTGGATCTACTATGTATTCCTGGTTACTAAGGTTATCTGGTGCACTTAACCTAGTTGTTGAACATAGACATGTGATCAAGTATTGTGTTTGACAATTACTTGCAGACTTAACAGATCTGTTCTGATAGATCTATTGGTTAACTTAAAATGATTTGGATAATGATCTAAATGTGGTGTTGTACATGTACAATTAAGAGTTGCACCTGGACATTTAAGATTTCTAAATCATGAGCAATTAACTTGAGTAGTTGATTTACTCCTGTGGAAGTTAATTGGTAAAACGGACAGTGTGAAGAGAATTCACCGGAAACTATTTGTTTTGTGTGTATTGCTTGTAGGACACATAATTTATGAGTCATTTAGATTCATTAAGGAATTGTGTGCATAGGATACTGATTTCTTGGATGGGTATTTCTCAATTTAGAAATAAACTTGATTCATTAGTGATAGTATCCATGTGAGCTCAATTGGATACCGGATCCTAATGGTGCCAAGAATGGTAAACTGAATTTTGGGAATTCAGTAGAACTTTGAAATCTCTAGATGATGTTCTAGGAGATTGTATAAAGTTTAAATTGTTAAAGATGAATTTTATAAAGGTCTTTAATTACCTTGTTGATTGTTGAATTTGAAACTCATAATCTGATAAGAATTGGTTTGGAAGAATATTCTTGGAATCCAATGATTTTCCTTGTGGAAAAGATTTCAGAATGATTCTTATATTCCCCGAGTTGTATGTTATACTCCAGTATCTTCCAATGATTAAGTATGGTCTTGGAATCCTGTAAATTATGATCGACGAATCATAAGATTCTAAATGGTTATGATTGACGGATCATAAACTGATACTTAAATATCATTTGAAAATTATAAGGAAATGTGAAGATTCTTAAGATAATGAGTAATTCTTGATCAATTGGGTGAGTCAAGGATTTAAATCTATTATTTGAACTCTAAATTCCTTTACTCCAGTGCATACTTAAGATTGTATGAATCTCACAGGCCTTTCCATTAAGTAATTGTTTACTTATGAGGAATTGCTTTCTTTACAGATTGTAGTCTATAAGTGCTTGTGTACAAAGTTCAGTCTAAATCTCCAGTTTTGTAGGAGACAGATAAATCTATTAAGATACGGATATATGTTGATTTCTTGCATATGATGCTAGAAATGGGGCTGTTAACTCATTAGAGTAACTGCAATACTCTTTTTGAGTTATGATTGTCTGAGACTTGATGGATCTCCTAGAGATTTTAGATGATTGAATATTAGAATATTTGGATATTCTAAAAATATTTGTACCAAGAAGCCTTATTTTCTACTAGATATTGACATGGAATTTCTTTAGCTTTTGGATTTGATCTCTAAAATAAAGAAGTTATTTCACACAGTGGTTCATGTAATTAGGATTACATGAAGGTGATGAACTTTTGTTTTGGAATAGATCAACCCATTTGAAAAATTTATAGTTTAGTGTATCTTTTGGAATTTGAATTAGTATTTATGAGTAGAGGCAAGCAATTAAAAAATTGTTGCATCTCTGAGTGCTTATTCAGATGGAAAGATTGGACTAAGAATAATGATTCATGTGTAAGATTTAAAAGCTTAAGAAATAGTTTCATGTTTTTTTTTTCCCGTTCTGAGGACAGAACCTGTTTGAGGGAGGAAGAATGTTACGGCCATATTCGGTAAAGGACCTGGAATAGTCCTAATATGGTAGACCCGCCCTCCAGTGTTCGAGATTATTGGTCACGCCTAGATTTTATTCCACATCGAGGCCTGTTGGTGACTAATGACCTTGAGAGGACCCAGACACTCTAATTGAGACATATGGAGTACTGCATGTACATGTGACTGATATAGGCAGGAGGTATGCATGAAGAGCTGTGACCTATTTATAGTTGACCTGCATGGGAATTGCATGTGCTCATGCATAGGATCCTACTCTCTATATATTGAGGTAGTGATTATTTCGTCGACGACTTGGTCTAGGTTACCTGATGAGCTCTTCTCCTCTTGCTATCACATGGCATGGCTTGGGGGCTAGATCCAGGAGGATTCTCCAGGAGACATCTAGGTTTGGTTGGGTGGTTTTGCTCCACAGTCTCTCTTGTGTTTTCCTATCCTCATCTTAGGGGTTTTCCCTAGTGGTCTTTACAAGAAGAATCACCTTTGACCCAAGAAAGGGCCAAATGAATCTTTACAGCTTTTCGAGCTATCCTCTGGGAACAAAATGATAGCCTATACTAGAAACTAAAAAGCGCCTTTATTTGCATGATAATGAATAGAAATGTAGTAGGCCATCTCTTTTCTTTTTTTAACAGGATGCAAGTCATTTACCAAGTACTTGGATCATGAGCAAAAGAAGATGAGCATAAAAACACAAACCTGTACATCTCAAGTGTATTTATGGCAGCTCCAAAGGCAGGTTGAACCTCATGAAGTGCACGTAGAAAGTCATCCATGGTAACCTTTATGTTGTCTTCATCTAAAGGGCGAGAAAGATCTGCCATATTCACCTGCCTGTTCAACCCGAATGATACTGCACTTTTCACAAGCCCCTCCAGCTCCGCTCCACTAAAATTTTTGGTCCGTACAGCTGAAAACAAGTGAACTTCATCCTCAAAATGCGGCAGGTTATCTTTTTTTATCGTAGTTATCTTTTTCAAATATGAATTTTGCAAGTAATCATGAATCCTTCTAGAGTTACAAAATCCTAACCATCACGTGGAGCCTCGCTGGCTTTTGAGGCATAAAAGCCTTGCCTTTGTTTGAGGCATGCGAGTATAAGTACATGTTCAGAAAAGAGGCCTTTACAAGAATATAATCAAAAGGTATTGTAATTTGAATATTTTTATGCTTAGAAAAACTACAGATATTGTAGAATGTAAAGTAGAACAGGGATGAGTACCGAGTTCTTCGATGTTAACATTTGCACCAAGAAAGGAATTATCTTTCATTCGACTAGTGTGAATTTGGAGAATTTGCACTCGACCTCGCTCATCAGGAAGGCCAATTTCAATCTGAACTTCCAATCTGCCAGGCCTGTACACAGCAAAGCAGCTCAAATCTTCAGATGTAAAATCCAAGTCCAGGACACAGTCAGCTTTTAACTTCTAACTTCTGCAAAGTAGATATTCCTTTTTGATGAATGTTAGAACAGCTCGTCCATGTTCTTTACATGCTTGCAGTAGATATTTGAATGGAGACTGCAGTCGAGTTATAACACAAAGACTACAATCAATCCTTGCAAGTATGACTGCATTTGACAATTATCATCAGTAAACTACAAGATATGCTCAAGGTTTAGCAGCATCTATCTAGGACTTCTACTCCTCTATAAAGAAACAGCACAAGAATTGCAAACCTAAGGGTCCTGGGCAATACATGGCAAAAACTAAACTCAATGGAAAAACTTTACAGAGTTATACTTGTTGACTCAACAAGGAGTTCTTATGCATCATGACTTGACAGAGTCGAGGTATAGTTCTCCCAAAAAGCAGCCTTCTTTTTACAACATAAAGGAGCATATACAGCTCACAGAAACTAGCATCTTCATCTCCTGATTATGCACACGATTTTTATCTTCTATGTTCCTTGCCCATGAGTGGAGTTTAAATCCAGAACTTGAGGTGACAAAAGGACCTGTTAGCCAATCGACCACGTTTCAGGGATGATTTTACACAATTTATCATCCCACACCTTAAGTAAATGAGTATCTTTACATGTTTTGACAACCTGCAAGGCCGGTATATGCCTACCCAGAAAATCCCTACTAGAGTGTTTTTTTTTTTTAACCATGAAGAAGGCAATTACAAAACTAGAATTGGAAAGGTGGGAACCCTGAAATCACAAATCTAGTCCACAAAGAATGTTATGGATTGCTAAAGATATCTTCGTATTGAAATATATACTTGGTTACTTTATTTTATAGTCATTGTACGAGTTTGTATTGGTCTTCATTTTTCATTATAAGGAGAGTGAAGATCATAACGACAGTTGGTGCGCTCTTCTCTCATGCCCTTCTCTCTAAGAACTAATTATTGTCAATGAGACTTCCTTGCATTAGATGATAAGATTCTACATGCGGTAGCCTCAAATCCTGCAGGTTGGTTGGTATTAGAATAGAGATCTTGCAACTCTTGAAGAGAAGAGAGTGCTTACTATTGTAAAAATCAGCATTGAAAGATCTTTTAAATGTGAAAAATAAAGCCAATTAAACGTCAAAGTGATGGCAAATGCAATAGCCATTGAAACAAGTTAATGAGTGAATAAGCAGTGAAGCACCATGGTCCAACTCAGAAGATTCAAAGAACCATGATAGAGCTCTTGCGGCAAGATTTAACAACTCAAGAGGTCGTGATCGGGGCAGAGGAAGAGAAAGGAGAAACAATCAAAACTCTTCCTATCGTCAATCTTTCCAAAATCAAGGTGACGAATTATGAGTTTCAATCTTCATCTACCTCTCAAGAATTTCATGGTGGATCGAATTCTCTTTCAAATGGTTCAAAAAAAAACCCTATGCTACTATTGTAAAGAGGATGGGCACATTGAAAATAAACGTTGAATCAAGCAGGCAGCATTCCGGAACGTGTTTCGGAACAAGATCCAAGAATTAGGGTTAAGGTTTCCCGAATCACAATCCTTGAAACTTTTTTGTTTTTCCTAAAGATTTTCTAAGGGGAACTTAAAAATAACTAGCTAACTAACTAAACTATCAAAACAATTAGTCCACTCTAAAAAAAACTATGCAGCATAGATGCAGCAAAACGGGTTCTGTCACATCTGCATTCCAGAAGATGAGCATTCTGGATAGCAAAAGACAATTTATTGATTTTTATTTTTTCCTTCATTAAAACCATTACATGTTGGGAAAAAAATTTATAGTAATGGCCACACTCGCATGGAACATAACCTTATGATGTATTAAGAATCTCCAACTAATATACCAAGAACAATCCATGATGCACTGCTTTGTAAGTCCTCTGACTGTTCGTTGAACAATCAATGTGGCCCCAGTTTACTGCTTACAGTAAAAAAAAAACATCACATAGGACATGAAATGAGAAACAATACTGTGAAATGTAACGGTCTCCATACGATTCATGAACATACAGGCTGATCTATAGCAAAATGTCATGAATGATGAAAGGTTAGCCAATGTTAAGCTAAGAACTCTCTAGTTAATCATATATCGAATAAGTAGGCCTAAGGCCTATTTGTAGATGGCAAGAAGCTCTAGCTAATTAGGGCTAGGAGCCCGATAAGTCTGACTAAGCTTATCCATATGCCAAGTCTCTACCAATAAGACTCAGTGTGCCCTACTACTAGCAGGGATCAAAAGCCCTAATCAAAATGGTCTACTAAAATACTATTAAGTGGAGTGACAGAGACCGGGTTTTGTATTGAAGACCAAGTGTTGCAATTGAAATGCCGATAACTGGCCCGGCAAGTCTTAGATGGTAGTACAATGGTTTTCATCCCTCATAGCATCCCCAAGCTAAGCAACATATCACTAGCATTCCAGAATGGTTCTGCAGCGGAACACGATTTGCTACAAGTGTGAAAGGATCTTATGATAAATCTCAAACCGACTCTCAAAGGAGATCCCATTGTCGGAGAAAGGAGCAATTAAGACGAAGATTTCATGGCCAAGGAGTCTACTCCAAGTAAAGGTGATGGTATCTAGACTCCGGTGCATCGTCACATACTAAATCTCACAAGAAGTGATTTATCAACTATGTGCTTGAAGGCAAATCATGTTGGGTGATGAAAGCACACATGGCATACGAGTTTGCAACACACAAATTGAACTTCCTTTTTATCAAAGAGGCAAGATAAAAAATCCTCTGTTAATCCACAACCTTGCTAGAAATTTGCTGCAATGAAGGATGTAAAGGCGACTGCAGGAGCCAGAGGCTGGGGTTGGACGCCTAGAGTGATGTGAAGCTCATATCAATTGAACAACAGGCCTAGGTAGCCACGGAGAGGGGGGCAAGGGGAGAAAAAAGTTGCCCCAAAACAAAAGACAAGTACTTTCCTTGACCCTTATTCTCCAGATCACTTTTGTTCCCAAATGCTCCATAAAATAATTTAGCAAATGCTTCACTTAACAAAATTGAATGCGGAATTTAAGAAATGCTTTGGAAAAGCTAACTGGGAACAGTCTATCTGGTAAAAAATAGTTAGCAACCGTAGAATAAAGTGCTGCATTGCCCAAACTTCAATGAACGTTTCTAACATTGTATACCTTAATAGTGCTTCATCAAGAAGGTCTTTCCTGTTGGTCATACCAATAAGTAGAATATTGTTGAGTGCATCAACACCATCAATCTGCAATAGGAACAGCCAAATTAGCAAATTTGACCACTATATGTCTCAACATAGCATCTACTTATGGAATGGAGCTCAGTCCAGTTATGGTTGTTAATAAGTTGTACCCTATCACTACCACTAATAGGTTAACAAAGCTCATAAAAATATCACCTTTGTAAGCAGTTGGTTGACAATACTGTCATGTACTCCTGTCCCGTCTCTGGTTGAGCCTCGTGTCTGAAAGGAATATTAAGAATCAGTACATATCCGTGTCCTCCATCATGTTCAACAAGAATAAACAACATTCTTAATAACAATATACATGACATTGTAAATGTAAAAAAATGTTTTAAAGAGCAAAACTTGCATTTATATATCCATAATTGAGAGACAGGTATTTGTGATCAAAGTATCTATCAAGAGATGACTACCTTCACTAAAGGTTATGCTGTGAAGTCACCATATTTGTCGTTGCCTAGGATTAAGTTCATGTAAATGTGCATCTTCCCCACAGATTCACAACAGCTTGCAACTTTAGGAGAAGAGCACAAACATGTAATACATAGATAGGCATAAGTTATAATGCTAGACTCCTGAGCCCTGAACGGAAGTTGTGAGTTGTCCATCATATCAAGAACCTAAAACCTTGACCGATTGATCTTTTCAATTGAATGCATACTTCTTTGAACCAGGAAGGTGTTGCAGCTTTGAGACATATGCACAGACTACAGTAATAGTAGATCTGCAGCCTAAATGGTCAAGAGTACTGCCATACCTTTGAAACTCAAAAGCAGCCTCTTTTCATCGTTTAAGATAACAAGCACCATATCACTAGAAACTAATCTACTTGTAAATCACAAACATCAAATGAACTTTTAAATTAAAAGCACAATAAACCTGACCTAAACAACTTGCAATATGCCTCACCAATTAAAGCATCTATGTGTGCTAGCATGACAGAGCCCTTTCACGTCACTTTTGGGACTATGCCATGGCACTTCAGCCCTTACTTAATGTGCTTCTAACCAAGTGGGCCCAAATTAAGCCTTATTTTACAAGTTGATGATTTTTCTGGGCCATAAAGACATCAACATACATGAGGACAAGCCCAAACTTTCCACAACATAAGTATTGGAGACGCACAGATAGGTAATCTACCCAAGGAGCGTGGTCCCAGTAGATATCATTCTAGATTACATCTGTTAATAGAAAAGTCATCAATCAGCCATGTTCTTCCCAAGAAAAGCAGTTATCAAGTACACAAACTCAACCAATTGACTGAACTAGATTAAAAAATGCTCGACATACATTTCTCCTTCTAAAAAGCTTGACAAATCATCTTGTCAACAAAGGTGCCATCCCTTGGCAACATGTAATGCACTTACAAGAAGGAAAGGTCCTTCCTCTGAGAAAAAGAAGACTCTAAGGTGGCTTTCAAAACTACCAAGGTTTTCTGAAGGGATAATGAATTGCTACAAACAGATTTGTAAAATCCAAGTGTAAAAGAGGTACAATAAAATGTTAAGGTTAGGCATGATTAATGTGAACAGACCCTGTGTGAGCCATTAGGCCAATCTAGATAAATCAATCAATTAATCCCATGCTACAAACTACGATCTCCTTACCATACCTTTGAAAACATTATTGTCTTCTCGCACGAGATTCATGTTTCTTACAAAGACCAAAAGCCAGCATACAATCCTAAGCTAGATACTTGACAATAACAATAAATATATAAATTTTACCTTACATATCGCATCGATTTCATCAAAAATGATGATGTGCAAGTCGCTTTGCTCTCCTGCAGAAAAAAAAAACAAAAAGAGCAAGCTAGCATGTCACATGCATTTTGATAGTTTCAATTTACAAGGGTCAAGAAAAGCCAAGTACTAGACAAAACTCCTGCGAAATGATTTACTCTAACAAAACAAAGTGATTCTTGTGAACTACAATTCAGGAAGACAAGATAGGGCTACACACCAAAAAAAAAAGTGTGGTTATATTCTATGAGAAATCACTTGTCAACTAGGGAATGATGTGATTTGAACAATGATGACAATATGAAAGAGTGGACACTTATAAAATGCTCTATACATTGTGATATGGTCAAAATGACACAAGAACGCTAAATAGGAAATGTAAATGAGCTCATATCAAATAAAAAATAGAATGACAACATTAAAACAAAATGTTGAGGCAAATGCTAGCTAAGTTTTTCTTAGGAAAAATAAATGAGTTGTGATGAAAATGAGGCCCTGTAAACCAATTTATATTGACTAGAGGTCCTAATTGGGGCTAGGTTGGTGAGTCCTAATTAGAGCTCAACAAGATTCCCGAAAAAGAATAGATGCTAATCTTTTGTCTGATTAATAATGAAGAGACGAGTCAAACGAAATTCAACAATAAGATGGCCCAGGGCCCAAATAATTACCAAGGCCCAAGTGATTGCATAAAATTCATGAAAACTCTCCGCCTCCTCAACAAGGCATCATCCTTGTTGTTGGTGTAAAAACGTGAGGAGCAATAGAGCATAATGATAAAGAGAAGAGCTTCGAAGATATTGATGCAAAAGTAAAAGTGCAAGACAAGTGCCATGTCCATGTTGTGTGCGAGGAAGATCCAGAATAAAATCCATGGATATGTTAGTCCATTGGTGATGTGGAATCAGCCAATGTTGTAAAAGACTGGGACACTTAGCACAAGAATACTTATTGTAAGCACAAAATAGTACAAGTCTAAATAAAAGTGGCCAAATCAGACTTCATATGAGGCCAATAGAAATGAGGCTTAAGTCAGCAGGCAAAGGACTTAGGAAACATAGTGACCACCAACACGAGAATAATAAACATCAGATAAAAGCTCAAAACACAGATCCACAATAGTAGGAATGCAAAGAGTCCCATAACAATAGCAAACCAATCAAGAAGATAGTAGTGAAAGTACAAAGAAGAGCAGGCAAACAAGATACAGCATCAGCACCAGCATTGCTCTAGGTAGCTCGATAATGCAGTTGGTAACGAAATTGTTAAAGAAACTACATCCAACAAAACTGTCAATCACGAAGATTTTTTTTTTAAACTCAAGATATTGTTAAGGAGGTAATATGGACAACTCATCAAAAACAAAACGGACTGATAAGATTGAAGATTAGAAATAATAGGCAAAAGGGACGTACAGGAAGCACGTGGATTCGAGTAAAGAACACAAAGGAGGGCCGCACAATGAGCTTTAGGAAGACCATGCATGAACTGTTTGGTAGTGATATTGTTAGGTAGAATCAGTGCCAAGAAAGGTGAAAGGAAGACCATCAAGAAAGGTAAAATATACATTGTTGGGCAAGATTGATAGTGACAACATACAAGTACTGTGAAATGAATTGGAACAAGCTATTTGGACAGACAAAAGATGTACAACAGCAAGAGTTGTGGTGCGAATACATATACTTTCCACAACAGCTAATGGTCAACAATCTCTTCTAGAGCTTGATGTTCCTTTTTTTTTCTCATCGCTAACAACTTCAGCAAAAAGCTATTCATTTATTCATGAACCTATCTACAACCATAGGATTAATGGAAAGTGGCCCTTGTTGACTGCTTGCTGGATAAATTTTTGATAAAGCACCTCCTTAAAGCTACTTCTATACTTTCCTTTTAACCAACTTGATGATTGTATCCTACAATCAGAGAGTCATCAATCCATCTTCCATTGTCACTCCTACTAGAGGCTGACTTCCAGAAAAGGCGTATGGGTCACAACCTTCCAATCCCTTATTTCATTGGCTATGCTTGGCTTCCAATACATCCTCATAGTCGATAATCGTAGAGTTTGGGTCTTCCCATATCGGTCAAGTTCATAGTCGAAAACTAACCAAGTGCCATGTCCACGAAGGAAAACTCCTTATGCCCACTTTAGGGAGGGACCTTTCTCCAATGTTCACTTCCAAAGGGAACTTTTTCTATTTTCCACTTTATGAGGGGCCCATCCTCGTTGTCGATTGAGGTACCCTTGCCAAAATGGTCACTCAAAACTCTAGGGTCTAGACATCATTTAAAATTTTGAAAAGCACGTCTTTAGGCAACATAAGCTTGACATATCATAATGTCACAATTGGACGAGGCCTAACTTGAATAGTTCCCTACATACTAACATTACCTTACAAATCTTTCACATACTTTCATAGTCTTTAGATTAAATGTGCCGACGAGTAAAATACCTTCATATTGCATGCTAGATATATTTTCCTCTTACAAATCAAATGCAAAAAAGATAGTTTGATGCAACCAGGCTACCAGGTAATGCGTTGCAAAAAACACATGATGATTAGACCCTTGGATGCTTAATAATATTCACAACATATCACATATTATTACTAGTACATGTGAGCTCTTTGATCAATCGAAACAAATAACTTGGTAATCAATCGAACATTTATATGTTCAAGCATTTATCCTAGATTGGACACGCCCTAGAAAAAAGAGTCATGTCAATTCTTCTCCTGTATCGCTGTGTTACTGCAGCACCTAAATATGCATCTTCTAAAAAGGCTAACTGCATCAATTTACCTACATTACCCCATGGTCTAATTCAAGATGAACAAGCAGTTCTAAAAGTGTAGCAACAAACCACGACTTCGTTGATCATTCTCTGCATCTGCAAACAGGTCTCTGACATTCTTCTCTGTCTCTCCCACAAACTTACTAAGAACTTCTGGGCCATTTACAACCTGCATCAACAACACAAGCAAACATTAAATAATGATGAATGTAACGAGTAAACAAAGCATCGATAGCTGTAAAGTGTGGCATCTTATAAGGTTCGAAAGAGCTACAAATCACAAAATAAATATCACACAATAACGATACGTCTCCAACTTGAGGATAAACTTACCGATCACATTAATGCTCACTGGAGCAATCAGACACTGGCAAGAAAGGTAAGATAATGTGATATACAACACCAAAAAATACATTGCACACCTTGAAGAGTGACAAACATAGAGGAAACACAATGAGAAAAATTCATCGCAAAATGTTGCTCATGTGCTGAATTTTTTTGTTTGCGGAATTTCTCTTGATGGGAACATATGTTCCACTAAGCAAAAACTTCCATGAGGATGACTAAAACCAGCTGAAATAGAATTTAAAAAAGTGTCATGTTTTCTATGTGCGATTGATCAGTCACATGGTCGACTGTGTGTAGTGCTAAGTGAACTGCTACTCTAATCACGTAATATCCTGGAAGCAAAACCACGTCAACCATGTAGTACCCACCTTGGGTTCGCGACCATTCAGCATTTTTCCAATCTGTCGAGCAATCAAAGTCTTCCCAGTACCAGGAGGACCATAGAGCAACAATCCCTTAACATGACTTATACCTAATCTGTATCATCACACACATAAAAACGTGTCATCAATTTCTGGCACTCTCAAAACTATGTGATAATAATAACAAATGAACATATAGTTTAACATTCCAGTCAGTTGAAAATCATGTCTATAACTGTCTCACATTTCATCACGTGTGCAAACGATACATGTTCTTTACACGACTGCTTACTTGCTGATCACATGAGGGGGGAAAACCCTTGATGCAAATGCTCTCCGAAAGATGTCTGCAAACTCTGCATCAAGACCACCAATACCTAGCTTCTGGAAATTGAGGTCTTTTTGCTTGAACAGACTGCTACTAGCACCTCCCCGCTGGTTTACAATCTGGAAATTTTCGCAATTTATTATATTTGGATGGCAGCCATTGAAATACCGATTGTCAAGTCATTACTATGAAAGGATAAGTAGTTAAGGCATCAGATCACCTAAAAACTCTTGGATTTTCTCAATAAGGCAGCTTAGGCATTCTAAGCTGCTTACCTTTATTCCAGAATTGCTTGGAGTCTCAAACAAAATGGTACTTTCTGAGCCCAGTAAGCCACGATTAACAGAATCTGATTCTCCTTGACCTTCTACAATAGTCCCCAGCACAGAAAATATATAGTTTGTGCCACAGTATTCAAACGATGCCTTTTGTCCAACTGTGAAGACCTGCAGGAACAAGATCGAAAATTTAGCACCAGTGGAAACATTGCTAAGTATTCTCACAAAACTTTGCGCAAACAATTTCAATATTCAATACAACTTACAGCATTTTAGACCAACTTGCAGAATACGTGTCATTTGCTATAATTGGATGAAAAAAAGTTTGGAATATGAGATAAATGCTAGCTCCTAGCCATTTAAAGGACTTGATTCTAGATTAAGTATCATGTTAGCGAAAGGGTAGTAACACTTCAAATAAATTCACCCAGTTGAGCAATCCATGCAGCCAGCAAGAAACCACCTCGTCACAATACTCTAGTTGCAAAGGGCTTTGCATGGTCACGAGTGGCTGAAATGACCTAATTCCCTTCAAGGTGAAGCCTCATGATTGAGTAAAGAAACTTAGTACTTTAAAATAGTGGCTTTAGTCTATGGGAATACCATAGAATTATAGCAATTCCTCCGTCTCTTTTTTGGATATCTAAAACAAGAACAACCATAGCACCTCACTAACCATGAGCTCGCCATGGCATAATTGTGAGATTTCTTGTATCCTCTTGTATATTGATATTTATATGGTTTAATACCCAGAAGGACATAACGTAAATGCACAATGTTCAATTATGCACAACCCAGAAAAAGAATGCATCATCAGTACAGACCTGCCCTGCAAAGCGTCGTTGGAGCTCCTTGCCTAGTATTGTTGCATCGAGCTGCTCAATATCATAGCAGAATGTTACTTCAATTGTGTTTACAATGGAATATAGGGAGCTTTCAAACATTATTGGTAAGTTTGCAATCAATCTGCTCAACATAAATCAGAGAACAAGCATATAAGCCTTGATATGCAGTCACCAAAAAAGACAACCTCAAATCGAAAAGATCACTTTGTAATGCACAATTCAAAATATGAAATAGATATGCAAACCAATCTATGCACAATCCACGTCACCTGCTCGTTTTTGCCACGTGATTTCACAAATTCCAGCTCGATTGTAAGAAGCACCAACTTGAAACCTTTTTCTGGAGGAGAAAACCTATTGGAAATCGAGTCTTAAATGTCAATTTTAAAAGATATGTTTAAGTCTTACGTGAAAAATTAAGCCAAATTTCATAGAGATGGTTGAAAATCTAAAGCATTATATGGTTCACAAGCTCTAATACCAGCAAACACACAAGGAGAACACTTCTTTATATGTGAAACCAAGAACTCACACGTTGAAGTGCACCACACATATCTTCTCGATTATATGTTTCATATCTTCCAGCAACCCATAGAACCCACGGTTCCCAGAACCGTGGGTCTTGGGAACCGTGGAAGGAACCGTGATACGGTTCATCTAAAAAAATAATTAATTAATTAATTTATTAATTTTCCTAAATTTCCCCCCAAAACCCCTCATAGCTCGTTTTTGTCCCTCATTTCTCATTTTTTGTGGTAGAGGTTGAGAGAGAGGGCTGCTCAGATTGATGAGGGAGAAGAGGGCAGGGTAGAGAGAGACTGTAGCGGCCTCTGTAGAGAGAGAAAAAAATTAGGGTTTAGTTGTAGGTTTGCATTTTTTGCTCAAAAATCAGGTTTTCTGACATTCCCTCATGCAAATAGGTCTATTTTTAGGGTCCATTACCCTCAATCTTAATAAATACATCAGCATCTGAAATTAATCTTCTAAAATCAATAGAGACTAAAAACTTAGGATCATAGAGAGAGAATGGGACAGTCTAGAGAGAGACTGTACCAGCCCATCTAGAGAGAGAAGGATAGGGTTTAGGGGTTAGGTTATTTTTTGAGCCAAAAAACAGGTTTTTTACATTATTGAGGGCCTGTTCTGGAGGTTTAGGGGTTTAGCTTGATAAGGTTCAAGGTTGGCATTCCCAGGTTCATTGCATTGCGTGGGAGCTCATATCCACTTATCCATGACCGGTTTCCTCTGACCGAACGGCAACTCATTTGTCTTTTCTTGCACTCCTTCCGTACGACCAAGACCCCGAGTTCGTTAGGTCTGACGTTCGGTCTAGGACGCGTGGATGGTCCTGTAGGTTTTGTCATGCTCGTTTTGTCAGCACTCTCACTGGGCTGAAAGGCCATCTCCTTGGTGCTGTCAAGGGTGATGGCAAACGCTTAGGCTCCCACCCTTGCCCACACATGCCTACTCAGGAACGTTGTAGGCTCATTGACATATACGGAGCTCGATTGACGTAGGCCGGTATGTCACTAGATCCTGATGTATATGCAGTAGTATCATCCACACCACAGGATCCAGTAGCTCCTCGTCCACCACCACCACGTCCTCCCCCACCACCTGTTCGTGCTCCTCCCCCTCAGCCTGATGCACATCCACCACACCACCACAGCCCACTGCACCACGTCCCGCCCCTCCTCCTGCTACATCTATTCCAGTCGGTGCATTTCCACAGCGTCCTCCTGCAGTCACTCATATGACTCGCCCAGTGCAGACATTCCGATTTCTTCGCTCTGAGTCGGCACCAGATGGTCTCTCACAAAACACCCAGGACATACCATCCGCTTTCCCCACACACCATGATGATTTGGACTCTGATGATGAGGATGGTGATGACAGACAGCATGGTGAGTCTGGTTCTTTCAAATTGTAATTGAAACAGGTTTGCTCTCATCTTCGCATCTTCGGATTTATTCGTTGACATGTCATTAACTATGTGAAACAGGATGGTGGTGTTGCGGGACATCTGGGAGCGCAGGTAGAATTGGTTCCATAGGCCGATTCACTCTGTTGCCCACCTGTTGCACCCCATGTGGCTATCTAAGCGGCAGGCATCAAACATGGAGCTAGATTTGGATTGGTTGAGATATTTGGATGGAGCCGCCAGACACTTCACTGACATAGATGTTGTTGAGACACAATACATTGCCTTCAAGAGGCAGGTTGGTGTGTTTGGCCATCACGCGGCGCTGACGACAGAGAGCGGTGACTTGGTGGAACCTCTATGGTTCTGCATGCCCAGCTCTACAAAAGCTGGCCAAATTCTATGAGATTAAAGACGGGTTTTAAATGGATGAAATTAACTAATGCGCTTATTTGAATTTTATGATTGTCAACAGGATTGTTCCTCCTGTGTATGCGAGCGCAACTAGAGCACATTTTCTTTGATCCACACGAAAAGGCGTAATCGCCTTTCTATAGCACAGACGACACGGCTGGTTTTTTGCAACACCAATGCAAAGTTGAGTGACAGACTTGCATCTATTGTGGACCCTCTAGAGGTGTTGCCCTCAGATTGTTTACTAGGCGTTGATGATCCCACTGATTCCACCACGCCCATGCCGAGGGTTGATGTTGCGGCTGACATTGCAGCAGAGACAGAGAGAGAGATGTTGCAGGTTAGACGGTTATTGATGGACAGAAAGGTGCTGGCCACGGGACAGGTATGGGCAAGGGTGCTGACGAGGAGGATGAGGGTGATGATGATGATGATTTGGGTATTCCTGCTCCAGGATTGGAGACCTCGTCATGTTACACCTGCTTTTCCGATTGGTGTACAGCCTTGGCCTCATCTTACAGCAGCTGCACCACGGCCTACTCCTGCCATGCTTCAGTCAGGCTGTGAGAGAGGAGGATGAGTTAGATGATTTTGATGATCCGGATGCCACACAGGCATTTTGAGGACATGTTGTAGATGTTGTCATCTTGTTCATTTTTGTTCCATTCACACTGTATTTTTTTTAGCTCAGACCCCAGCCGTATGTGGCGGGCTCTATATGATGAGATTATATACAGAGCTCACTTGTTTTTCAGATGGATGCCAGTTGATGTGCATTGTGTACACTGATGAAATGGTTTACTATGATCGCCTCTCCCTCTCTCTTATCAACTTGGGTAATTTTTCAACTTTTTGGTCTTTTTTTTGCCTTTTTTTGGGCTGTTTTTGGGGGTGGGTAGTCAAAAAAAATCTAACTACGAAAACCATTCAAATCTTCTAGGAAGATCCACATCACTTAATTTTCAAACCTTGACTAATACAAAAGAATTGGACTTGACTATTCCAACAATTCAACGGTTGACTTACCTTTGTATACCATGATTGATTCATATTTTCTTGGACTTTGTATCTATTAAATTCATATGCGGTGATCAATCCAAAAATAAACCCCAATCCGATATGAAGTAGTGGGTCAAATTTCTGATTTGAACCAGTGGTTCAATGGGCAAACTACGGAATTAATTAGGGTTTTCCATTTTGTGTTGGTTTCATGCCTAGCCTTCTGTTAAAGCAATATGTTGGTTTGGGGCTTAGGGTTTAGGGTGCAATCACGTATATGTACCATGTAGACTATTATTAGTTAGGCCCTGTTTACTAACTAATAATTCTTGAATTGCAGCTATTGAGTGTTCAATGGCTTCAATGCTCAATGTCATAACTTAAAAATTGAAATTTGAAAAGCTTTTTGAAACATAGTAGTAGGTACATGATCAACAATAGTAAGACATGTCAGTGGTCATAGTGCAAAATGCACAGTGCACACAATGGAAGTTTGTATTGACTTGCATAGGGTCCAAGCTTTAAGTGCTTAGAAAACTAATCACATGAGAATAACTAGTAACATATCTCAAACAAAGTTCAAACTAGAATTCCGAGGTAAAATTAGCACCAAAACTAATCCATAAGATTCAACGAAAATGTCAAAACCATAAGCACTTAGCACACCATGATCTATGTATTGTGTACATAGTATGATGCCAAAATTCAAATTCAAACGTAGTTCCAACTTCCCTAGATGATAATGTTGTAACTGAAATGTATAATGTCATTCTAGAAGGGCAATATGAAAAATTAGAATCTAGAATCTAGATGTCTAATGAATCATGAATGATGACACTATGTCTAGATTCTACATAATAACATCAACATCTACCATCCATGATCCTAAGGTACACTCCTAGGCTGTCCTAGCCCTCCTCTGAAGCTTTGTGCGAGCATATTCTAGCCCTCCCAATCATCATTATCATCCTCATCTCCTCCTCCTCAAAGTGTTCCTCATCCTATGAGATTTGTGTGTGCATTTCCTCTCCAATATGCTGCTCTTTCTAAGAATACGAGAAATTTACCCCCTCCTCACTGCCTTTGTGTGACACATTAGCCAAAGTAGTAGATTGGCAACGGTTAGCACGTCTTATGATGCCTGATATTTGAACTTGAGCTACAAATCTCATAACACTTAAAACTTAAACCATGGGATGAAGTTGGAACTTGGAAGTATAAACCTTCAATCAATAAAGCCAAGCCTCCCAATGGAGGAATGCATAAACTCCTCTTGAGATGTTGGTGGCAAGTCTGGAGCCTTGCCATGTCGATTTCATTGGAATTGACTTGCAAGATTTCCTACCTCATGAGTCACAAGTCACTACTTACAATCACAACTTTAAGCATTGCAATTTACAATTCAGACACTAGTGACTTGCAGCTCACAATTTTCATATTAGAATTTATTATTTCGTATTTATAATACAATGTACACAAACAAAATCACAAATTTCCTCTAGAATCTGTCCTATTTGCTTCAGCTTCTTCAAAAGCCGCAGCCACAAGTTGGTGTGCACAAACACCAACTTATCCAAGTGTGCAAAGGAAAGTCTATTTCTTCTCATTTGAAATCACAAAGAACACACTATGAATCCTCTCACATGCAATCAAATGGCAAGCCTCTACAATTTGCGAACATAATTACCACACTACCATGCACGGGGCACAACATACCTGCCTTCGTATGTGCTCCTGAACATCTAAACTCGAGGGTCTCGTACACAATAGGAGCACATATTCGCATAGGAGGAAAAAACACAAGCACCATAAACAGATTTTCCAAAACCAAGAGCTTACGCACATTGTGTCATTCTCTCACTAGAAAGACCACACATACACTTCATTTTCGAACCCCTACATGGCCTGGGTTGCCAATTACGGGATGGGCTTATCCAAATGACAGTTTCGGGCAACCGTTTAGCCAGGTCGCAAGTGGCACTTATTGTAGATTAGCCATATTGTGTTGTCACTTATCCAGTTTGGTTACACGGCAGTTACTTGCTAACAATTGTTAGAGCAAGTTGTTAGCTTCAAAACAAGTGGTAACATGTTCTGTTAACCTTCGACAAATATTTGTCGAACCTTTGAAAGTCGCTCGATAATCTTTGTAATTGTCGTTGTCGACTCACCTGTTAACTACTCCTGTGTAGTGGACTGTGCGATAACACGAGTCAATTTGCAACAACTGGACAAATGAATAGATGTAGATTAACAATCAGATTAGAGTGCTCGTTCTTCCCCTCACCTCGTCCTATTGTTTCTTGTTGTTGGCCTAATGAAGAGATGCATGAAATTCGTACTATTTTAAGTGTAAAAGTCCAGACCACTTCTTCAGAAATTGCACACGACCATCTTCTCAGCCAACTATTGTCACTTTCATTCAGTTCATGATTATGAGGATTCCTATTCTAAGATTTATCTTAATGAAGCTCCCATTCTTCCCGATTTTCCTAATCATGTCGAATGTCTTGCTCACCTTGCCTATGCCACTTGGTGTGGCAAGCACGGTCCACGTCATCTTCGTATTACCGGTAAAGAATTTACTACTCTTGTTGACACTGACAATACACATTCTTTTCTTGGCACCTCTTTGTGCCCTACTTACCATAGTTGGCAACAATTGACTCATAATCTCATAAAGGACCTTTTGGCCTAGGCATGGTACCCATTACCTAGCAACTACTTGCTCGCCTCCCTCTCCTTACCCTCTTCACTTGTCTTGCCCTCTTTCCTCTCCTTACCTAATCCCTAATACCCTCTCCTTTATAGTAAATACTGAACCTCTCCTAAATCCTAACCTAGGTACAAAGGCTATCTCTCTCCCCTCTTATCGTCTATCCTATCTGTAGTCTCTCTCCCTGCGTACCCACCTATTATAAATGCATTGATGATAAGCAGAGGATAGTATCTAACATACCAAAGGAGACATGTCGTCATTCAATGTTATGGAGTGCACCCAGAAAGTCTTATACCAACAACTTTATCACAAATAGCATGGACTAAATGCTACAACATCCCTACTCACTTGATCAACTCCCAAGAATAGTTGCAAGCCACATGCACAAACAAAGATCCACATTAATTTTCATTCATCGTTTCTACAAGACCAACACACTAAGTTTCTATCCCTTCTCCAAAGGTGAAGGCCAGACTAAGTCACGATAAAGGCTGACTATAAAGAGCAAAGCCAATCAAATGAAGCCCTGACTTGGTCAAGGCCTAACTAAACAACATAGTTGGAAAGGGAAAAATGCACCATCAACGATAAAAAAAAAATAGACACAAACTAATTGGCAACAAATTGAACGAAAATCCCAAACGAGGACTTTATGTTTACTAATGAATATACCGATGTTAAGTCTAGGATACTATCTAACATAACAAAAGACACGTGCAATCTTCAACTTTGTGGATGCCACTTACAAATAATTGGACAATCCGTAAACTTATCTTCAATTTTAGTATTGGCAACCACTGAGTTAGGCAATGATACCTCTTGACTGATACAAATGTCAACTCGACCAATCCAACTTTCCATACATGAATTTGCATTCACCTCCACTAACTTGAATTCCTATATAGTGAATCCTTCTTCTTTTTAAACTAGCACATGATTGTTTTATTGAAGACACATCAACATTCACAATTGGTTCTACCAAGCACTCCCTATCCAAACAAATTGTAGGTTTCTCAAGCATAGGTTTCTCAAACTTTAGACAAGCTATAGTTCACACATATACTTGCAGGTTTTTCCTCAGTCGCTCTTCTTAATTCACACAATCATCATAGAAAAAGTTTTTATCATACCTTCACACTAGTCTTCTACTTCATATGCACATTCTGGTGCATCAACGACATTTTCACCACCTGAGATATTCAATTCAGCATTACCATATCCCAAATAGTTCATTCACATAATTCATAACAAAGTCCTTTTGCTATACACACTCCAATGAAACTCGTTTTCCCTATTAGAGCGGCATCCTCTTCAATGTATTTCAAACATTCTAGTATATTCTTTATTCTAAATGGTTGTCTTTTGTATTTCATTAGCAAGCCGACATTTGAATCCATCTTTTCTCGTTATACTCTCCAAACTGTGGTATAGAACATTCTTTAGCAGCCATATTGAAATTCATTAGTATATGGAATTGTTCTTTGGCCAAACTGAAATTCATCAGTATATTGTAATCCATGCCATGTTGTATGTAGTGATCCAATCTGATAACTTCCCAAAAGGTCCTTGAAGGGCCTCCACAACTCTATAGTAAGGTAACATCCCTTATTCTACAATTAAATGAATTCATGCTCAATTTTTTGTAGGACAATCCTGTGCAATCCTTTGAGAGGAGGGTTTGCAATTCACTTCATACTTGGCTTCATGTTGGATGTACAAAGTTCTTGGTTGGAGATTGTTATATGATCACTAAATTGTTGTCCACTATGGTTCATGAAATGCTCCATGTGATGATTTGTTTTAAATTGGTAATATAGTACTTTCCATGTGGAGATCATCATCTTGAAAGAGAGCTTAAATTGGTATTTGACTACTTTCCATGTGGGGGGAGCATCTTATTTGCTGCTTAGAAGATGTTCTACAAAATAATCACAAGAATAGAAGTATTCGATCCATATTATAGTGTGAAAGCCATCCAACGATCCATCACCGGAATAAAAGCATCTTTTCAGCCTTCTAGAAGTCCATCATACGAAGCAAGAAATTTTTCACCTTAGCATTGGTAGAGAAATCTCCTCACGATCCCTTTTGAAATATATATATATATATATATATATATATATATATATATATATAGAGAGAGAGAGAGAGAGAGAGACTTTATTAATACGTCTAGAAAACCTGGAATTAGTGGATGTGGAGTAACATAACGAAGCGTGAGGCCTGTGGTCATCTGAAGAGTTGCCTAAAAGAAATAATCTCGAGTAAGGGAACTGAGAAATCTAGCCCTATATATGGAGTGCACGTTAATTGTGTAGTGTATGATGATGATGGGATAAGAATAAAAACCGGTAGTAACATACCAGAAAAAAAATTGTAAACAAACCAAACCACAGAGGTCAGAAGCTCTTCATATACGAATACCAAAATACAAGACTCTAGAATGTGATTGGTTCAACAATAACCTCCAATGACAAATAGGCTTCAATTAACATGAATAACAACAGTTTAAAAATTTAAGTAAATGCCAATGCTAATACAACGGAAATGTGATCATCCACATACCTTTCTACTAAAATAGAATCCCCTGCAGAGACCTTCGCATTGCGACGCTGGATGGCATTGAGAGCGATACTGCCATCTGGAACACTCTCATGAGCTGTTGATCCTCAGTCAAGGAAGCCAAGAACAGCTTCTGTTTGCGACTAGAGAAATAAAATAAAAATTCATTTGGTGTATAAAATTACTGTTCTTTAAACTGAGGGCAATTTGAATTTTGGAGTAATAGGACATTTTATAATTTACAAGTAAAATGTGGTCAAAGATGCTAATGATTGTTGTGCTCTTCTCATGCAAGAAAAACCTACTCATTGACTGCAGTGGACTATAATCAAACGTTCAGCCAGATATATTCGTTTCTAAGGAGAATAGCATATACTTCCTTGAAAACCCTAACATGCTCATTGCAAATTCTTATTCAATGTCATTGTCTTTTAATCTATAAACGTCTAACTTATAGTCTAAAGCGACCAAGAAACGGCCAGCTAAAAAAACAAGCCACGATTGCCTTCTGTATGCTTTTCAAATCCAGTGTAGGGTTTGCATTGCAAGGCAGGGTTTTGAAATACTGTGTGTAAGAAACACTCAATTATAATGAGGCCAATGGGATCAATGAGGTTCATGATCTAGCAAAAAGGTAAAATTCAAATTACAAAGATAAGAAAAAGAAGATAGAATATAAAAAAGCGAAATTATAAATCCGAATGCACATAAATCAATGATCGAGCTCAAATTATGAGCATCCGGGCTCTTAGAAGTAAAACTCTATGAGGATATTTGATGTTCAAGACCATTGTAGATCCGACGGCCGCCAAACCGTGGTCGCTACCCCTGCGCAGAAAGCGAGTGGTGTCGTTGGGAGAGCAGTAGGCGCAATTGGTAAGAGCCAGCTCCTGGGAAGGGGTGGTGGAGACCTTCATGGTGATGGTGGGAGCATCCAGAATGCCTGTGTTCTCTCCGATCCGTCTCATGTAGCCTGTAATGCCCGCGGCAGCAGCACTGCCATCGCTCTGCCGCCTCATTCCTGCCATGCCTGCCGCGAAAGGCCTCTCTCTCTCTCTCTCTTTCTCTCTCTCTCTCTCTCGCGCTTTCTCAGTTCCTCGATCGATCGCTCGGTCTCTCTCTCTCTCTCACAGGATCACGCTTGGAAGACCGAATGGACTTATTGGGACAATATCTTGTAAGTCTGACCACTTGGATTTTGCCACGTGTGAAATTGCCACTTGGACGTTATTCAACGGTAGCTATTATAAACGTGGCAGAATCTGAACGTTTGAAAGAGAATCCAGCGGTAGCCAGCTTTATAGTTCATAGCGTGCCATTGAGATTCGGGGGGGGGGGGGGAATACGGGAGCGAAACAAAAAGAGGGGACAATTCACAAGAGCCGTGTCAACACGTGGCAATTTGCTATTGGTCCAAGGCTGGCCTTTTTTTCATTTTTTCCTTGGGAAAATAATGGGAAAGAACACAAAGAAGACAATTTATATAGTGGCACGTGGCAACCTTGTATTGCTCAAATGAAGTGTTTTTTTTGCCTCCTTGGCTTGTTGGCAAAAAAGAATTCCTCCTCCTAGAGTAGAGTAGAGTAATGTAGTAGTTGTGAAAGCGAAAAACGTGCATGTGGCATGTTGTGGTTGGTTAGGAGGAGCCTAATTGCAGGATATAGCAAGGCCTCACGAAAACGGTTAATCTCAACCATTCATCTACAACTGCTACGTCAGGTATCATTCATCCAACGGTTGGCTACTAGTGGTAGTAGGCTGAGCCACGGCGCCCGTAGTCACCTCCTCATGGATGATACCTAGTACATCTTAGATTTTTTACAATTTTATCCTATACCCAAGTTTCAGCTCTCTGCTCAGGCAGATAGCCACGTGGCAGTTTCTGGAGCGTAGGATTTATGAAAATGAAACGCTCTAATTTCATGATTAATAAGTAGGAAGTTGTCTGCAGAAGTTTCTAAATATATCATGCCTCATCTGCGTGTCTCTATCACAACGCTTTTACGTTTATTTTCTACTTCCTGTGGGTTGGCCGTTCGCGATGCTTGCCATGTATTTGTGGGTTTCCATCTTTTCCTGGTCGTTTGCATGTTTTTTTGCTCCTCTGTATGCGATCGTTGATTCTGGCATGAGGTAGAGATATGAAAAGCGCATGTTCAGCGATCACGTTCTGAAAATCAAGACGCCAATTGAAAAAGCTTTGAAAAGCAAGACGGAAGGCTCATGGTCTGTTGTAGATTTCTATTGCAACGAAAGACATAAATAGAGAGTTTAAGCACAGTGCTTCTTCATCTGCTGCATATCCGGAAAGCAAGAAGACGTTTTCTCTTCAATAGGAAAATAGCGCTTTGCAGAGTATTCGTGTGCATCTGATTAGCGATCAAAAAGCTGTCAGACAGGGAACAAGAACGTTGCAGAGTATTCGTGTGCATCTGATTAGCGATCAACAAGCTGTCAGACAGGGAATAAGTTTGTTGCTAGAAGAGCGATCAGGTTACAGGTGCGTTTTGAAAACAAAAATACTATGTTATGTTGTGTGTTTTCCTTTTTTGTTTATCTACTGATTAGTTTGTTAACACATGGTCTGTCTCTGTCTGTTTCTCTACTGACCAGTTTCTTAGCACATGCTCTGTCTCTCTCTGTTCTGAAAACGGCAATAGTATGTTCTCTTGTGTTTCTTCTTCTTTCTTTGTCTTGCAAATTGCAATCTATCATAGCTTGCATGCTAGTTTATTTTCAAATTTGATAGTACTTTCTGGATTGGAAATCTGAAACGCAACTGTTTTTGCATAGCCCGTTACTGTCAGAAGTGAAATTTATTTGTTGGAAATGTCGTTGATTTGTGATCAGTTTAGAGTTATGTTGTAATCAGCTGCACAGTTTCTTGCAAAATTATCATGGTAATTTTTCAATTCAAAGTCTGAAATGCAGCCGGTTTCCTACTCAGACGGGCAGTTTGCTGCCAAACCCGTCTCTATCTCATCAAGAATCAATTCGAAACTCTGTTGTGTCCAAGTTTTCCTGCTACAGCAACGATTGCAACAGTTTCCAAGTAGACTCGCGTGATTGCCAGTTTTCATACGCATTTTATATACCCAGAAAGCCAGAACTTGTCAAATTCTCCAGGTATTTTCTAGTCATGTTTTTTAAAACAATACAAAATTAGAATTATTCTGAAGTTTTTATGTGCATGCGAGGGAAAAGAAATTATGGAATTCCACGCAGAGATAATGAGAGTATTTCAGTACAATTCGATTGAAAAGATTAATACATGTGTTCAAAATCATTTCCTTTCAAGTATTATGATTCATTTGGAGAATAACAAAATTCACACCGTCCTATATGTCAGAAGAATAATGGTTTATATTTCAGTTGGTTTCCAATTGAGTGCAAGCACAATTTGTCCCTTCAATTAACAAAGATCAACAATCAAACTAGGAACTAAATGGTAACTTGTATAATTTCTCCGAATTTGTGACAGCATTGATACCTTCAATCCGTCGTTTCTTTCAGGCTTTTTCCAGACTTTTTAAAAGAAAACAACTATAGTAATTAAGCTATTGCATGTGTTGACCAATTCCCAATTTGGCCAAAGTCGAATTCTTTTTAGGATTGTCAACCTATGTATCTTTTGTTAGGCGAGTCTATAATCATCTTCATTTACTCAATGATTGTTCATACAGTAGAGTATCATGTAGAAATAGCTTACGTTGTTTAATTTCATAGTGGTATAAGATATTTGTTTCCATAGATAAATATAAAATATACAATCAAATGTTATTTGACACAAGCTCTCGTTCATAATGGAGCTCTTTATGCTATTTTCATAGTCAAGTACGAAAAATAATATTGTAAAAACATGATTATTATTATTATTAACTGATATCAAAATTTTGGGGTCTTTTTCTGATGGATGATAGATTTGGCAATCTTTGGATGAGAGTGAGACATTATTGTCAATCTTAGTACACAATATATTTGTTTGGATCAATGTATGTGAGTCCAATCAGGGGACTAGGGCCAGTTGTATGTATGACAATACAATCAAGAAAACACACGTCTTGTCAATGACAAGCTTCACATACGTGAAGTTATTTTCCATAGGAAAGGAAATTTATTTTCAATTATCGATTTACTAGCTGTGATGTTAGAAGCAATGTTCTATTGTATCAAACTCGGAATTATAAAATGTTGCAAAACTTTAATAAGTATTGTTGAGATAATCTATATGAATGTAACGAAAGGAAACAACTTATTAAAATAACAAAACAAATTGAATAATCAACAAAAGTAAGTCGTGTTTGAATATGAATCAATTTCAGATATATAAAATACTAAATATCATTTGAAAAAACAATGTGCGAGCTTTGTAAACTATTTGAAATATGTCATGGCAATTTGCAATTGGCAATTTCGAATTTCATTTTTCATATGGCATTGGCGTTTGGGAGAAAGGCGAATCTCCTAGTTTATAAATTTGAGAGGAAAATCGCCAACCTCTCTTTTTGTGATCTTACACTTGATCAAATAGATGGCTTTCTAACAACTGACTTTTTCTAACAAATACTAACATTGTGAGCGTATTTGAAATATTTTACAAAGCTCTCTCAATGTTTTTTCCAAATAAAAAAATTAAATAATATGTCTTACAAAGTCCAATAAAACAAGTAGAAAATAAAATCAAAAACAATAATTACTAAAAATCAATTCACAGACTACAGTAATGATGTTCTGTAGCAGTGTTCATTCACACAATAATAGAATCCAAATCGTCTTATAGTTCATGCCATTAGTAATTTATTTTCGAATTCATTTCTCATATATTGAGAGAAGAACTTGTTTGTTCAACAAAGAAAAGATAAGAAACGATAATTTCAGTCTAACTATGTCTGTTTGAAAAACAATTGTAATTTATTTTACAAATATAATTTCATCGATAAATATTTGTTAGATAATATAATATTCAGTCTCTTTCACAAAAGTATATAATATTCAGCCTCTTTTGCATAGGTTTTTTTTATTATTGTTCTTAAATTCGACTAATGAATCATTTTGTGTTATGCAATAAATAAAATTAGATTAATAATATACATCAAAAATTCAAGATTAGGCTTATCAAATCTGACCTGAAAATTGAATTATGACCAAGCGCTACAGCTCGAAATCCAATTATTGTTTGAGATAAAGATACAGATAGAGTTCATGTTAGGTCTCGCGATGAAATTTGTGTGCTTACAACTAGAGTTGGAGCTCGAGAAAATTCGATTTTGATTTTTTTGGTTTTTCCTTATATAAGTTTTTGTTCAGAGCGCACATGAAGCAGTCTTTCACTCTCATATGTTTACAACGTGAAAAAAAAAAAAAAAAAAACATAGACATGTGTGTGCAATGGTTTCTTCTGTATACAAACTTGTAAATAATGTTACGTATTATTTCTTGAATTTTGACAATTTTTTTGTATCAAAATGAATGTCATTTTCTATACAACTATTATCAGAATTATGTGTATTGTATTTAGAATTCTCATCTATTACAAAATATTGGAAATTATTTTTTGTTTTTTATTCAGATATTATTTTTCTTAAGAAATTGAATAAATGATACATTCCCAATGTTATGCATTTTAATTTGTTATTTTAATACAAATGGATTGTTTTTTTATGACACGTAGAATTTTAATCCAAAAAAAATGTCATACGAAAGTCTTTTTATTTGTAAATGTTTTCTAGTTTATTTATTTTTGACAATGACTAATATCGTTGATGATTGTTTCATCTCTCGTTATTTATTTCGATAGTCGAAATCATATCAAGAAAATTTTGTGCTTTGGCATAAGGCGCATAATATCAATCCCTAGTCAATATCCAATAAAACTAACTTAAAAAAAAAAAAAAAGGCCTTATTTGCTTAGAATTGAAAATATACGACCAATTGTTTCATAAAAAATGGAATTACGAACTAAACGAACGTTAACTGAAAGACGTAAAGTCGCGAAAGAAAACGTTTTCGAAAAAAAAAAAAAATCAATTTATGCCATATGTCGACGGATGGTTTAAAACAAAAGAATATCAAGATTTGAGGAAAATCATTTGTACGGAAATTATCGGACAAATGAAATGTTGTTCTACATGCGGAAGTACGAATTTATTCAAAAAAAAAGAACATAATAAGAAACTTCATAATTCGAACGAAAACGTACCACCTTATGCAATAGCTGATATTTTTTTATGGAAATATACATATATAGATGAGGTTTGCAGGCCCCTCTTATCTCTATTTGGTGGTTGTCTGGTATCTCTCCATTTTAATACCGTTTTTAGCACGCTTTCAATTGTAGTTGCAAGGTACTACTTATATTATTTGTCATTTTCCTCTTCTTTATCACGTCTTTTCATTGGCGTACCTATTGTGAGGACTTATGTCCTCTCCTTCAGTTCGTCCACTTGATTAGCGTCTTGTCTCGCATTTCGTATTTTTCTCATTATGACACATTCACCTACCCTGAGTGAGACTCTTTAGGAGAACCTATTCGATCAATTTCGTTGCATGGAAGATACCCTTTCTGGCCTCGCTCTTTGCCTAGATACGGTTATGACCGGCTTTGTCACTATGCAATCACATATTGATTTTTTAAAATCCCATGGTCCTGGTAAAGCTCATGCTTATCCTCCATTTGATACTCCCCCTCCATTTGGATTTCCATCTTCTTCTGCTAGTCAGCCTGGTGGTGGACAGTTCCTTCCACCTAACCCACCTCTTGGTTTCTTTCCATGTCCCATTGTTCCTGAGCCACACTTTGCTTGAGATTTTTGTGATAGGGTACAGCTTGCTACCTATTCCCAAGCTTGACACATATTTCAGATTTACCCTAAGATTGATTCTCAAAAGATCCAGTTGGCTACTTTACACTTAGATGGACGTGTTGCCACATGGTGGCGGGTCTATCGAGCTGATTTTGATCAGAAAGGACTCCATATATGGCCTTCCTTTCGTCGTGACCTCCGTCATGCTATTATTGATCCTCAGTGGATCAACCACCAGCATGATACATTCTATAGTCTCACTCAGACTCGTGATCATTTTTCTATATGTGAGGTTCCATTTTCTTGTGTAGGACAAATAGAGATAGAGTCACACATTTCCAGCGATTTACATGCGGTTGAGTGACACATTGCTAGTGATACACATGAGGATGATTCTATATCATTGTAGTGGGATTTATTTCCTAGCCTATCCTCAGCCGAAAATCCAAGCAATCTAGCATCAAGGAGATGAAGTTAGTCGACACGCTGAGGTTCGATCTCATGAGAGCGATAGCATATCTCATATTTCAGCATGAATGGAAGATCCACATCGAACTCTAACATCCATTAACCCTAAGCATTAACACTACACAATTAACACTACATCCATTAACTCTACGATCCACAATGAGATAGAAACTTGTTTCTCTCTCTCTTTCTCTCTCTCTCTCACAAAAAGAATAAGTAATGGCAATCCCAATTAACATTCAAATCCAACAATTGATAAATCCAAAGAAAGCATGAGATATGGAGAAAAAGGGATAGAGAGCAAGGACATTCAAAAGTCCATTCCATAAGAGAACCAATTTGCTTATATTGAAATGAGGATCTGAACATGAGAAGCCTCGCTTATAACTTTCCCACACTTTCAAAAAAGTTTTTATTCAACTTGATTTGTTGTCCTCCTTGCTACTAATTGTCCAGATCTCAGATTCATTCGATGGTAGAATCCAAAGTTATTGAATCCTCCTGGTATAGTTGAATACAATCTGGATCTTAAGGATCTGATCAATCTGATTGGCCGAAAGTGAAAAATCAGGTCCCTTATAGTGGTTTTTCCTTGATAACTTTTTACTCCTTGCACTGATTGACCTAAGATTTTGACAGTAGCTGGATGTAGTGCAAATCTTCCTACTGATCTAGTCTGCAAGGGTTCTCTGGTGTGAGGGTTGGTTGTGTGAGGGTTCTTTAGTTGTTTTGTAGTAAAAAAGACTTTGATATCTCTCTGATTACTAAGAATTAACTCTCACAAGGTTCATAAGGGCTGCATCTAGGGTAGATCCGACTCTGAAATTCTCTATGAGGACTAACTCTCACAAGAAGTGAAAATTTCACTATTTTCGAGTTCAAAACCACTAATTTGGCTTGATCTTCTCCAATAACTAATACTAACTCTTGCAGGCTTCATCACTAATGGAAATTGTCATTCTGGATCGATTGGAGTGGTCTGCGAGAGTTCTCTCTGAATGGATTTGCTGGATCTTCATTTTTTAGTGATTTTTTAGCAATTAAACCCAATTTTCTGCTCACTGAAATCAAACTAATTCTCGCAGACTATTCTGCATGCTGATCTCACTGAGATGGAACTTTAGAATTCTCTGCGAGGGTTCTTTTTTACTAGAACTAAAAATTTTAGTGTCTGTGAGGGTTCTTTGGTATTTTCCCATCTCTTTTACACTGGGAACTCTCGCACAGGCACTTACACAGTGAACTAACTCTTGCAAGTTTCTCTGTGTCCTGGTCTCACTGAGATGGAACGTCTTCAGAGGGCTCTGTGAGAGTTCTGGTAAAGATTTGCATTTTTGTTTTTTATAAGGGTTATTTGAATTTTTATGGTTTTTTCTCTATTTTTTGCAAGCTTCTTGGAACTAACTCTCGCAGGCTTCTATGTAGGTCTGGGACAGTACCTTGGAGTTGCTGCTAGTCATGTGAGGGTTAACTCTCACTGGTTTTGGAGAAAACAAAGTCTGATGGGAAATTTGGCTCTTTTTCCCTCCAAAATGCAGGTTGGTGTATTTTGTTTTTTTTTTTTGGTTTTTTTACTAGTTGGTTTAGATTTTAAGCCCTTAGAGGCTGTTCAGGCCTCCTCTACCCTCTAACACCTCCTCTGCTAGCTATGAGCAGTCCAAACCCAAAAAAAAAAATATAGAAAACTAACTTTAAACACCCAAAAATCTACCTAAAACTACTCCAAAAAGCAAAAAATACCTAAAATGCAGCTATACTAGTTAGTGGAAACCTATCTCCGGCAACGGCGCCATTGTAGGGTCGATGTTCTCTCGTCGTAGTAGCTCTCCCACCTGTCAACAAGGGTTAGAACACTGGATAGGTGCCTAACTATGTAAAGATGCAAGTTCTAGATACTTCTCTATTTCCTCCCTTAAGTCTACTCACCACTAACACTACCCACCATTAACTCTATACCACTAACTAACATTCCACATGATTTTAGAGAGAATGTGAAGAGAAGAGTAGAAGAGATAGAGGGGAGAAGAGAGAAAGGGAGTGAGGGTGGAGGTTAGCTCAAATGCTCCTTATGCTTGCTAATGGAGAAACATTCACTATCACAACCAAAAACATGTGAACTAGAAGCAAACGGAAAGTACAACCAAAAGCATTAGCAAGTAGTGAATAGCAAATGAGGATGCTTCTCTCCAAAGTTTGGTAGAGTTTCCTCCGTCTCAATAAGCATCCAAATATAGTACAAATGGTGTCTTTTTATAAAATACCACCCCCGTGAACGCACCCGTGCTTTCACCATTAGGCAGCACATTGCCTCAGTAACGCCCCCACCAAATTTAGTCGATAGCCCTTATAGCTAAACGATCGGCAGCATACCACCCAAATCGTGGACGCACCCGTGCTTTCACCGTTAGGCAGCACATTGCCTCAGTAACGCCCCCACCAAATTTGGTCGATAGCCCTTATAGCTAAACGAACGGTGGCCATCGCGAATATGTCACCCCGCACCCCACAAGGCACAGACCGTGCTTACGCCATCCTAATGGCAGCACATTGCCTCATCTGTCCTACGTGCAAACGGCGCCAGGCCCGAACCGCGGAAACTGACCGTGCTTACACCTCAAGGGCAGCACTTTGACTCATCAAGCCCCCGTCCTGCCAACCACCCCGACCGTGGACGCACCCGTGCTTACACTGTGGGCAGCACCTTGCACAACAGTTGTTTTGATGAACCCCAAACCGTGGCCATTTCCGTGAGATTCGCATAGCTGACCGGCCAGTCGGCTCTGATACCACATGTAGCGCAGGCATCCCAAAGGGAGCCGGGAACCACGACTTAGCTTCCCAGCCTTCAACTCTTGCCATCCAAACCCACTTGACATACAAGCAGCCAACTCGCCAACAACGATCAGACTTAACCAACTTGAAGTTCCGAAAACCAACATTGAGATCCAACCTGGCACCATGCCAGATCGGGAGTCCCGACGTGGGTGACTTCCCTCCAAGCAAGCCGCCCGACATACATCAAACTTAACCAACTCGAAGCTTCGTTACAAACGAGTAACATCCATTCCAAGCAAGCGGTCTGACTTACATCAGACTTAACCAATTGAAAGCTTCGTCACGAGCGTTGCAAACCAACCTGGCGCCATGCCAGACTGGACAGCCATAAACAGGTAACATCCACCCAAGGTAGCCATCCAACTCAGCCGACAGGTTAGAGCCCGTTCCCCAAGAGCTTAACCCATTCACATTCATGCAAGGAACACTCAGAACCACAAGCCGCGACAGATATGGAAACAACCAGTTCTTGGACCAAATGGTCCCGACAGCATACCGCTGGCGCCACGGACCGAATGGTCCCGACGGCATACCGCTGGCGTCTCGGGATACGACCCTCAGCTATGTGCCAAGTTAAAAATTTTGAAAGTGGCCTTACAACTGGCGCTTTTACCGAACACTGAAACCCAGAAGGTAATCAGAGTCAGTTTGAGGAAAATCCCACTTTATTGATAAATCTGAGAAGGTTACATTTCAAGTGTGTGACCGACCCTAGTCTCCGGGGCGCTAGCATGCCAAGGCGAGAGCCATGACAACATTCCAGCAAGGGAGGCTGAGACTTGGTTGGAGCTCGCCCTGAGTCGCAACCCGCACTCCCCTATAGTATTGGTGTGATTCGGCACCCCCCCCCTCATACCAAGCACTCTACCCAAGCTGGTAAAGCACGTTTTTCTCTCTCTAGAATTTTCTCTTTCTAGAAAGTCATTTTCTCTCTCTAGATTTTATTGATCCCCAGGCTTCCTTTAACCATGCCTAGATCGTGTGAGGTGATTGCACATCGATCTGAGCTCTCTGGACTTCGCTAGAACCGATCAAAGATTTTCAGCCATAGGAACTTGGCGCCAGCTGGATTCTGGTCACAGTGGCGCCGGGAGCGGCGCCGGCGCCGGGAGCAGCAGGGGCGCTGCTGGCGCCGGGGACATAGCTGGCGCCGATGGCGCCGGAAGTAAAGCTTGTAAAGGTAGCTTTACAACACATAGGCCCGCATAAATCTATGTGGATTAAATCCAGGATGTTCTTTGCTCTTGCAACACCCCCTTTATTGAACTTCTCTCGATGCTGTTTCCCATATACACAAGATTTGCACATCAATTTCAAGTGATCTTCTATGGTAGGCAATCCTGTTACCATCTCCAATTTTCTCATCAAACTGAGGCTTCCCAAGTTCAAGTGACCAAGCCTCTTATGCCACAACTTAATTTGTGAAAGAATGGACGATACAAGTCCATGTTGCCTCTTGATTGTAGCATTCAACCTGTACAATTTTGTATTGCGCTCTCTTACTCCATCCGCAATAACTTTCAACTTTTGGTTCGCATCCTTCACAAAGCAACGATCATGGGCGAATTCTACTTTCAACTTTTGATCATTAATGACTCCAACAGAAAGTAGATTTTTCTTCAAACCTGGTATGTAAAGTACCTCCCTGATCATCCTGCTTTTGCCATCAGGTAGTTGGATTGAAACCGTGCCTATCCACTTGATCATGCACACCTCACCATTTGCTTGTGAAACAGATGTTCCATTATCCAACACCTTCAAACTACTGAACCAATTCTTGTTACCTGTCATGTGTCTTGTGGCTCCTGAGTCAATATACCATGCTTGATCATCTTGATTAGATGACAATGCAGATATGAAGATGCTAGAGTCTTCAATCTCACCCTCATCAACAAGGTTACCTGCTTGTTTTGGTTTTCCCTTGCCTTGTTCCGCCAAGAATTTGCGACATTCACTCTTCGAATGGCCCTTTTTACCACAATGGAAGCACTTGTCTTTCTTCTTAGTTTTACTGGAAGATCTCTCATCCTCCTGAGATTTGGCAAATTGCTGCTTAGACTTCTTCTTGCCCTTGCCCTTGCCTTGTTTTTGGCGTGTCGCAAGTGCCTAATCGTCAGTATTTTGATGTCTAGCTTTCACCATTTCTCGTCGTTGCTCTTCCTGCATCAAGATTCATGTGAGCTCGTCAAAGGTTGGCAATCTTTCTCTTGATGCTATTCCGCTCACAAACATCTGATAGGATTCTGCAATGTCGCACAATGCATTGTGCACCAGCTCCACATCACGTGTGCGCTCGCCAATAGAATGCAGTTCATCTCTCATTGTCTTGATTCTGGTCATGTACGTCTGAATGTGCTCTCCTTGCTTCATGCGGGCGCTATTCAACTTTGACTTCAAAAACATGGTTCTTGACAGATTTGACGTCTCGAACTGCTTCTTTAGCACATCCCATGCCTGTCTGGGTGTAATAGCATCACAAATATGGGTAATGATGTGATCCTTCACTAACAAGTTAATGAAGGTCAAAGCTTTCCTCATCTTTTTGTCGAACACTTTGATGTATGCTTCATTTGGCGGTCTTCTCTCATCACCTGTGATGACTTCCCACACATCTTTCTCCATCAGTTTGTTTTTCATTTTGAATTTCCACACTGCATAGTTGGAAATCCCGTCCAATTTGCTACTTTCACTCAAAATGGACTCTCTCATGTTTGCCATCGCAAAACAGCTTGAAACTTCTGTCTTAGTCTAAGAACAGTATGCCGAGGCCAACAGTGATGTCAGAAGTTAAAAATAATGACTTGCACTTTTTCTCTTACCAGGCCACTCACCGCTTTTCCACCAATTTGAAAGCCAAATTTTTGTCGCCTTCCGAAATGCACTCAGTCATCAACTCTTAACAACGTACCCAGTGGAATGGTGAAATCACTTTTGGCATTCTCTGAACACTTTCTCCGCTACAATCACTCTGTTTTGCTGTACCTTACTTGCAAGTACAGTCCGGGTGCCCTTCGTTTGGAGGTTATAGCCTTTCGTTTGGGTCAAAACGGGCAAAGGACCCAAAAATAGGGACTTTTCTAGTTTTTGAACTGTTTTGTTTCTTCACCTTGAAGAAACTTCACTCTTCACTTGTGAAGGGACCCAACTCAGCTTTCAATATGAAAATTTTTAATGAAGTTGAAGGCCAGAATGCACTTCACTTCTTCAGGGCCCTGTTCAAAACTCATCCAATGGTTGAACCAAATCTTGTGGTCCGAATTTCTCTCCCATCACAAGTTTTGGACCGTCGATTCATTTGACACTTCATCCAAAGGTCCAAACTGCATCCGGGCATTGAACTATGCTCCTACAATTGCTATGGTCTTCGAGACAGTACACTGACTATTGTGTTGGGCGCCCGAACAGCTCGTGACCTCCCTGCCTGCGGCCGCGCCTCCCCTCTCTGAAAAATGTCAGATCAAACTCGTCTATGGATCGTTTTGAGCACGATCTGAGCCCTGGAGTAGGGTCACCCTACTGATTCCAAGACTGTAGAGTGTTCAGTCAGGAAATTTTGTGGAGAAATGGTGATTTTAGCTCAACTTGACAAAGTGGCTTTTTTTCACCTTTTTACCGCAAATCTGCTAGGTTAATTGTCTGGAGACAAATCTCTGACATAAACCTCTGAATCTCTCCATGGCTGGTTGACAGTGTGATTAGCTTCCTTCCTGTCTTTACGACATCCAAAACGGTGCGCAAACAACGAAGAAATCACCAGTTATGTATAAAAACCGTAACCCCAAGCCCGATTTTAATTTCCAACTGACTTCAAAATTGTCAAATTTTCACCAAATTTTTCCCTGTCTGATGCTATGCACAGGCTAATAATCCCTCTGCTGAGCTTAGCAAGCATCTATAAATTAGAAACCGTGCACCAGTGCTTCTCTTTCCGTCTTCAACCCGCCATAAACCCTGAACTCTCAGAAGACAGTTCTCCCGAAGCTCTCTTCAACGGCGACGCTGTACTGTGTACACGCCCTGTATGGCTCTGATACCAACTTAGAATTTGCTTTGCACAGGAACACAGATCATGCCACACAGTAACACAGACAGAAAACACTCTCCACAGCAAGCTCACATAGCAACTGTATTTCTCAAAATGAAATTACACTGTACATATAGTTGTTCACTCAGGCAACCCATGCATGACCCAGGTTGTTGTTGGCGGGACGCGTGTCCCGTCAACTTGCCTCGTGGCAAGGCCAACTAATCCTTATCCACTGATAGGACCCATAGTACAGTAACACAGTGATTCTAACTTTAATTCTAACTTATACCTCATACATTGTTGCTGCAAAAGTACATTAATTGTCCTTTCTTTCATGCGTTGAGGTGGAAGTTGAGGTGTTGAAATTTGAATGGTGCACTTTGGGCCATTAGAAGATTACCACCTAGAAGCAAAGTCAGACTGAGATGACTAGAAGGAAAAGAGAGATGTGACCAAAAGATGGATAGGTTGAGGTGTTGCATTCGCTCTGCAAAATACCCGATCAATGAGATCTTGTTACATCTGTCATTTCATCTCCTCTAGTAATTTTACAAAAATTTATTTTATTGTATCTGGCGTTCTCTCTCTCTCTCTCTCTCTCTCTCTCTCTCTCTCTCTCTCTCTCTCTCTCTCTCTTATTTTTTCTCGTTTACTTCCTTTACTTTTTTTTTGATTTTTTGATTTCCTGCCAATCTTCCACCATGGTAATGTATCATGATGACATGAAGGCCTCTCTGTAGTATAGCCGGGCCATCATCTCATGGTCTTCCTCTGACTAGAGGGCTATGTTGGGATTGATCTTGATCAGATCCAAACCACGATCCCAGAAACATTCTTGCTGCATTAGAAAGGCTATAGATTGGCAGTATTCGGCACTTTCTTCATGCATAGATCGACACTTGTCTTGTATTTGTGCCCAAAATCTGGCAACTGTAGCCTCAGGTCATCCGGGGAGATTCTTTCTAAAATTCTCGGAATCACTGGCCAGTTCACCAACTCGACTCATGGATTTTTTGCCGGCCATGGATTTCTGCGTTTGAGCGACATGTAGAATGGATCTATTCGCTTCCATGCTGGTGCCTTTGTCAGAAATGGTGAACTCCTGCAACTTCGTCGCAACACGAACACGAAGCGAAGGTCGAAATACGAACAATTCGCGACAGTCAACTTCCCTTGACTTGAAGCACGAACGATTCGCGAATCATTCGTGAATCGTAAACACGCCTCCAGAAACGAAAACCTACGAAAGAGACGAAGAGGAATCTTTCGCGCTGCCAACTGGCAGCTCAACGGGCTTGGAGTCATAGACTTCACGACCAGCTGAAATGAATGGCAACAACGGACACTAACTAACTAGTCTGGCTCATTGGCGGAATGACATTCTACTCTTTCACTGTGTTCTGTTTGTTGGCAGGCTTTCATGCACAACTATAGTTTCAAGTATTTTCTTTCTGCTCTACTCGCTATCTCTCTCTCTCTCTCTCTCTCTCTCTCTCTCTCTCTCTCTCTCTCTCTCTCTCTCTCTCTCTCTCTCTCTCTCTCTCTCTCTCTCTCTCTCTAAAAACTAAACTAATAATACAGTAGCTCTATTTTCGTGCATCTCCCTATCTTGTGCTGTCAATATGTCTTGATTGCTAGAATAGAATGTGTTTTGTGATGTGTAGTCGCATGTCTGGGATCCTGTAAACAACTTCCACACAAAAGAAAATTCAAAGACACAAAATTGTTTGCGAATAAGAAGACGAAGGCGAAAAAGAAATAGCCTCGCTTCCGCGACAAGGACGAAAAAGAAACAGCCTGGCTTCTGCGACATGATATCAAAGCAGACAGGTTATCACTACTAATATCCCAGCAGTGATTCTTCCAGACAACACAATATGGCTGCAACAATCCAGACCAGAGTAGCAATCAGTCTCGATGGCGCAAATTACAGAATCTGAAAATTCAAAATCAAAATGCTTCTGAAGGGCGAAGGCATCTGGTCGGTGACCGAGCTCTCAGAGGTGCAGCCTCCAGAGGGAGACCCGAGGAGAGCTGAATGGATTAGAAAGGATGAACGCACAATGGCAATCATCGTTTCGTCCATAAATGAGGACCTACTCATGCAGATTGAAGACTGCGAAAGCAGCCATGCAGCGTGGGAAAGATTAAAGCAGAAGTATGAAGCGAGGACTACAGCTTCAGTCATGCACCTTCATAATTAGCTGCAATCCATACGGTGGGATGGCAACCAGTTGGACCAGCATGTTGAGAAGATCAGAACGATCTTCGCTCAACTTGCTGCATCAAGACATGAACACCAGGTCCCAGTACCACAATAGCTGATGTACTTCATGAAATCTCTACTAATGTCCTATCAGCCATTGAGAATGCTCATACTGAGTTTACTAGATATGACATTCGACAAAGTAGTCAGTCTTGTCACTGATGAGAGACTGATGAGAGACGAAGGAGAGAGAATCAGTGATCAAAAGAAGGCTCTCTTCACGAAAGGAAATAAGAAGAACAAAAACAAGCTAAGATTCGAGAAGACGAAGTCCTCAAATCAGCAATCTTCTTCCTGCAATCACTGCCACAAACCAGGCCATACGACCAACAAATGCTGGTTCAATCTAGCAGTACCTTGTATGCACTGCAAGAAGAAAGAGCATTCTGCATATGACTGCAGATTCAACCCAAAAAGGAAAAACAAAGCTGAAAAGGAAAACATTGTAGAGTCATTAAAGGATGCTGAAAGAGGTGACGAAGCTTTCACGATACTCGACAAGCTACTCTGAACATGACTACGATGTAGTCATCGATTCAGGAGCAACATCTCACATAACCTGCAACAAGAAGATCTTGATCAACTTTTGCGAACTCAAAAATGACAGAGCAGTGATTCTAGGCGATGAAAGCAGACACGATGTCAAAGACATCGGCTCTCTATAGCTACGAAAACTGTCAGGCCAAGCAGAGCTGACAGGAGCACTTTATGTGCCCTCACTCAAAAAGGATATGCTATCTGTCTCCAAGATGGCAGATCTAGACATTCGGGATTTGTTCGATGACAACGCTTGTCATATGATCGAGAAGACAAAAACAAGTTGCTGACGGTCGGATACAGAGAAACAAACCTCTACTAGGCCAAAATAATTAGCAACTCTGATAGCATATTAAATTTTTCAGAAAACGAAGATCAGCTCTGGCATAGGAGAATGTATCATCTGAACATGCAAATCCTGTATGACATGAGCAGAAAGGACATTGTTACAAGTCTCAAGATCTCAAGGCCCGAGGCTGAGTTCTGCAAAGCTTGTCAAAAAGGCAAGCAACATCAAAATCCATTCACACACGAGGGAAGAAGAGCCAAGGAAGTTCTTGAGTCATCCACTCTGATGTCTATGGAGTGATGAAAATAGATTCACTCTCAGGTTTGAGATACTTTCTAACGTTCATAGATGATTACATCCGGATGACCACGATCTATCACTTGAAGAAGAAATCCGAAGTGCTTGATTCCTTCAAAATATTCGTGACATTCGCAGAGCGACACACCTCAAAAAAGATACAGACCCTTAGATCTGACAATGGAGGTGAATACAAAAGTACAGAATTCTCAAGATTCTGCGAAGAACAGGGGATCGAACACCAGTTCACTCTTGCATACACACTAGAATATGGCAGAAAGAAAAACAAAACGCTAGTCGAAGGAGCCAGATGCATGATGGCACGGGCTCAACTGCCAGGTCAATTTTGGGCATAGGCAATAGCTGCAGTTGTACACTTATAGCATAGATCTACAACGACGGCGCTGAAAAACAAAACACCATATGAAATGTGGACAGGCAGAAAGCTTGATCTGTCATACGTATGAGTGTTTGGATGTAAAGCATACAAGCACATTCTGAAGGAAAAGAGAAGCAAGCCCGATGACAAATCTGAACAAACAATCATGGTCGGCTACTCAAACAGAATACATGTGTACAGACTCTACAATCCAACCACAAAGAAAGTTGTTTTGAGCAGAGATGTGAAGTTCGATGAGTTCACATTTCTTGAACTAAAAGACAAAAGAGGCCATGAGATCTTCGCACTGCTATCTATTCAAGAGGGAGATTGAGGACAAACATCAAATCAGAATGCAGAGCTCCAGACTCCAGAGCAACAAAAAGCAGAGGATCGACCCCACGAACAAGAAATGTTCGAGCAACGATGAAACGAACCTTGAAGGTCAACGAGACAAAGAAGACCTCCAGACCGCTACTCTGACAATCTTCAATGGAGCAAAGACACACAATTACTGTAGCTTCACAGAAGAGCCAACAATATACAAGAAGCTATCCAGAGTCCAGAGGGAGAATTTTGGAAGCAGGCAATGTCAGAGGAGATCGAATCGATGAGGCGAAACGAGGCATGGACATTAGAGCCACTGCAAGAAAACAAAAAAGTAGTCGACTGCAAGTGGGTGTACAAGAAAAAGCTGAAATCAGATGGCACTATTGGCCGCTAGAAAGCAAGGCTTGTCACAAAGGGCTACACGCAGAGATATGGTATTGACTATTTCGACACATATTCGCCCATGGTCAAGATGACAAGCATAAGGCTACTCCTTGCATATGCCACACAATACAATCTGAAAATTCACCAGATTGACGTGAAAACAACCTTTCTCCATGGAGATCTAGAGGAGGAAATTTTCATGAAGCAACCTAAAGGCTATGAAGACCCCGACAATAGACAATATGTCTATCAATTGTAGAGATGCATCTACAGTCTAAAACATGCATCACGGGCCTGGTACAAAAAGCTTGATGGTCTTCTGAAGTCTCTAGACTTCAATCCTCCTCAACCAGACTACAATGTCTACGTCAAAAGAGTAGAAAATGATTTTGTGATACTGACCATTTTCGTGGATGATTCACTGATGATAGGAAACTGCTTGATGCTGATCAAAGACACAAAGAGTCAAATTTTTGAAAGCTACAAAATCACAGATCTTGGAAAAACAACAAAATTTCTAGGGCTAGAGATCAGAAGAGATCGGACAAAGAGATAAATGCACTTGAGTCAGTCAGAATATGCCAGAAAATGCTGAAGCAGTACCACATGATGGACTGCAAAGAAAAGGCCACATCAATTATAGCTGGAGCCAAGCACACAAAGCTGGATCTCCCAAAAATGGAAGAAGAAGAACAAAGGATGGCAGGTATACCCTACTAGAATACTTGACAATTTGTACCACACCCGATTTGGCTTTTTCTATTTACGCCTTGAGCCAATTCTCTTCCAATCCTGGCATGGCACACTGACAAATGGAAAAATGAATCCTATAGTATCTGAAAGGTACCCAGAATGTGGGATTAACCTACAGATCTGAAAACGAAAAAAAAGGATTCGAGCTGCACCACTACAGTGATGCAAGCTGGGCGAGCTGCAAAGATGACAACAAGTCCATTACTGGAGGATGTACATTAGTGTGTGGAGCTGCAATCAGCTGGATATGCAAAAAGCAAACCTTGGTTGCTCAATCCTCTTGCGAAGCCGAATATGTCGTAGCTTCAAAGGTCGCGAATGAGGTAGTGTGGCTACAGATGATGCTGGAGGCAATCAAGATACCATGAGAGGGGCCAAGTATGATGATGATGGACTCTCAAAGTGCCATCTATCTGTCCCAGGATCCTGTCTTTCATTCAAACACAAAGCACATACCTCTGAAGTACCATCACATTCAAGATTTGATCTCGAAAGGAGAGCTCCATGTCCAGTATATAAAATCAGAAAATATGATTGCAGATCTGCTCACGAAACCATTGGACAAGCCACTCTTTGCCAAGCAAAGAAAGGCAATTGGATTAAACGTACAAAACTGCAAGGTTCAAGAGGGAGTGTCAGAAATGGTGAACTTCTGCAACTTTGTCGCAGCACGAATACGAAGCGAAGGTCGAAAGACGAACAATTTGTCAACGTCCCTTGACTCGAAGCATGAACGATTCGCGAATCATTCGTGAACTGTAAACACACCTCCAAAAATGAAAAACTATGAAAGAGACGAAGAGGTATCTTTCACGCTGCCAGCTGGCAGCTCAACGGGATTGGAGTCATAGACTTCACACCCAGCTGAAACGAATGGCAACAACGGACACTAACTATCTAGTTGATTGGCATTAACTAGTCTTGTTTTTCTACGTTTAGCCATCTTGTAAACTCCACACTGTGGAAATATAAACGATCCTCTCTGGATCATAAAAAATAGAACGAATTGAGAGATCTATAAGAGACACAGAGAGAGAGAGGTAGTGAGTAGAGCAGACAGAAAATACTAGAAACTATAGTTGTGCATGAAAGTCTGCCAACGAATAGAACACAACGAAAGAGCAGAATGTCATTCCGCCACGAGTGAGACACTGACGATCTCGTTCTAAAAACTAAACTGATAATACATTAGCTCTATTTTCATGCATCTCCCTGTCTTGTGCTGTCAATTTGTCTTGATTACTAGAATAGAATGTGTTTTATGATGTGTAGTTGCATGTCTAAGATCTTGTAAACAACTTCTACACAAAAAAAAAATTTAAAGACACAAAATTGTTTGCGAATAAGAAGACGAAGATGAAAAAAAAACAGTCTTGCTTCCACGACAAGGACGAAAAAGAAACAACCTCGCTTCTGCGACAACCTTCAGGTATTCTTGGAGCCGCCTGCTATCCTTTAGGATCTTGCTTCGCCATTTAGGTTGCGGTTGTGATGCCGCAATTATCTCAGCCCTGGTGGAGTATTGGCTTTGATCTATCTCCTCTTTGCCTCCCCTTATGTTGGGGGGGTATTTCCTTTCGAATTTCTCTGACTCTTTTGCATCATCCATCTTGAACTTGGGTCTGGTAGGAGAAATTGCCCTACGTGGTTGTGGTGGCCTCGCCAGGTAATCATTTAGGGCCTTGGTGTCCGTATCTTTTTCCTTGGCTCGCTCGCTCGTTGATGACTCAGCTGCACCCATGTCTTGCCTGGGCGAAAATCTTGAACTGATATTTTTGCGGAAAGGTGTTAAACTTTCTACAAAAGGTTACCAACAACTAGACAAACAATCACTTTAGCCTTCTATTTTTGGTATTATTCTTCACCATCTTGATAGTAGATAGATCTGAGTCACACCTATTTTAGTAGAACGGACGAAGGTTCTTTTTCTAGTTTTTTAGGGTTTTTGGTGGTTTTGTGATAATTTTTGTTCTTTTTTTGCAAATCTGTAAGAATTAACCTTTGCTCTTTAAACTGAAAATTATTTGTATGAAGGTAGTGATGTACTCGGCAAAGGTTCTTTGCTAGGGAAGAAAAACTTATCAAGACTGATGACGATTTTGCCTCATTGTTTACCAAAATGGTAGAAATGAACGATTTCCTTTGTTTGTTTTTATTTCTCGATCCAAATGGATCTTAAAAATGGTGACTTGTATGGCTTCCCCTGCTCAGCAATCAAATTAGATTTCAAACAAGAGAATCCACTCAAATCAAGCAAGATCTCTCCCAATTTAATCCTAAAATGCAATTTTAACCCTATTATGCCAAAACAAGATGCCTAAATGCAAGCTAACATCCATCCATCCATACATGATGAAGCTAGTTGTCATGCATAGGCTCATTCCCACATTGAGTGCGATAGCATATTTCATAATCCAGCATGTGCATATGATTCATTAACACTAAGCATTAACACAACCCATTAACACTAGATCCACAACAATGATAAAAAATTACTTTCTCTCTCTCCCTTTATCTCTCACAAAAACCATAAGAACAATCAACCCCAATAACTATCAAATCCAAAAAATAGCAAACCCAAAGAAAACATGAGTGTTAGAGGAGGAAAGATGGAGAGCAAGGACATTCCATATCCATTTCATAAGAGGGCCAACTTGCTTGTATTGAAATGAAGAGAACATGTTTACAATATTTGAAACTACCACTTTATATAGTGAATTTTAGGGCTTTGGCCTCAAATCCTATTGGCCCATTTCTACCTCCCTAACTATTTAAATTTGAAAAAGTGGAGGGAACCCATTCAAGAATTGGAGGGAACCAATTTGAGTTTGACTTTTGGTGGGGACCCCTATTTTATTCACTGACTCACTCGCCTTTTAGGCCCTACGACATTAAAAGTCCCGCAAAAAGGCCTAAAGTCCTTTTACTAACTTGTAACTAATCAAATAACTATGTGATCATCAGGTTGGACTTACACACGCACGATGCCAAATCCCTCTCACTTATTAACTAGGGTTAGGATTGCCTTGGGATCCGCAAACCCTCCAACAAAGACACTAAAAGTCGCAAACAAACCGGACATTTCATGGAAGATTGTTGAATTCTCAAATTGAAAAAGAAGCAGCAGCAACAATTGTAGCAACAATATGCTAATGCAACAAAAGGTTTGAAAGATTTTGACAAAAAAGTTGATGAAGCATTATTTATGACAAATAAAGACCAAGAAAGATAATTCAAACTGATGGTGGAGGCGAATTCATTTCGACTAAATTCAAGGATTACTGCAAAGCTCATGGCATTCATATATAGTATACCACCAACTATTCTCCATAGTCGAATGGAGTGATTGAATGTAAAAATCATACACTTGTCGAAAGAGTAAACAGGCAGAAGTCATCTCGACAGCTGCATATCTTCATAATCGATTTACAACCAGAGTCTATCTTATTAGCCAAAACATCCGAAGAGGTGTGAACAAGTTCAAAACTGTCGGTAAGGCATCTTCAAACTTTTGGTTGTATCGCTTTTGTACAGATTCTAGCAGAACTTCATAAGAAGCTAGATACTACTAGTTTTGAGTCTATCTTTGTTGGATACTTTTCTAATCATAAAGCTTATAGGATTTATAATCCAGTGACTAAGAAAAACAAGATAAGTATAACATAACATCACCATAAAACCTAGTACACAACAACATTGTAGAAATGTACCACAAATTTGTGCAGTTGATTTTCTTTGTTTTTCAAATTTTTTCTTTTTGTTTTAATTTGCTTTCAAAAAATTCAAAATTCTTAGTTGAGCATGCAAAGCTATATTATGGTGATACACTTTGTTGCAAGCTTGAATCGTTTCCATTTATGTTTGAAAGAGCCAAGTGTTTCTACTTTAGTGGATTTGTGAAAGAATATTCGATTGTGGGGAAAATGTGATCTGTACTGAAAAGTGCATGTCCAACTTCAAGAAGCTGGTTCATGATATGGAAAGGTCTTCCACAGATGAATCGAATTTGAGTTATAACACCTTGAACACACCTGCAAAAGCTACTAAATGTATTTGTGAGTCGATTGCACATGGAGCATGATTTTGACCCATGTGTGCTTTGTTATTCTAGTTTTGATGAAATAAGCTCATATTTAAGTTAAAATATTTGGCATAGCAGCCTTGTCTTTTGATAGATTATTCACGTTCAAATAGAAGCTTCAATCATTGTTCCAATGCATGTACTTGACGACTATCTACTTTCTTTGCTTGCTAGTATAATGTATGTCACTTTGTCCCATAAGCCCATAAAGATCTCCACCATTTTGTCTTTCCCTTGTTTGAAGCTCTTTTAGAGCTAATAGGGCATCTTTCATAAGTATTATGCGAGAAGCGTGGTAGGCCTTTTTCATGTAGACATGTTGTAGATGTACCTCTGTTGTGTAATGTAAATCAACTTCTGTTTTCTGTCTCTGTGAATTTGTATACCAAGGTAGAAATGAGCTTCGTCCAGATCGGTTATGTCAAATTCGGAAGATAGCATTGTCTTGGCTTCTTTTATCAGATCGGTACTGTTGTTGAAAAGCAATGTATCATCAACGTATAAAGTGATAATGATAAAGGACTGTTGCACTACTTTGAAGTAAACGTTTGAATCTGAAGAGCTAGGTCTGTAGCCGCAATCAATAAGGAAAGTATTGATCTTTGAAACCATGCTCGAGAAGATTGCTTCAAGCCATAAAGTGCCTTATGGAGTTTGCACACAGAGATGAATACTCTTTATCCATAGCTTCTTTCTAGAGATCTGAATCAGGCTGACTGAGTGCCTCTTCGACAGTCGTCGGCTCCTGAACAAGATAGGCTGCAGACTTGTCGATATACTCCACAGGTTGTCTGCTAGTTCTTGAAGATCTTTTAGGTGATAGAGAAAGTTGATCATTTCCATCATACTGTAGTTGTTGAAATGCAACATCATCATCTTCTGATTCACTCTTGATTTGTTGTTCGTCGGAAGTAGAAGAGCTTGGACCTTCAATGGAAATAGTCGACTGAGAAACTAGAAAGTTCAATGCATCAGGAGAATCTGATAGGTCGGCTACATGCGGATTGCCCTTTCCTTTGAGGTCTTGAAACTGATCTTCGATGAAGATGACATCCCAGCTAGTGAATATCTTCGATTCGATGGGGTCGAACAACTTGTAGGTTTGATCTGAAGTAGTGTAGCTGATGAAAACACATTTGATACTCTAGAAGTCAAGCTTATTCATGAGATCACGAGGTATATGCACAAAAGCGGTACATCCAAAAACTCGTAAGTTTGATGAAGAAGATTTGGTACTTGTCCAAACTTCAAATGGTGCCTTGTTTGAGAGACCTTTAGTAGGACATCTGTTCTGAATATAGGTTGCTGTTGAAACAGCTTCAGCCTAGAAGCACTTCAGAAGAGTCACATGTGATAACATGCATTTGCCAATTCAACTAAAATTCTGTTATTTCTCTCAACAAGACCATTTGATTGAGGCAAATAGGAGGTAATGTATTGTTGTTCAATGTCGCTGTTAAGGCAATACTCCTTGAATTCGGTGGAGATGTATTATCCCCCGTTATCTGACCTCAGTGCTTTGATTCGTTTTCCAATTTGATTCTCAGCATGCTCTTTGAATTTTCTGAATTTCATGAAAGCCTATGATTTTTGTTTAATGAAATAAACAGCTGTTCTTCTGGAGAACTCGTCAATGAAGTGATGAAATACTTTGCATTTAATAAGGAGTTTGCATAGGTCCACATATATCTGTATGAACAACATCTAACAGATCTTTTGCTGCATGCCTATGGTTTGATCTAAAAGGAATCCTAGCCTACTTTCCAAAGATGCAGCTATGGCAGATATGGAGATTGACCTTACTAGAAGGATAGTCGAGATCAAGAACCATGGATTTTCTGTACATGTTCAAAACAGATGCATAATTCAAGTGTCCTAAGCGATGATGCCATAGTAATGCTTTATTGACTAGAAAAGACGTTTTCAAGGCCTGACTAGACTTAGAATAACAATGCACCAATATATATAAGTAACCCTGTCTCTTGTTGAGTGCAAGGATCTTAATACGCCTATCAATAATTTTGTATTGATCAGATTTGAATTCTACCTTATGACCTAAATCTATAATTCTACTTACTGATATTGGATTTGTAGAGAGTTTAGGAATACATAAGACCTTTGATAGTAGTTTGAATTGATCATGCTGAAATCGCAATCTTACAGTACCTTCCCCTTCAATAGTGTGAGTACTATTGTCACCAAGATGAACAAATTTCTTCGTGATGTAAGGTGTGTAGAGCTATGTGTCGTTAATCCCTCTCTATGCATCCTTGTGGTGTAAATCCGACTATCCTTTGGTCGGGATAGTATCAAATCTTTACCTTACGTGGATTCATAGGCTCACAAAGGCTTTTTTTCATGGTTTAGTCCTCAAGTTGGTTTCAGGATGTTGTTGATCTTGGTTACGGGGAGCCCCTTCCTCTCCCTAATCATTGTCAGAGAATAAAGTGCTCTACATTATTGATCTTTTAGATACCTTACACTAGGTTAAAATTCATATGGATCATGGAAAACACCGTATTGACTCTTTGGGAATTGTAGAAAATTTTGCTGCTGATTTAGCCAGTCTTGCTGATACACACTTTCTCCACACCCTCTTGTCTTTTTAGATGAGTTGGATGAAAATAGTGCTTCACAACGTGAAATCTTTTCGCAAGACATTTGTAACATCGGAGACCAATCTACCTTTGAGTCCTGTCAAGCAAAAATTTGCTAGATTCCCATGGCCCCTAGTCGTACTATTGAGTTCAAATTTGCTCGCACTACTTTTAAAATTTGGAGCTTACCCACTATGAACTTTTTTGCTCCAATACCTATTGAACTCTGGATTTTACTTGCACATATGATTGAAAAAGAGGTACAAACTTGCAAAGCCTGCTGCCCTGAACAAGAATACCTCTCTTGAGACACCCATCGCATTTGACAATATTATTCACATAAACTTGTTTGAACTGCCCTTTCGAGCAAACCTGGGCTCGAGTCCATGGACACTTTGACACCGGTTTCAGTAGAATGAATATGCACCAAGCCAAAATTTGGAACTAGAGGAGTCATTTCTTCAAATGTAGATGTGGGGACAGGTGCAAAAATAACTCCTCTATTGTTTGGTTCGATCATGGCGTCTAGTTCATGATGAACAATTTGAGTAAATTCTTCCTTGGGGCCACACAAGCCCGCTAGAGATGTTGTCAAGTCACACTCTTTCCTCTTTATACGCCAACACATGATTGATGCATCTATAGAGGTTACTTTGAACCCTTCTGCCAAACTCCTTGCCAACCTAGGAGATGCCGAAAACATCAGAGAGGTCGAACGCCTCCTCAAAAGACCAAGTTTTTCTACCCTCCAAGATAAATTCTTCCAAAACTCAAATAGAAGACCTGGTCTTTCAACCTAAACAATCCAAGTTTGGTGGTTTCTAGACAATGGGAAAAAGAAAGAAGTTTAGAAGATACAAAGGAAAGGAAGGTCAAGACAGTGGTACAAAAGAAGACTTGTTAAAAGATTGAACTTTTATAGGGATTGACTGGTTTATAGAATGACAAGGATTTGGATAGAAGAACTCTTACTAGGAATACGGTGGATCGACGACTTCAGCTCAGCACGCACAAGGACAAGGCAGAGATCTTTTTATATTTACGCTACTGTAATAGGATGTTTGAGACCATTCATGTGAGACAATTTTACACTCGCATTTTATTACAAATCTTTGGCCTTATACACGAGTCCTTTCATGATATTGTGTTTACTTGGTCATACATGCTTAATATCAAAAGTGAATGGTATTTTCCGTCTGATGTTTTTTGAAATTTTGATATTGAAAATCTATCTTCATGTTCTTCCTCTTCTCTGAAACATTTCAAAAAAATTATTTCGAAAAAATGTGAACATGTGCTTACAACGGACTGCAATATTATTAGAAGTAAGTACTTCAAAAAATCCATAGAAAAAGGTCTTAATCATATCACTTTGAAACATACATGCATATATAGTGTTGCTAATGAACTATATGATGGTCGGATCAAGCTTATGAGACTTTTAGTCATTTATGCGATGATGGACGAAGATACCATTTTGAAACATGCTGATATATGTAGACTTGCCGCTATTGAGTTCTTAAAAGAAAGAAAATGGATTCAAGGGAATATCGTGACATACAAAAAAAGATTGATGCCAATAATGAACGCCAATGGCTAATCAAATATCTATATGTCAATGGTGTTGATAAAGCACAGCATAATCCATGCTTCATTTGTATTCATCTTGTCAGAAAGCTTGTAATTGAAAGGCTTGATAGTCTAGACTTTGAATTTTTTCCTGAAAAATCACACAATTATGTTCAGTACTCTATAGAACACATAAAGGCTACCATGGAAAATGTACTACCAGATGATTTCATTTGTTCTAATGAACTTCCCTGTCTTTTATGCACTTTCAAAGCTCATAAAAATTCTTTCAGATGGATCGCAAGTGCCCATGAGTGCTATTTTTCTGGACTCGCTAAATTTCTGACAGGGGTTCTTAGTATGCTGCATCCTTTCATCATGGAAAAGTCGGCCTTAAGGCAAAAACATACAAGAGTTACCTAAATAGGGATACAACTTTACTTTGGCAATGTGACTCCTCTATTGATTTCTATCTCAATATACCCAAGGACATTTACTGCATAAAAGCCACAGACATCTCCAAATGTTACGAAAATATACCCTTGGACGGACCGGATGGTCTTAAGACAGTTATGAATAAACTGATCATGTTTGCCTTCAAGTTTACAAAGGGAAAAACTCTTCATTATATATGGATAGCAAGAGTCAAAGATTTTCAATGGACCTTAGGAACAAGAAAAATTTAGTAGAATGGAATGCTATTGACATGGAAACGATTTGTGAATGGAATTTCATGCTGATAAATAATTGCATTGTCAGACTTGGAAATCATACTTGGAGGCAAATCAGGGGAATTCCCATGGGTTTCTCTTGCTCACCATTATGGTGGTATCTCTCATATTTTGAAATGTGGTTTATCAAAAGGTTAGCAAAATTGAAGCAAATACAATTTATGAATGATTTCAAATTTTCATTCAAATATATTGATGAAATCTGCTTTATCAACAACCCCCCTTATCGGGAAATTCCTGGACAAAACGCAACCTAGAACGTCGAATAACTCTTTTTGGATTTATCAGAATATCTTGATATCAATGAAAGCGAAACAACCAACAATATGGTAAACTTTTTGAATATTACCATTGTTTTTGACCCTATAAATGGTGTGGTACTCCTTTCTAAACATGATAAAAAAAAGTTTTTCCTTTCTGTTGTTTACAATACATACACTTGGCCTCCAATAGACCGATTTATAATTCCTTTAAGATCATTGTTTCCCAAGTTATTGTAGCTATGTATTGCTATAATGAATAGCAAACGTTTTTGAAAGAGGTTAAGACTTTACGTGAAGCTTCAAAAAAATGGTTTTTTGAAAGACAAGTTATGTTTGATCATCGATAAATTGCTCATGCAAGAAACTTTTCCTGGATTATCTTTTGATTTGTCTACAAATATTTACTCTTCCTTGGTGGGCAGTTAGCTATCCCTTAGGGGGGAGCTAGTTGCCCCCTGAGGGATTCACTGACTGCGGGTTTGGTTGGTGGGTTCTCTCTCTCTCTCTCTCTCTCTCTCTCTCTCTCTCTCTCTCTCTCTCTCTCTCTCTCTCTCTCTCTCTCTCTCTCTCTCTCTCTCTCTCTCTCTCTCTCTCTCTCTCTCTCTCTCTCTCTCTCTCTCTCTCTCTCTCTCATGGACTCTTCTTTATCTAAAGTTACCACCCTTGACCATGCTATAAATAAACATATATGATTTGATGGTCCTAACCTTTGCTGCCAACCGAACTATATTTGATACTTTTCAAAAAATATTTTCCCACCAATTTTGTCTGAAAGGGAGCTTCCACGATACTTCCTACGGAACCACTATATGTAGCCTGTTCTCGAATGAGTTTTTTCTACTATACATTGAGAAGAAGGTTGGAAGATATGCTCATGATAGAGATTGCGCCCTCTCTGGCTTGAAGTCATCTGCTTCTACTCTACGGTATGTGGTTCTGCTCGTTTCATATCGTTGCTTTCATCTCTTTGCTACATATGAATGGTATCAAGCTTTTTGGGTGATAAACGTGGTGGTATGAATCCGCTGTCCAGCGATGGACCAATGAGGGTTCATACACATTTTTGGTATGGCATTTTCTTTAAGTATTATCCGTTGTCCCCAACGATGAAGCATGCTCAACTGTGAAGAAGCTTTATAAAGATATATGAGTTGCTGTCTAGCGATGGACCTGTAACGATTTGTCTTGAGTTAGATACTCAAAAAGTTGACATGTATGGTAAGCTGTCCAGCGATGGACCAACGATGAACCAGTGCTTCCTTCCACATACTTTGTAATGCATGATAATGATAGATATGCATCACTTATGGTAGGTTGAGACAAAAGCTTCTTAATGACTAGTGATGAAGCACTTCTTACCTTATGAATGGTTGTGTGGATTCAAACTCCATATCATAGATATGAAAGGATGAAAGTGTGGTTTGATAACTACAATATACAATAGGCTTTACTATCCTTCAAAGGACAGTATGAATGTTTGGTTGTTCCATAAGTAATGAAAGGTTACATACATACTCCAGAGACGAAGCCATTGTAGTGTCATGCTATTATACAAAAGATACAACTCAGACGCTGGCACGTTCTAATTATGATTAGTATACCTCATGCTTTGACTTGTTTTGCTATCATACTTTTGAATGACTACTATTTCAAAGGGAATACTACTGTGTCTAAGCACTAACAAATAAAACTTGCGCTCTTTGTAGCATCGAATATTACTATTATCTTCATTTTCGATTAGGTTCGATTTCGAACCACAAAGCTATAAGCGTTTGCACAAGTATTCGCTTCAGATATATATAAGCAATGAGTGATATGCTCTCCTTAACGTGCTTATTATCGCTTTCACAATAGCTGACAATAATGTTATGAACGGTTTAAGTCTAAGAAAGGCAAGAGCAATTGAGGGACTAAACATGGCATTCTCACAAGAAACCACTGCTACAATCATCCAGGTATGAGTGACTTTGCAAGCATCACCTAGGCTCAAAAGGTAAGGTGTCCATTCACAAATATATTCCATTCTAGGTGACTAATAATGATTCTAAATACAGAAATTAGTTGGTTTCTACTCAGTTCGACTATATCACTTCATAAATATTGAAATTTTTTTTGCGTATAATAACACCCACACTGTCTCGAAGCAAGGTTTCTCTTCAAATTATCTTGGACAACATGGATTTGTGTAAGATAAATGGTTCTTACAAAAGGATTAGAATGGCATGGATCTGCCCTAATACCTTGTAAAAACCATGAGAACCTCATCAATAAAATGAATCCTATCCGATACAAGGTCTTAAAAAATCACTGGTTGGCTATGGAGTTACGATAAACGTAAGTTCACTCGTAACTACACTATTCAACCATGGCTTGTGCAAATTTATTACCCATTCAGTTGTCATATCAGATTATGGTGAGATATGACTGGAAAGCATGGATATGCTTAGGAGTATGGACAGTAAAGGTGAAAATTGTAAGACAAAAAACTGATGGAAAAAAAGACTAAAATCTGAAGGTTTGGATGAAAATTTGGTCTGTGGAGAAAGTGAAAAGTCATGTGTGAACTTGCTATTCTATCAATCCACCACGGAGCTAGATCTCCATCATTAGCAAGCATACATGAAGACATCACAAAAGCATCGTCATTTGAGTTTTGAACATCCAAATTATCTTCACCATGAGTAAGATTACCTTGCTTGTCTCCTTGATCTCGCTTCTTCTTGTAGCACTCACTTGCAAAGTGTCCTTTGATGCCATAATAGAAGCACTTGAGCTTTGATTTATCTTTCTTTTTGCCATTTGAAGAAGCATCCTCTTGATCTTACCCTTTAGACCACTTACTTTTGCTTTTGCCCTTGAATTTCTCCTTGATGAATATAGCCTCCTCCCCAACTTGAGATGTTGATGAAGATCCACCTCTTGCTTGAAGCCTATATTCTTCATTGATCAAGATCTCTTGAAGATCCATCAAACTTGGCACATGCAATAGCAGACAGTAGTTCGTTCAAGATCAGACAAAATTGAGAGTGATATGTGCGTGTGAGAGAGAGAGAAAATAGAGGGGTCAAGTTAAATGTTAGTTATTTTGGGTTTGCTTATGGTTTATTGCAAACTTCCATGTAAGTAGAAGTAGTTGTTACTGTCATTTGTTGAGTTTGCTTCCCCAAGGCTCCTAGGATCGAGCCCTACTTCCCATGCTACAAACGACTTTAGGAGAAGGTGGATGAACCCTTCTTCTTCTTGACAACAATCGATCATCTTTGGAAATAAAAAATGATATTTTGAATGAACATTCATTTCCATCAATTTTGAGTAAATGATATGTTTGCAAAGATCGATAATATCCCTTTCACCCAAAGTCTCTACGAAGAATCTTTCGTAGATTACAACATCATGCTCAAAAATATTGATATCTCCAATATTTGGACCACAAACTGGAAACTTTGATATAATGGATTTTCAATTGCTTGTCCCACCTCATAGCTAGGATAATTTCTAGCTTGTATATTACAAGTTTCAACATATTTTGTTATGCACTCTATACTAAAAGTGAAACATTCATATAGATTTGTTACATCCTTGTCTATTAATTCCATTTCACAAGAAGTCTAAGACAAGTCTTCAGGTTGAATGTGATGCAGTAGCTCTTGTGATCTCAAGGAGGACAATGTCCTTAAGTGATTTGCCTCGTTGACAACTTCATTGTTTGAATTGGCCTTTGTATTGCTCAATTGAAAATCAATATTCAAAACTAAAATATTGTCTTCGTTATCCTCAACTGAATTTGGGTATCCTTGCATTCACATTGTACTCACATTTGGAATTTCCTTGCTCGATTCAGATTGGGAACTACCTTGATGTTGCCAATCCTATGTACACTCCATAGCACTGCATAAATGTTCATTGGCTGTTCCTTGTGAATTCGATTGGAGATCAAAAGCCGCTGATGAAGTTGGATGATCCATTGAACAAGCTTTTCCATTGTTGATAAATGTTCTTCATCACTTTGCACTTCCAATTCATTCACTAATGATGTTGATGAAAAATTATCTTTATTGTTTTGCACTTCTAATTCACCTTCTCATCAAAATCACTTGACCCATCATTCTCTTGTGTTCCCATATTAACATGTTTTCCCAATTGAATTGTAGGTGCTTTATTTTGATCTTTCAGTTTTTGTAATTGTATCATCATTTTACTGAACCGTTTCTCTCCTTCCTCCCTTATTTGTTTAGTTCTAGCAACTGCCATATATACATAGTGTGCTTTAGTGGTGTTAAGAGCTCTGTTGCAGCTTCACGTTGACCCTTGTTCAATTTATGTTCTATGGTATGAACATGAGATCTTATGTCAAATAATGACATTATCCAAGTCTTCTGGTATATATCCTTAGATAAACAAGCTCTAATTTCAAGCTTCAAGCCTAAAGTATATTTCATCGTGTTAAATTGCTCCATTGAATAACCATATCTGCTCATTATTAGATGAAAATCATTGTAATAGCTCTCGACAATAGACATCTGTTGGGTAGAATGTCATACTTGGCCATTTGTATATTCGAATTCTTCAGTGCACTTTTGTACAAAGATTGGCCATTTATCATTGGTAATAAGAGATTCTTCACACTGCCTCCAATATTGCCAACAGATTTTTGCAGATCTATCAAGATATATTTGTTACAGTGGTACAAGGTTTAAGGATTAATTATCAGCTCCAAACAAGGAAAACACAACGTTAAATTATTATAAGATAGATATAAACTATAGATTTAGACTATTACTTAGATCAACAAGAGGAATATCTTTGTAGGTGTATGAGACAACCATGAAGACATCGATACAGTTAGGCATCTATGACAGACATGATTTCTTGATGTTAGATATTCCAAATGAGTCGTGGGAACGAGTATCCGTAATAGAGAAAGAAGTTATCAGAAAGCATTCATTAATGTAAATACACATAAAGAAAATAGTCGGGTTGATAGATATAGATGTCTTCTTGTATATATCGGTTCAGTTATGTTGTTTGAATATTCATTCGGTGAACTTCTAGATCTTCAGCAGATTTGCGATAGCAAGTAATGATCAAATTGATTGAAGTCTTACTATTGGACTCTCAATGTAGTCAATCCCGTAAATTTGTTTATATCTTTTGATGACTAGTAAGCTTTCCATTTGGCTGTCGAACCATCTAGATTGAGCTTCAACTTGAAGTTCCACTTAGTGTCGATAATCTTTGTATCAAGAGGAGGCTCAACAAGATATCGGGTCTTGTTATTCATCAGTGAATTATACTCAATATTCATGGTTGTATGCCAGTTGTCTGCATTTCGAACTTGATTATGATTCTGCTAATGAGGCAGGTTCATCATGACTGATGAAGGCCTAAGGGATATAATGATCAGGCTCATGTTGATGTCGAGCAGACCTTCGAACAATAGTTGGTTGCTGAGATGATGACTCTCCTTGTTGTGCGACATGGGTATCTTTGATTTTTTTCAGAACAATCACAAGTTGAGGCCTGTCGATAGTGACTAGAGTCGTTGGAATGAACTCTTGCATTGGTTGCTTATGTTTGAAGTCGTAAAATGTCTTTGAGGAAGATGACATCTCGACTAACTGTGATTCAGCTTGATTTGACATCGTAGATCCTATAGGCTTTATGTGATGTCAAGTATCTGATGAAGATACTTCTGCAGCTAACCGTTTCGAGCTTCTTTCTCAAATCAGAAGGAATCTTATAACGATCACCAAGTGAAGATCTTCAATAATCCTGTCACATGAAAACCAAAAGGACACTTGTGGAGCATAAACCACCCAACCAACATGAAAAGGCTAGTCAATACCCTAACCAATTCACCCCCAAGCCACAATGAAGGACACAAGAGAGGAGAAGAGAAATTGGCTCAAGAAACTAAATTTCCAATAGGGAGATGGGTGAGTTTCCATATGATATATTCTCTCCAAGAGGAAAGAATATTCTCCTTAGAATCCCCATGCAACCTATATTGAGATATTGACCTCCTATTCTTGCATTAAAGCAATCATTCACCATGCATGTGCTCCTATGTCCAATTATAGGTCTGGTGTAATAGATCCTAACACCATAGTAGGGCAAACACTAACTGATCCACCCAACCTTGCCTACTCCCTGATATAGAGTAAGCCCCTCCTAGCCCAGTGTGAGGACTGGTAGCATGCAACTGCCAAGTGTCGACCACGTGGCACTTACGTGGCCGCCTACATGTCGGGACCCAACTGGGGGCCCTATCCTGCTGACAGGGTCCCTAGGCTGTGTTAGGCCCGCCATGGCTATGGACCATGCTGGGGCACACTACTCACACTGTCTTGCCCTGTTGGTCGTGTGGTATCTGACCTATATGTGTTCCCTAAGGTTCGGCACTGGTTACGAGCTCGTAACACTCTAAGACAAAGTCTGAAAAAATCTTGCGAAGGACGCTGCCTCTTTCCCAAGTGGCATTCTCAACAGGCTGATCATGCCACTTAACCAGATATTCTCGGTATAGATTATGACGAGTCTGCGTCTCTCTAATATCAAGAATCTCCTCTGGTTCATGTGGAGGTTGCTAAGGATCCAATGGGAGAACTAGAACACTGTACCAGATTGTCTGATATGGTTAAGGCTTTTCGTAACTGTCTTACATGAAAAACTGGAAAAACCTTACTGATGTGTGGGAGTTCTAGTTCATAGGTGACCTCTCCTAGTCTCTTATTGATGGTAAAGGGACCACAATACCTTGGAGACAACTTAGCACACACTCCTAATTTGAGGGTTTTAGAGTCGACTGGGACTCTCAAGTAGCTTTCTCACCAGTGGAGAACTGCACATCCCATTTGTGTGGATCTGCATAATGTCTGGCTCGATCCTGGGACTGCCTAATGCTACGCTTAGCATGTTCTATCATTTGGTTTAGGTCCTCTAAAAAGTTTCTGGATGCTTCAACTTTTTCTTGTTTAAACCCTACAGCTGTGGGTGAGCGTGGCTGAAAACCGTACATCAGCATAAATGGGTTGTATCCCATAGCTGAATGTTTGGTACTGTTGTAAGCAAACTCTAATATCGAGAGATACTCCTCCCAATTAGTCTGCTTCTTGCTGACGTATGCACGAAGCATATCCTCCAACACTTGATTTACCCTCTCTGTTTGTGTCTGTTTGTGGATGGTCGGTGGTACTCATATTAAGTTTAGTATGGAGATGATGGAATACTGCCCTCCAAAAATTTTCAGTAAACTTACTGTCCCGGTCGCTGACTATGTCGAAAGGTAGACCGTACAATTTAAATAGCCCATCTACAAACAACCTCGCTAACTCTAGAGCTCTAACGAGTGTTTTGGTCGGAATGAAATGAGCCATTTTGGTCAGACGGTCAACTGTGACCCATATAGCGTCATTACTCTTTTAAGTTTTAGGCAGGCCTACTATAAAATCCATGGAGATACCCTCCCATTTACTAGCTAGTATTTCTAAGGGATGCAACAACCCTCCTGCCTTTAAACGCTCTGCTTTGTTTACTTGACATTTCTGGCAACTGGTTACATACTAGTGGACGTCCTTTTTCATAATGGGCCAGAAAAATTGCCTACGAAGAAACTCATAGGTCTTCTATATGCCTGGGTGTCCCGCACTACGATTGTCATGACATTCATATAGGACCTACTGCCTATAATCCTCTGAATTGGGGACACATACTCTATCTCTATGGAATATTGTTTCCATTTGAATCCTTGAGTCAACTGACCCTCAACCACTTGGGTTTGCTTGGGTAATACAAGCTCATAATCCTCAACGTCATCTGACGACGTATACTCGGACTCATCATCATCCTCAACGGAATCTGTTGTATTCTTGGATGAACTGGCACCAACCCCGGGAACTGGTTCTGGAGTCTGTAATTATCTGCTCTGGACTAAGTTCCAGATAGTAGAGAAGAATGCATCATGCTGGCATTTCCCTCTCAAGGACTCGAGTAACTCATTACGAATCTGAGTAAAACTCAGCTCGTTTATCATAGGCATTTTGCAAAGGGCATCTGCTACTGTATTGCATTTTCCATGTCTATATTTGATAGACATGTCAAACTCTTGCGTCAACTCTGCCCAACGAGCTTTCTGACCTCTAAGCTCAGGTTCATTGCAAAGGTATCTGAGACTCTCATGGTCTGTCAGGACCTCAAAGTTGGCACCATACAAATAATGCCTCCAAGTCTTAAAGCATGGACTATAGAAAAGAGTTCCTTTTCATAGGCACTGTACCTAGTCTGAGTTGGCTCGAATTTTTTACTCTTGAACACAACTGGTCGTCCACCCTGAGTTAGCACAGCACCAACTGCAAAGTCGCTAGCATCTGTTTCGACCACAAATGGCTGATTGGGGTCGACGACTTTTAGAACTGGTGTTGTAGCTAAGGCTGTTTTGAGAGCATCAAAGTTCTCCTGCTGTGCAGACTCCCAAATGAACTCCTTTCTCTTCCCCTTAAGAAGATTTGTCATGGGAACTACTATCTGAGCATATTCCTTAACAAATCATCTGTAATATCCCGTCAAACCAAGAAAGATCTGAAGTTCCAAAATATTCTGAGGTCTCAGCCAACTGAGTCTGGCTTTAACCTTATTTGGGTCCATCATAATCCCATCTGAAGAGATACTGTGACCCAAATATGCTACTTCTTCAACGAAGAATTCACACTTGGATTGTTTAGCATAGATCTTATGCTTTCTGAGCAGTCGAAACACCTTTCTGAGGTGTTTTAGATGCTCCTTCCTCGTTTTGCTGTAGACGAGGATGTCATCTAAAAATACGGCTACATACTTACCCAAGTATGGTCTGAGGACATTGTTCATCAAGGTCATAAAGGTAGCTGGAACATTTGTGAGCCCAAATGGCATCATCTTAAACTCATAATGACCATGACGAGTCCTAAAAGCTGTTTTTAAGACATCTTCCGATTTTATACGAACCTGATGATATCCCGATCTGAAGTCTATTTTGCTGAAAAACTTAGCCTCGTCGAGTTGGTCAAACAACTCGTTTGCCCGAGGCATAGGGTATTTATTCTTAATTGTGACTTTATTGAGAGCTCTGTAATCTACGCAAAGACGCATACACCCCTCATTCTTTTTCACCAATAGGACTGGTGAAACCGATGGTGAACTACTGGTCTGAATTTGGCCTTTCCCAAGATAATTTGTTAACTGCCTAGTTATTTCTTCATCCTCTGTTCGGTTGACCCGATACGGAGGTTTAGAAACATGTGTTGTACCTGGTACTAGGTTTATTACATGATCTACCTCTCTGCTCGATGGTAAACCATGTGGCAAATCTTCAGGAAAAACATCTTTAAATTTAGACAATAAAGTTTCTAATTTACTGATTTTCTACTATATAGAATTGGAAATAGAAACTTCAGGAATAAACTGAAAGTCACATAAGAATACCTGATGGTCTTCGTCTCCGATTAGCTGACAGAGCTCTGAACTGCAGACCATAGGACTGTTGGGAACATCATGCTCCCCATGCAACTGGATCTCTCGGCCTTTATGCTGAAAGCTGAGGGTGTTCTCCTGATAGTTTCTGTGGAGGGAAGGTCCTAAGTTGTAGAGCCAATCTCTTCCAAGAACAATATCTGTGCGATCCAGGTGCATTATCTAAAAGTTTATTTCATCTTGGTACCCCTGAATACCAAGATTCAAGATACTTACCATAGTTTCCCATATTTTTTTATCTTCACCCTTAGCTAATGAAACTATGTACCTATGCTGACTAGGTACTTCTGGTAGTTTAAGCTTTTTAACCAGGATGTAGTTGATGAAATTATGGGTTGCTCCATCATCAAACATAACTCTTACTGACTGGTTACCAACTTTCTCATACATACGTACTAGGTCATGCGGCCCAAAGCTGAAGGGTCTCGTTAGCATTGCAGAGGTCAGTTGGCAACAATGTTCATGATCTTCATGATACACTTTGATCTCGGAAGCTGCCGAGTCACTGGGAAAACATACAGTCTGAACAAGATGAACTTGTTTTTTATCTTTCTTATCTTTTTTAGTGAAAGGCCCCTTGGGAAACTGTCTAACTGTGTGTCCCTTGCCCATACACACAAAGCACAAATGTTCTTGTTTGGCTTTCTCAAAATCATCTGGTTTTAAGGGCTGTATGAGTGAAGGGTGTTTATGAGGAGCTTCACTTTTAAATTTATCTTGATTCTTTCTTTTTAAAAATTTCTTTTTAAATTGAAAGTCTTTCTGAGGAGGCTGTTCAGAAAGTGGCTATTGCCTCGCCCTCTTTCTACCCACTGAATCATCATAGATCTGAGCATATCTGAGAGCTTGCTCAAGGGTAGTAGGCGAGTGTCTTTGGACGTCTACTTTATATTCATCTTTGAGGCCACGAACAAATCCCCTGATTTTCTGATAATCATCCATATTTTTAATCTTTAAAATTGCTTCTCGATACTGCGAGATATATTGGATGAGGGACTTGTCCATTACTGCTCTTTCCCAAGCTTCCCAGGCTCTATCAAGCTCATTTTCTGGTAGAAATTCTCTTAGAAAAGCTTCTTCAAAGTCTTTCCATGATCGGGGAGTCTGCCCAGTCTCCTGGAGATTTAACCACCACTTATAGGCCATAGGCCCTAAGGAAGGACTAGCCTCAATAGCTTGCAAATGGTCAGGGGTCTGTTTAAGAGCATGAATGTTCTTCCATTTGCTGAGGAAGGTTTGTAGAATGTCTGCATTTCTATCCTTCTCTTCCCCATTAAAAGTAGGACGCTTTAAATCTTTAAAACAACTAGGGTGAGACCGTAAAGTCTCACCCGAAACTGATGGAAGTGGAGAAGGGGACAACTGAGAAGTGGAGGGAAGGCTTCCTTTTGCGGAACTCAAAATCAAGCTTTTGAGTTCAGCGCACGAGTCATCCACACTGGACTTGAAATTGGCTAATGCCAACTTCAGTTCATCCACTTTTGTTACCAACTGGAGAAACTGCTCCTTGGTAACCAGTTCGTTTAGTTCTTCGGCGAACTGTTCCTGTTCTTCCAATTCCATTGGTTCCTTCCCTTTACTGTAAGCCAAGGCTTCTGTTTCAAGTTTGTCGAAGTCTCTCTTTGGGGGTTAATCAGGTCCTTGAGGAGTGGTCATCTTCGGAACCGAAAGAGAGCTACCTTAACCTCTGAAGGAAAAAAAGTCTAAAAGACTAATTTACAACTGTACAAGGGAAAGAAAAGATGACTTAGCTGTTTCTGAGAACTGTACTTCCAAAGAAAAGATGAAGAGGAACCATCTCAGCTCTTTTACCCAAGATTTCAGACCTACTGTTCCGGAAAATCCCAGTTTGAAGCTTCAAAACGATCCCAAATTTTTCGGCTCTTGAGTTGAGTAGTCGATTGATCTGATTTCAGATGTGGGGCTCCAACAAACCATGTGAAAACCGAAATTTTTCAAAAAGAAATCCGGAATATTTTGTATCTCTGCCTCGCTGACTGAACAACAATCTATCTGGCCTAAATATCTAAAATTTAAGGCCCAAAACCCGTTTAAATTTCTGATCTGACTTCAGGTAGTAGGTCACTGGTCTGTGGCGATCTAGTTTGATGTTCAAACTACTAAAAATTCCTCAAAAACAATGATGAAAAACCAATTTTTCACCTCCCTGTCCAGCGTTGGCCCTGTTGGGAATTTTCAGACTAAACTCCACTCAGATTTACGAAAATCCCTTTTTGAAATCAGAGATAGATCCCTGTATGTACAACGATGGATCTACTGACTAAATCCTACTCTATTTCCGCTGGGAAATCCATAGAGAACCTTCTGAAATCTAGAAAAAACAGTTGTCTATCCAGCGAGTTACCTCTACAAAGAATCTGACTCCTTTCTATTGTGATTTCTCAGTGAAGCTTGAAGGTTGCTCCTACAACAATTCTCCTCCTCTAATCTTTTCTGAGAAACTCAGAGATCTTTCCTATCTTCTGATAGCTTTCTCTACTGCTGCTCCTGAACTCCCTAGGATGGAGATGGCTCTGATAATAGTGTAATAGATCCTAACACCACAGTAGGGCAAACACTAACTGATCCACCCAACCTTGCCTACTCCCTGATATAGAGTAAGCCCCTCCTAGCCCAGTGTGAGGACTGGTAGCATGCAACTGCCAAGTGTCGTCCACGTGGCACTGATGTGGCTGACTGCACGTCAGGACCCAATTGGGGGCCCTATCCTGCTGACAAGGTCCCTAGGCCGTGTGAGGCCCGCCATGGCTATAGACCGTGCTGGGGCACACTACTCACATTGTCTTGCCCTGTTGGTCATGTACGCTGGACACGACCCTGACTATGGTATCTGACCTATCTGTGTTCCCTAGGGTTCGGCACTGGTTATGAGCGTAACATCTGGGCCCTCATATGATTATTAATTACTTTATCGACCATGCCCGGAATGATGTAGCATAACTAATAACCACATACAACTAGAGTGACCGGCTATCCACGTCATGAATTATTCCGATTCCCCTATACAGGACATGGACAAAACATTATTCCCTTCTTGAACGACTTCTATCTCTAGAAGTGCAACCCAGGGAAGTTCTTCTTTATGCTTTCGATCCATTCCCATGAATCATCATCCTCAGTTCGTCCCTTCCACCTAATCAAGTACTCAGAGATAGAACGATTTCTCAATTGTTTATTCCTGGTTCTGAATACCTTTTCAGATTCCAAAAGAACACTAAGTGATAAGTCCTCCAATTGGATAAAATCCTCCTTTGAACCAACTACGTCACCTTCATGTAAACATAATTTTAATCGGCCTACATGAAACACTCGGTGAGCAGTAGTCTTGTCCTGAAGATCTAGTTCGTAAGCTAAATAACCAATTTTTCTTATAATCCGAAATGGCCCACAATATCTGGTAGACAATTTATAATGCTTTTCCATACGCATAGTCTTAGAATCTTTAGGTAATCTAAGATATATCCAATCATCAACTTTAAAACCTCTAGGAGACCTCTTAACATTGGCATAGTGCTTAGCTCTATCTTGAGCACTCTTAAGATCGGCATAGTGCTTAGCTCTATCTTGAGCACCCTAGATACAATCACGGGCCACTTGTAACATTTCATGCATATCATGCAAGAAATCCGCAACTTTTTGGATCTTAATAGACGTCATCTCCACATTTACTGGAGATCTAGGTTGAAAACTGTACATCAACATAAACGGACTAAAACTAGTAGCAGAATGTTTTCTACTGTTATAAGCAAACTCAATCAAAGGAACGTAATCTTCCCACTGAGATTGCCTGTGAGACACATATGTTCTCAACATATCCTCCATAGTCTGATTAGTTCTCTCAATTTGGCCATTTGATTCAGAATGATCAGTAGAACTAAAACTAAGCGAGGTTTCTAGCTTATGGAATACAGTTGACTAGAATGACGTATAAATTTAGGATCTCTATCACTAACTATATCACTTGGCAGTCCATAAAGCCTAAATAATCTTTCAACAAAGATCTGGGCTAAATCGGAAGCCTTTGTAGTTGACTTGACTAGTATAAAAGTAGCTAACTTTGTTAACCTGTCCACCACAACCCACCCAAAAAGAATCATTTTGGCGTTGGGTCCTTGGAAGTCCAACCACAAAATCCATAGGTATACTTTCCCATCGTTTTTTAGGGATATCTAGGGGATGTAACAACCCTCTAGTCTTTAAGCGTTCAACTTTGGCTAATTGACAAGGTCTATATTTAACCACATAAGACTTGACAAATGGCTTGAGTTTTGGCCAATAAAACTCTCTTCTAACAAAGTCTAGAGTCCTGTGTATACCCGGATGACCTGCACAGGGAACGTCATGAAACTCATAAGTCCATTGTTTCTCTCATCATTTCAAGTGTTTTAGGATCCTTATTTGTTGTAATTTTTACATTTGCGCATACTTGAGAATGTCAAATGAGTACAAATGGTGCCTTTTTATTCTTGGGGAGGCCCTTGCCCCATTCATCCTATTGGCTACTTGAAATGGCAAGGATTGCAATCCTAGACTTTCAAAGAAACACAAAAGATCTAGTTGTGACAAAGAAACACACCCCACCTACCACCATTTGACTTTGACTCAACTTTGTAACTTAAACTTTGGCCTTTAACTTATTTATTTGCAACTAGGGCCCAAGTCACTAGAACACAGCTTAAACTATTTAGTTAATGTGCTCATTGGGCTAGGCTTATACACGCAGGATGTCAGTTCCCTCGCACTTATTATTCTAACTATACAATGTACTGTGGTGGGGCCCACTAGGTAAGGCTTGGCCAACAATATTTTAAGTGGCGAGACCCGTCTATTTATTTGTGTACAAGAAATATCCACAACATACGCCATGAGCATATATCTCAGTGTGTATGAGGTCTATCTATGACTTGATATTTTTTAGAGAAGGCGTACCTGGATGATTGTAGACATGTTATATTGAGATGATGCCATATTATTCCCACGAGTAATTGGTTATCTTTACACAACGCCATGCATAGAGTTATTATCAAAAAACATCCAATATTCCTTCTTAAGAATCACAAATTAGTAATATCACATCCCTTTGTTGAAAGTATTCAAAGATAAATGCAATCTGACTATTATGGTATGTTTAAGCAAGAGATGTGTATACCTGTGCAAGAATTTCTCGATGTATGGTTCGAAACCGAACCTAAGCGAATGAAAAAGTAGGCCGTAGTAACAATCGAAGTTACATACAAGACAAATGTATTTTTAGTATTCAAATGCTAGTAAATCCTAAGTGGAAGATCATAGCATTGAGAATACATAGTAGTGGAAGAGACATTTATCCATTATGAAGTGAGTGATATCTTGCTGTGTATACAATAGTAGCCTACTTTGCATCATTCTAACCAAACCATATATAAATCCATTCAACAGAAAGTAGTCTTCCATGACAGGAATGATAACTTTTCATCAATCACTAAGCAAGAATGTGAGTTAGCTATCCATCACTGGATATGAAGATATCTTTTCATCACTCAATAAACAAGAATGTGAGTTAGCTATCCGTCGCTGGACATCGGCCATAGAGCAATGGCTTATGCACCATCGCTGCCTCATCCTCATACATATACAATGTAACCAACCAAAACGTATTCACTAACGAGAGAGATGATTGCTCCGTTATGAGGTAGTATTAATCACTTACCATAGAGTAGAAACCAAAGGAGAAGAGCTTGGTAGGGCGCACTTCCAATAGAAGGAACTTGATGTCTTTTCTCCACAAAGTGTTGTGAGAGAAAGTTGGTCCAAAATGAATGATATATAATGGTTTATGATGAAGCTTCAAGGAAAGTGATATTTTGCTTTGATGTAGAAGTAACAAATCTTGTCCATCCGTTTAAGCTAAGCTTTAGACCTTTTTAAACCTTATCAATAGAACAAGGAGGGAATTTTTTTTAAAATCTTATAGTGTAGGTTAGGGGTAGAAATGGTGTAGGACCTGTCATTTAAAAAGAGGAGTTCCGTTGTTTTGGCATAGTATAGCGTAGGGAGGCAATTTTAAATAAAGAAGCATCCATGAGAGAGAGAGAGAGAGAGAGAGAGAGAGAGAGAGAGAGAGAGAGAGAGAGAGAGAGAGAGAGAAGTTATGGGCATGGAAAGCTAAATCAAAGAATAAAACATCCAATAAAAAATCAGGATAAGGGTGATACTCTCCCACCCTACTTTTCTAGGTGTGACATAGGGAGAGTAGACTGGGCTCATAGCACCCTTACACACACTCTCTCTAAATATATATATATATATATATATATATATATATATATATATATATAGGTAGGTAGGTAGATTTATGTAGATGGTATAAAAAGACAATTAATAAGTTTGAGTCAAAGAAGAAAGTATAGCCTCACATAAATGCTTCTTGGTTTCCAAGGGGAGGCTCGAACCTGAGACCAAAGAAACTTTGGATGTCAAGCTAACATAAATGCTTCTTGGTTTCCAAGGGGAGGCTCGAACCTGGGACCAAAGAAACTTTGGATGCCAAGCCAACCAACTGAGCCAACCCCGTTGGTACAAGCTAACATAAATGAGATGATGGGAAAAGAAATGACATGTTCACAAAGGTGCAAGTCAATGTGGGTCATTTTATATGTCAAATAGGCCTTTGTCCCAAGAATCCAAGGAGTGGACCTAGTCTAACTGGGTGGGCAACCAAACTCAAGTACTACACCACACCACAAGAAGCCCATAACTTGCGGTGGTTCCTTACATGTGTAGTGCTTGAGTATCAAACTCCTCAAATACCATGCACCACAAGAGGGCCCATAAGTCAATGTGGTTCTTTACACATGTCATGATATCATCCTATATTTATTCATTTATTTAGAGAGAGAGAGAGAGAGAGAGAGAGAGAGAGATCATGCATTTGAGAAAAAGAAACACAATAATAAAATGAATGCATGAAATGGTCTCTCTTTACGTTATGACTATTTTTCTCACTCTAGAAAATTTTCCCCACTTTCATTTTTTTAACTTCAAAACCGATTTCACTTTAGAGTTTGTAGGACTCGACTACCATTATAGTACATTTTTAGCCATTTATAATAAAGACAGGGTTTGTTTCATAATTTGCTAATAGGACATATACAAGTTCCATGTATCAATTTTCGGCCAACCATCACTTTTTGGGATCTAATGCCCCTAAACAACAATGTTGATGCCCCCCAACCATCACTTTTCGGTCACCCAACTACATCATTTCTAAATGACCCTAAACAACAACGTGCACCATTGAAATGAGCAAAAAGTGTTATCTATCAAATCTCTCTCTCTCTCTCTCTCTCTCTCTCTCTCTCTCTCTCTCTCTCTCTCTCTCTCTCTCTCTCTCTCTCCCCCCCCCCTTTATCTTTATCTCACCCACTTTAGGGGTTTCGTCCATTTTTGTAGCTTTAATACCATGCTTTCGAGAGTGGAAGGCCCTACTTTGAGGGACTTTCACTATGGGAGGTGGTTATCTAGGGGTGTAACCGTACCAATGTGGAAGGCCCAAGGGATACAGGGCATTCCAGGTCGTAATGACAATGGTGAACATAATGGGGATTTGGACAACCAATGATAAGCTGGCACATGCACATTTTGACAGATGTGAACAAAAAATTTACAATGTTTTTTTAATTGGCTTATAATGGGTGTGAACAACCAAGGACGAGATGCTACATTGCACATGCACGTATTGTAGAAATGTGCATGTGTTAGGTGGTAGCCTATCATTGGTTGTCCGCATGCACAATTATGTCGCAATGTTAGGTGGTAGCTTATAATTGGTTGTCTTCATGCACAATATGTCGCAATGTGCATTTGCTATGGGTCAATCTCTCATTGGTTGTCCACACGAGAGTTGTGGTGGAGGGTTTTAATGCTAAAAATGGCATGAGAATTATGTTTTCGAAGATACTTTCAAAATACAAAGAAAAAATGATCACTTTTAATGAAGGGTTTATTATCTCTTGCATTCATGTACTGCCAAGTGCTCAGAATTGCTTTGTATTCTAGAGGCACCTCCATAAGCACAATGATCGTCTAAAGTTAGAACCAAATTTTTTTGTGAGCATTCTTGTCATAATTTTCAGGTGGTTAGCCAATAAAAAATTGACACATAGCACATGAAAGTTATGATGGAATGTGCATGTGTCAACCAACGATGGGCTACCACATAGCCCATGCACATTCCGCGCGGAATGTGCATGGGCTATGTGGTAGCCCATCGTTGGTTGACACATGCACATTCTGTTAAAAAAATGTAACAAAAAAATTTGTTGCGACAAATGGGAAGACCAAAAAAAAAAATTTAGAAAAAGAAAGTTAAACAAAATCTGCAAAAGAAAAAACACATGAAAACAAAAAAAAACAAAAAAAAAAATCTGAAAATGCAAAGAAAGGGAAAAATTTTCACAAAAAAAAAAGTGAAAGAGAAAACTTGAAAAAGAAATCCTTCACACTTGTCACCCTGCCCTTGGGCGTTCCAACCAGCTCGATGGGGCCCTTGAATGAAGCCTTCCCCCCTTGCTCGATGGGGAAGTCCCGCCCTCGGTCACCCACCTCCTAGGGTGGAAGGCCCTAGAACGTAGCTAAATCTCTCCCTCCCTTTCTGTATAACCGGCTGTAGTGGGGTTGCAGTCACAGCGAGAGAAAAAGATGTTGATGGAACACTAGAATCTACAAGTCTAGTACAGCAACTTATATAAAATCTGTTTTCATGTTGATTGTTAGCTGTAGCTATGGATCTAAATATTCAGTAAGGATGATGCCTTACTCTACGCAGTCAAATTGATGACTACAATATATAATTCAACAATTCTGGTGCAAGTTTTTGAGATTGAGTTCTCACAATTGTTTATAATTCTTGCAGGCATCAGAATCATATTACAGCTCGGCTTTCTTGCCGGCCATCATGAGTCTGGCATGGCTGGCATGCTATGGGATGCACAGTACTTGCCATAATGAGAGCTACTATGAGGCCTCCGAAATCGTTGTGAAAATAACCCCATCTGGATCATTCGTCAAGGACTGGTCACAGAAGCCTCCAACAGCGCCTGCAAACATGGAAAGTCCCAGAGCATCAGACACAAGGCACTGGATCATTCCAGCCGAGAACGGATCTCCTTTCAGCGCTTCAAGCCCAAGATTAACTCGTTGCCATGCAATTCGCAGGGAGCTCCCAAACGATTGGGACCTGAGCTTCAAGCCACAGCAAGAAGGATCCTCTGTTTGCAACTAGGCTAACAATATGTCTCTTAGATTTGCATTTGAATATGGCTGATATTTCCATTTTTGCACTCTGATTTTTAAAAGATTGGACATCTAGTCCCACTCACCGGTATATTTGTTTAGATACAAATGGAATCTGGATAAATAAGAGATGCACGCCTAATGGTCTCATACCAAACTGTGAACATATTATCTCCGAGCCTATACCATGCTAGATCTTGCAACAAGCTGTACTAATATTTGATTTTTTTCTCCTGTGTGTCCTCATGTGCCAGGCAGATTGGAGTCGAACTCCTGACCTCAGGGAAAGGAGTCCTCACCAACTCGCTGCTAGTGGGAGGACTAAATTTTGTTGATGTTTGAGCTACAATACAGTGATCTTTGTTTCTCTGGGTTGCTTATACTCATTTGCCCCATGACTGGATGCTGATAATATAGGCTTTTTTCTGCATTTAGTAGAGTGGTGAGGACCATGAGGTTTGACAGGTTTCTGACAATGCAAGAGAAACACCTGCTATCAAGCCTAGTGCAGAATCATTATCATTTATTACCTTTCAGTTATAAAAGTACTTATTGGCAATGTAGAAAAAGTTGTGCAGAAATATATATTTGATAATGAGGATACATGGAGCAGCTAAAGCTATTCTGGAGACTGGGTTGCATGACCCAATCAGCTGCACCCAAAGAGCCCCCTCCCCCTTCCCATGCATAGTATTGATCTTCAAACTGGTTACCAGTAGATTACATGCTGAATTAGCTTTAGTTAGCTGCAATGGGTTTCCTTTGGAATTAATTGGCAGATTAGATAATTAAATGGTACACTTTGTTCATACTTGAAACTTCTGCAGTTTTTTGAAAGCTTGAGCCCTTAAGTTTCTGATCTCTTAGTAGTCAGCATATCCAGCTAAAGCACTGCTGCCCAATTATATGGAGACTTTATCGAGCACAGGCTGCATTTGTATTAAAGAGGAGTAAGGACATATTGTAGCATTTGCTTGTTAAGTCAGATGTGGCTGCTCCTCTTGCAAGTCTGTGCATGGCTTTAAGGAGAATCTGTGGTGATGAAGCACAAATACCCATTCAGTGATGTGGCTGCTCTTCTTGCAAGTCTTGGATGGCTTAAGGATGAGAATTTGTTGGTGAAGCACACCCACTTACTGATGTGGCTGCTGAGGAGCTTGAGAGAGCAAGCACATATACATAGCTGATTAGTCTACCCAAATCATTTGACTACCTTGTGGGTGGCCTCAAGTGCATGCCACTTACTCCCTTTTGGAACCCCCCTATGGGTCCCTTTTCACACCACTAGACCGGGCAGCGCCTTACTTATCATGAACCTCCACTTCTTTCCTAGATGCGTCTACCAACGACGCTAGACTTGGCCCAACATGGCTACCACCTTGGATGCCACCTAACGTAAGTGCACACTTGTGGGAATAGTCCAACGCTAGAGCAAGCCCAACAAGCCCAACATGGCTACCACCCCAAATGCCACCTGGGGTAAGTACACACCTGTCTAAACAACCCAACAACCTTTGACCTTCAAGAGTTCTCACAACCGATAGGAACTCACCATTTGATATCTCTTGACACATATGCTGGCAAAGGATTTCTAGGTGCCATTTAAGGCCCTAAAGAAAGGTGACTTAGGATCAAATCCAAATCCTTCCAAAGACTTTAAATGTCAATCTAAATATTCCCTTTGCCTTGATTGTATGCACATGTCAACATGAAAATCTCAAATATTGCTAGAACTCCAATAATGCAAAATTCATGACCTTATGGATGATACTTGTCACATTATATGGATCAAAAGGCATTACTTGATATGCAATATAGATTTCTTTAATGTGACAATCCTTTTCTCGATGAGGGGTTGATCCTGCCAAAATTGTCTAAACTTAAGCAAAACGACCTTCTACTAGAAGTCATGTCATACTAAAATAGCAAAGCACTTTTAGAGTTGGGTCTATTGTACCTACTTGCTAAACTGCACTTCGTGGACGATGAGGGCTTTTCAATCCCTCATAGGCATGGTCACAAAGAGAATGTATTGTCTATCACCATCATGGTTGGTATTAGGAATACGTCCTTCTTGAGCTAGTTGTGACAAAAAGCATGTTCCCATGTATACTAGATTTAGTGGTATTGTATTCTTCTCTTAAGCTCACATCTCATCTTGTTATCGTACTCTATTTGTGGATCTCTCCCTATATGCTCGATGATGATAAGGTCTTCAAAGAAATAATCTAATGAAGGATTTGGTCTTCCTAGGTTCAATTTTGTATATCTAGTAGATGTCTTGTCTATAAGCCTCCAAGTTATTGTGTCAAATGAATTGTATGGTTCTAGAATACTCTCACATGTACTATGTCGCACCCTAAGTATTGTATCACAAAAGCCCCAAGAATAGAAATGGTATCGAGATATCCCTCAGCTCCTAGCTAGAGGTAGTTCTTGTAAGCCTAAATATGCCATGTGCCCTTACCAAACCGTTCTTGTCTTTAGAATAGTTCATAGTTACAATTGCATTATAGGGAGTGAGAGAATTGGGCAACATTTCTTCAAATTTTAGTGGCACCAATTTGATCAATGGTTTATTGGAAACAATGGTGGGAAGTAATATATTGTAATGTTTGTTCATTTTTATACACATACTCATCATTAAGTAAGATGATGGAAAAGACAAAGGTCAACTCTTTTTTTCTTTGCTCAACTATTGGCTCTTGAAGCATCCAAGAAACGTTAGTGACGCATTAAAAAAATGAGAATCACTCACTTGATGTCATCCTATCTCAGTGGGCATGGAAAGAGCACATTGTGTTAGCCATGCATTAATGGAAAAGTTGAATCGTCCATTAACATATTGTGTAATATCATCACAAAAATGGTGGAAGCGACGATGTTAAACTATGAATACAAACTTCATGATGTTGTATGAGCTTTCCATACAACATACAATTTTAGTGTCACACAAAAACAATTTGAAAAGTTGTACGAAGAGGATGGCCATATGCCTACAAAAGTCTAGTCTTCTCATTGTTGTCAAAGAATGGCTAAAACTCCCCAAATCTTTAAGAAGATGATTCCACAACTTACTAAAACTACACGAAAGTAGGTTTGTCACACTACAATGCCTTTTGGTGGAAAAGAAACATCATAAGACTTGGCATGATGGAAATTTGAAGAGCAAGAACCTTGTTAAGGGGGAGTTTTCTTTGTTGTATAGTACTAAGGCTCATAAGAGGAAGGGCATTCTCGCATTGTTGAAATTGTCCCAATTGGGGGTGCTTGTTTTGGAGACATTAGAAGGTAAGTTAGTAGGGCACATTGGTTTTATGTAGAAGACTACCATCATGACCTTGATCCTATTCCAAATGCTTAATTACTATAAAAGTTATCTTTGTACATTATTATCTCTATATTGACAATTGAGGGGTGCTTATCAACTTATCCTACAATCAACTGGTCCTATTTAACTCTTTTTTTCATATCTCTTATGTGTAAATACAGATAAATACAAGTTGAGGAAGCATTCTGGTAGATCTATAAGGGAGTTAAGGGAGTTAAGGAATTTAAGGGTAGGGTAAGAACTACAACTTTAATCACTGAACAAGAGTCAAATTGCCTAAGTTATGTATAGAACTTTCAAAGCTAGTGAATTCTCCAACTTCAAGACCTATTTTCATTTTTTTCCATAACAAAATGAAAACAAGTCTAGTTGGTTTTGTCTTCTTGGTCAATGTCCTATTTCAACTATGTGAACAATGGTGGGTCCCATATAAGTACATGAAAGATGGACTTAGATTTTTCATTCACTTCCTTTTATCACTCGCATTATTTGCCCAACATTTGTGCTCACTAATTTCCCAACCTTCGTACTTTTTGCAAACATGTGTTGGCTCTAGAATGTTTGCATCATATGATGAGAATCATCATTGCTTCAACATATTTTCTATCCATTCCCATCAACATTTGCTTGATCGTAGAGCCATTGTTATCCTCATTGGCCAACTTTGTCAATGAACATTCACAAATGAGGTATTTTAAGTTGTCATAAAGAGAGATGTGCAAAAAATTCTCAATCAAGCTTTGATTTGCCATAGCAAACTAACAATGTCAACAAGTACAATTTTTTTTTAACTTCGCCAATGAAAATAGACTCTCTACTCAATGACAATCTAACCTCACCATCTACGCCAAAATTCTTAAAATTGTCTGATTTATTCCTACCCAAGTTGGCGAGTACACTTTTCCTAACCTCGCCAATGCTAAAAACTCACTTATGACTTAAAGCATCATACCTCGACTTGAGACAACTAACCATGTCGTATAAACTCTACTTCTAATGTCTCAAAAGTAGGAAATACATATTTTTATTACAAGAGAGGACAAGGTGATTTTGCATGATCATGCCCAAAAGCAAGGGACATGACCTACATGGAGGCCCAAGGGTTGCTATACAATTGAACACTATTGCAAAGCGAATCATTCTTAGGAATTCCTTGGTTGCACTTTCAACTATTCCATAGCTTTTGAGAGAAATATTTTAATCAATGCAGAATTTGTCAAGGAAGTCCCAATCATTTCGGCCATGGAAGCAAACTAGATTTGGAATGGCAAGAGCATAATGAGCATTTGAAATAACTAAAAAATAAGCTACAATCATATCCGCATCAAATCAAATTAGCCATAGCATGGCTCATGCCTTTAAATGGTAGAGTCTAGTTCCCCATAGCCAACGCTAACTCCAAAGCATAGCCATCACTACTCCCCATAGCAACAAGTACTATCTACATCAAGATCTTTGTTAAGCCAAGCAAGCTCTCATCAAATGCTCCAACTACAAGCTTGTTCATTTCAAGTAGTCAAATCAATATAGAGGTACAAGCCATGGTAGCTTTTTACCAACATCTTAAAGTGGTGACTAAATCTCCATAAAGGTTAACAAATGCCACTATGATTCTAAACAAATCTCATTGTTCTTTAGAAAGATTAATAAAAAAATTTCACAAATTGATGTTTCTTGGCTATTCTCAACCTAGTTTTTTAGTCAACAAAATCAATACAAAGCTAATTGGATTCTACTCACTTCCCTCTCTAATCATATATCTTGCATTCATAATTGCTTCAAAAAGTCACCACAAATTGCCTAGTTACTAATAACAAATCTTTTCAAGTGAGTCTTAGCATGATATTGTGTTGCTAATGATGTAGTATTCAAGCATATAATCGATTGATCAAGTTTTTGGTTGATCCTTCATGCAAGAATTAGAGTCATCGTCATATTGCAAAATTTTGTAAAATGAATTTTTCATACTATTGCATAAGAACATTATTTGCATGAAGTGATACCTTCTCTTTTCCATGGTGTGGCACACTACTATTGTGCTTTTAATCACCATAATGCAATCCCCACATGCATGCAAATACTTTATCAAGCATGATACTAGCCAATCAACAAATCTCTAAGATTTGCATCTTAGATCCATGCACCAAGGACTTCAAATGAAATAGTGTCATATCAACCCAATTGTTACATGGAAACACAAGTTGCTAAGCTTTACTTACGATCCTCATGAGGCAACTTTAAAGTTAAAATCTGTATCTTACCTAGTTGTTATGCTACTTTGTTCTGATGTGCCATCTTTGTGATCCAATATTCTAGATCTTGGACTCCATCACAATTACCAGCTAACTTCCAACGCAACTATTAGCACTGCATCCAAGAGCTACCCTCCAAGCCTAGGACCTCCTCCATCTTTGAGTATGACCCCATGCCAATTGAATATGTCTCACACCATAGATGCTTATTCTTCAAGGCATAGCAAGGTCAACACTAAGACTTCCAACATAGATCTTAATGCTCTTGGAAGTGCTCCAAGAACACACACGCATGCGTGCACACACACACATTCTCTCTCTCTCTCTCTCTCTCTCTCTCTCTCTCTCTCTCTCTCTCTCTCTCTCTCTCTCTCTCTCTCTCTCTCTCTCTCTCTCTCTCTCTCTCTCTGTGCGTAAAAGAGGCTGCCTGAAGGGGTCTACTATTTTTATGGATGAAGACTTGACGCCCATTCAATGGACTGAGAGAAAGAAAATCATCGCAGATGCTAAGGCCGATGGTTTCTGGACTCTCTTTCAAGACGGATGCCCGGTCTTGGTTAAAATTGCAGAACTTAAAATTTCAGATTCTTCTCCCTCTCCTACGTGAGAGATGTTTTGAGCTACGACCATTTATTTCCTCTCCTGCGTGAGAGATGAGCTTTCTTTACATAGCGATTTACATTTTAGTTTTTGTCTAGTTTTTTGTTGACGACATTGCCCCGTCCGAGTTCCATTTACTTTGTTGTACTACCTCTCCAGTCTTATATGCCTTTTGACATGGAAAAGACATTAATAAAGCTTTTTCTCTCTCTCTCTCTCTCTCTCTCTCTCTCTCTCTCTCTCTCTCTCTCTCTCTCTAGCATGCTTATATACCCCAGAGCCAAACTGAAGTCTCGTCCTTACTAGCTAGCATGGGATCTAACCATTAGGGTTAAGAGCCAACACAATCTTGTCTTTTTGGGAGAGAACATCATAGGCTCCTAGATGCCCCTTGCACATGCAAATTGGGTTCAAGCTTAGGTCTCCATTTTCATATGAACACTTATCCAACTCGACTACTATAGGGGACTCCCAATCTCTTAGTTGAGCACAACACAATCTTATCTCTCAAAAAATGGTGTTGCATATGGGAAGACAAAATGAGTGTAGTTAAGACAAAACCAAATACTCTTGTAATTTAACAAAAGGCGAGGATAAGTAGATGTTTTATAATAACAAGATTGGATTTTGCAAAAAGTGACATGTTGGTGAAGGCATCTTTTTCTCTCGTTGAGGTTTGGAGTTCAACTCCACTCAAACACACAAGTGACTAAAAGAAAAAAAAAATAGCCAACAACAACATGGTTGGTCATATAGTTAAGATTCGTAGGCAATGTTTTTTTTTTTTGACAAAAATTAAAAGTGTTGCTTGCATCATGGAATCAACAATGAATTGATAAACTTCAAAAAGCATTTTCACACTCAGATGATCGATTTTTGGACTCTAGCAACACTATATCTACTTTACCATGTTAGAATCTAGACACTAATATGCAATTAAGTTCTACATAATTGGAAGATTTTGTCATAATGTGTGAAGAATTTCAGATCATTTAAGATCCAATTCCATAACCTAACCTTTGGTTAGAAATTGATCACCTCTACCAATCTTGCCAATGTGAAAAAATCAACATCTACTTAAAGAAAGAGATTGTATTTCACACATGTGGATCCGAAAATAGCATAAAATAAGCATTCTACACACAAGATTGCAAGATATCACCAATATAGTGCACCAATGGATAGATGAATCCAAAGAGAACCATGTATAAGCATGAATGAGATACGAGAGAGATAATGTCTTCTCTTCCCATGAGTTACATCCTTTTATAATAGGTCCAAACCTAACTTTAAACGTGATTTCCCTCCATAATGAAAACCCTACTATTTTTGTGACTAGATTCGATGTCTCTACTACTCAAATTGAATCTCACAAAAACTCGTGTTCTATAGTTTCCCACACTTTTCAAAAGTGTTTATTCAAATGCTTTTAGAAAAATATAACTTTGAAAAGTCAAACTCTAAGTCTAATATGAAAATTGGCCTCAATTGCCAAATATACAAATATGACCAAAATAGCAAAACTAGTTGAAATTTCTCACACTTCCTTTTCAACTAGTTTAAGCATAGACTTTGAAAACACTCCCAGTGAAGTCCTATGCTTTGTGAACAAGTACTTTCCCAATGCTTTGGGGAAGATTGATGACTAGGCTTATCTCTAGTTTAGAATAATATGAGAGAATGTTGGCTTTGGTGACCACTGATCATTCAAGTTCACTAACGAGTAGAGTAATCTATGTCAATGTTGCAATGTGTTTCCGTATGCACTCAATTGAATGGCAAAATGTTTGGTTGGCTATATGAATACACCCATATTACAAGTTTAACACTTTAAGTGCTAAAGTAATGAGCTTGTAATTTAGAACTTGTGGGAAAGTGCTGCTGAGAGGAATTGAACTCCAAGCCTTCGAGGTGAGGAAAGGAGTTGTCAACCAGCAAGCCACTTGTTTGTGGGCTGAAATTGTGTACATTGGAAGGTTCGTGGACGTAATGCCTTGTGCTCAGGTGTCCTTTGTATTTTGGGTCCATCCAATTTTCTCTCTCCAAGGAATCTGTCATTCTCTCTCCTCTCTTCGATAGAATTCACTTTCTTTCTTCTCTCTCCGGTGGAATGCACGTTCTTTCTTTGGTGGAATGCACGTTCTCTCTCCTCTCTCCGGTGAAATGTGCATGTGCTATGTGGCAGCTCGTCATTGGCTGTCCACATCCACATTCCACCACAAACGTAAAAAAAAATTTGCGAAAAAAAAAAAAACTTCGCACAATGGCATTACGTAGGGGAAGGCCCGAAGCGGGCCTTCCTTGCTGGCCCTCAGGCAGGGCCTTCCTCATGAGCTGGCACTCGTTCTGAAGTCTTCAAAAACGAAATCACATCCTTATATTGACCAATTAATATTGACAATTCCCATTCCTGAAATAGTACATAGAAAGTTTTAGATGAAATCTTACATATATATTAGTAGTCCAATACGGACCCTTGATTAGGCAAACAGCAAGTTGAGATTCATTCTAAAATAACTCAAGATTCAACGGGACTCGTTTGTTGAGGAAGGACAATACATAAACTGTTAGGGCAATTACAGAACTTCGTTAAGTCTCAAAGGGTTGATGAAAGCCTTGGGTACATTACCTATTCTGAGACTGATTTCATGCACATAGATGTATCTCACTTGGCGGCATTAGGGAGTACTAACTCTACAAAGACGGCATTCAAAACAGATTCCCTGATTTCTTAGCAAGAAGTTAGATATTCCAGTGTATGAGGCTCAATAAATATCCTCGGTAAAGAATGAAAGGACCAGAGTAATTTACTGAGTCAGGAAAAATCTTAAGATTTGAACACATTCATCACCTATATCGATCACTTAACACCTTTATAGTGGTTCAACCCTTGAGAATAGGCCAACTGAGAAGCTGGCTCTTGTTGCTAGGGAACAAAACATAGGTTATTGTCAACAGATAACTCACATAAAACTATATTGACAATTGGCAAACCCGAAAAGGTAAAAGATATAAACTTTCCAATCGTATCTCAAATAAAGTTTGTATTAGGCGGGTTGAGAGTTTGAAGTATATCAATAATATTCTAGATTCACATGACTGTCACAAAGATTTACAGCTTGGAAATAAATATGGCCTCAAATCTTGGTCTCACCTGATTGAAATCATTTCACAAATGTTTGTAATATTAGGCAGTAAAATTTGCACTCCCTCAGACTAGCTCACTGATCTCAAGCTGCTTCCTTTATAATTTTCCCATAAATTTGAGATCTTCTTTAATGTGGACGCAGACCAGCAAGGAGCAGTCTAGCAAGCAGGGTAGTCTGAAAAATTGAACTATTATCGTTGAGAAAAGGCCGCATGTCATTGTTAGCGACAAAACAGTAATTGCCAAAGCTTCGCAAGGCTCAAAAAAGTTTAAGGAACGGTGGGGTTTGTTACGAATTTCAATGCCAATTTCTGAATCTCACTTGGCATTAGGTGCTATGCCAACTCAAAACCAGGATTGCAAGGAACATTACTTCATTTGCATCGCAAGAAGGTGATTCAATAGCCCACTGATGCTAGCAATGTTGTGTTGAATCCCGATTCGTTGAAAGAACCGCGATTCGAAAATCCTTTTCGAAAAGGTCCAGTTCGAACCGTTTTTTGACTGTTAGAATCATTTTTAGTAATAAAATATAAAAATTCGTCGCCTCCTCCTCGCGACTCGACCTCCTGCTCGTGAGTCGTTACTCGTTACCTCCTGCAGCCTGCTCGTTACCCCCCCTAAGCTTCCCAGATTTTCGAGCCTGAGAGAGAGAGAGAGAGATCCGAGACAGAATATAGATCCGCGAGAGAAATCCGAGAGAGAGAGAGAGAGAGAGAGAGAGAGAGGGGGGGGGGGTGGAGTTGTGTGAGAGGGGTGGAATTGTGTGTGTGGCTGTTGACGTGGGTGTTCAGTGTGTGTGACTGTTGACAAATGTGTGTGTGACTGTTGACAAATGTGTGTGTGTGTGTTTGTGTTTTTGTTTTGTGTGTGTTGGTGTGTGTGTCTTTGACAAATGTGTGTGTGTGTGTGTTTGATAATGTGTGTGTTTGAGTCTTGACAATGTGTGTGTGTGTGTGTGTGTTTGATAATGTGTGTGTGTTTGAGTCTTGACAATGTGTGTGTGTGTGTTTTGTGTGTGACGTGTGTGAATAGATTTTTAAGTTAAAAGAGTGTGTTTGAGGAGAGAGGGAGGTAGACTTAGGGATGGGTGTGTGTGTGTGTGTGGAGGGAGGTCCGAGGGAGAGTTGGCCTTTAGGTGTGTGTGAGTGAAAAATCAGAATTTAGGAGGGGGACCCGGGAGAGAGACTAGAATCTAGATAGTAGATACCATGCCGAGAGAGAAGGATCGCTTGTGGGATCATGTGACAGTTGCTTCTAATTATGGCACCTCAGGCACTAAGAGGTGGACTTGCAAGTATTGTGGCAAGGACTACACATGTGGCCCCACTAGAATAAAGGCACACCTATTGCGTCTACGTGGTTATGAGATCGCAGGTTGTGCGTGAGCACCTGACTCATTGATGATACATGTAGCTCCATCTACGGCTACCTTGGAGGGTCATCATTCGCCCACAGGTTGGTGAATCGTGATTGTAAATTGTAATCAATGATTCGGAATTCTGAAACTGCTAATAGTATTAGCTTATAAATCCATTATCCTATCACCTGAGTTATTGACAATTGTAAGTTGTTGCTAGACGCTAAATAGAAAATATTTGCATTGATGATTGTGTTGTAAATTATAATTCATTGCATATGCCATATCGTATGTACTTTGACATTACTACAATCTACAGACTACTACAGTCTAATACGATTCATCTATCTCCACTGTAATTTGTCGTAGATTCTAGAATCTAGATAGTAACTAATAAGTTGTGGCCATTGGCAATGTGCAACAGTTCCAACAGGCCCTTCCACATCACAGGGTAGAGATGTGTATGTGGCATCCTTTCAGCAAAGTAACAAGGACATAGCCATTGTATCTGTTAGGAGGTGTTTCTACATGTGCAACCTCCCCTTTCACTTGGCTGCGACCCCTGCATGGAGGGAGATGATGAGACATGTATCTAGGATTGGTTCGGAGTGGGAGGGACCATCCATGCAGCAGTTGAGGATGACTCAGTTGGTTTCCGAGCGAGACTCTGTGGATAGGGAGCTAGAGCCTATCAGGAGATCATGGGCCATGTAAATTCTGATTCCTAAACCCTACTTTAATGTAATTAGTAATTAGTAATTACTAAATTAATATTAATATGTATTGTCATTTATGTTCTAACTTCTAACTTGAAATTCCAAGTTTGAAGTGGCAAGTGCCAAGTTCTAACTTCTAGGTTCTATCTCTTAACTTTTATGTTTTAAAAATTAAGAATGATTGAAGTAGTTATATTTATTGACCAATTACATAAATTGTTAAATTTTAATGCAATTGACAATTGCCATCTGAAATCTGAATTTTGTGGGCAATGAGATCTTTTGAACTAGGTATGGGTGCTCCATCATATCAAATGGTTGGACAGATACCAGGAAGCACCATATTGTAAATATATTGGTTTCTTCTTGCTTGGGCACGACATTCTTGAGATCCATCGACATCTCGGGCTTAACCTTGGATGCCCAGACATTGTTTGGATTTATTGACGCGGCCATTCTAGAGGTCAGCAAAGAGAATGTTGTGCAAATATTGATTCTTGACTTTCAGTTGTGTAGTGAGAAATAAAAATGAGTGAAAACTTTTTACTTACACTACTTGTTCAATGTTGCTTCTTGGATCATGGACTTGTCACTTCAGAGAAAATTGATGTCGGATGTTCCGACGTTGCATTGATGATTGTTGTGCTTTGCAGGTCATCACCGACAATGCCGCAAATTGTGTTGCCATGGGGAAGCTCGTAAATGAAAAGTACCCTTGGATCTTTTGGTCACCCTGTGCTGCACATTGCTTAGACCTCTTGTTTGAGGATATAACAAAGTTGCCATGGATTGCAGAGGTACTAGACATAGGCCGGTTCTTGGTCATGTTTGTCACCCAAAGACCGAGGGTCCTGAGTATGTTCAGGGAGTATTCTAGCCTCGACATATTGAGGCCTGCCCCCACCAGGTCTAATTTTCTATTCATCAAATTTGATTCAAATTTCATCACTTAGATTCTTACTACTTACTACTTAGAAGCTAGTACATAGCTTACTAGCAACTACTAACTACTTTCGAGACTCCAGTATCAACCTAAGACCTTGTTATCCGATAATTGCTTTGTTGAAGCTAATACAATTAGCAATCATGATCCGTTCCAAGTTTGGCTTTATTTTCATTGTTTTGGAGCGCCTCGTGAAGGTGCATGATGGCTTGAGACAAATGGTGGTCTTACAGCCTTGGCGTCAATGGAGGCACTCACAAGAGCCTAAGGCTCAACGATTTGAGGATTGTGCTAGCATCTCCTTTTGGGGATGATGCACGGGCCATTATCATAGCGTTGCGGCCTCTTTACATTGTCCTGCGCCTTACGGATAGAGAGGGCTGCACTTTGGGCCTTCTCTATGAGTTCATGGATAGGCTGGGAGAGCAGATTCGCACCTGCACTGCCTTTAGTACATAGAGGTTTGTATTATGCATTATCTCTTATCACGATTGATGAGTGTTTATGTAATATGTAGTATGTAGTAATAAGTATGCACCATGTGACATGTATGATGTATGATTTTCAAATTTTATAGGGTTGAAGAAATAAGAGAAAAGTGGCAAGCCAGGTGGGAGTGGTTCCATCAGCCTCTACATGCTATGGCTTGCATTCTTCATCCTCTATGGAGGAATGAAGATCAGTTCCATGATGCAGAGCTCCGATAGGGATGGCGCACATACATTGAGAGGGTCTATCCTGATCCTGTCATGCGGGATTCACTCAGGGATGATCTCAATGTCTTCAGGTATAAGTCCTTAGTCATGATAATTCTCTAACATTTGTTATTTTTTCAAGTCCTTTGTCTTTCTTGAATCCCAATGAAGTGAGTGGCCACATTGTCACACTCGCTCACTCATGAATGATCTTCAATGTGCATTGTCACAACTCACGTGTGCATTGTACAGGCGTGAGGCTCTTGAGTTTGGGTGTCTAGGAGCGCTGCTCAGAGAAGGACAATTGTGCCCTGTTTCATGGTGGGACAAGTATGGGGGTGATTGTCATCAATTGCAGAAGCTCGCCATACGCATTCTCTCACAGGATTGCACATCGAGTGCATGTGAGAGGAATTGGAGTTTGTTGTCTCTGATTCATACGAAGAGGAGGAACAAGCTTAGTCTTGCACAATTAGACAGGTTGGTGTATGTGCACGCCAATCTGCGGCTTCTGAAAAAGATGAAGGGGGCGAGGGAGCCTATGCAGGTGAATTGTAATTTGATAGTTGCAATTGTGTTTGAATATTGAAATTTGAATCCTTAGTGACATTCTAAATGTGTTGTTCTACTGTCTACATATTGCAAGTAAATCCAGATGACATTGATGTGACGAAGGTTCCAGACCTACCACCAAGGTCACAGGAGGTGGAGGACGTGTATGCACTACTCTATGATGACGCCATGCAATTTGCAGGTGAATTTCAAGTTCAATTTCAAGCTTTGAAATTTGAATTAGCCCTTGAGCCTTGAGGCTTGGGCCCTTGCAAGTTGGTCCTTGCCACTTGGAAGTTTAAACTTTGAGCTCCATCCCATGTTCTAAGTAGTAAGTTCTAGCTTTAGAAGTTAGAATTGAAACTTGTGATTGTGAATTGTAACCCTTTGCCAATCTCTGCGTGCAGGACCTACCACTCGGGCTGCTACACGTCGCAGGACAGGGGGAGAGGCTTCCAGTTCTCGAGCCCACGAGGACGAGGAGCCACTAGAAGACGAAGACGACGTAGAGACCTTGGAAGATGAAGCCGACAACGAGGATTCCTCAGAGGATGAGAGTGATCCATCTGATGATGCTGATAGCATTGATGAGGATCTTGCTCCTGAGCCTGCACGTACGAGGTCACAGCTTCCACGGGTGACTAGGAGGAGGCTACGTTAGGCTTTAGTGACTAGTCTACCTTAGCGGGACTCAGGAGACTGGCCCATTTGTATTTACTATTTAGTATTTAGTATTCTGGTTAGTTTATAGAAATTAGGAGTTGAATTTGAACTTTGAAGTTTTGAGATTATAAACTTGAACAGGGTTATTACCATTGGCATTTATGGATGAGTTAAAACTACATATATGATTCAAGATTCAGGTAACAAGTTTACATTTTGGTAATGTTCAAATGTGGAATGTTTCAATTATCAATGTTGAATGTCGAATGGGATTTGTACTCAAAGACTACGGCAACTTGTAAGTTGTAACTCAGGGTTAATATTTAGAAGTTAGTACTTACTACTTAGTATTGTAACTTGTTACTTGTAAGTTGTAAGCTATTAGAAGTTAGAACTTAGTACTATAGTTTATTACTTGTTAAAAGTTACACAATGCACATTGTATACAGTCATTTTCGAGAACCAACAGGGTTGTCTTAGTTGGTTAGCTTGACATCCAAAGTTTCTTTGGTCTCAGGTTCGAGCCTCCCCTTGGAAACCAAGAAGCATTTTCGTGAAATTTAAATCATTAAACATTTGCTAATTTGCCACTAACTAACCATGCACATGGTACGTTGGAATATGACATATGTAATATGTACGATGTGAGTCGTGACAATAATGTTTAAAAAAAAAAACCCTAAAATCCATTCGCCCGTACAAACCTGGAGAAGCCGATTCTTTCCCGATTCAAACTCAGTTCTAAAGGGCGATTCTAAAGGTACCCTCAAACATTGGATGCTAGATAGACTCTCTCTCACTCTCTCTCTCTCTCTCTCTCTCTCTCTCTCTCTCATGGCTGCTCCATCGCCTTCCACCTAAGCTCAGGCCACCATCGCCCATCCTTCGGCTGCCTCCATATGGCACCCAGGAAACGAGGGGGAGCTACCTCCCCCTGCTCCCCGCCTCACTGCTCCATCCCATCGCTGGCAGCAGATGCTCCCCACCCCCCGCTGTCAGCAACTGAGCTGGCAGATGGGTTGGCAGCCAGCAAAGCAAGTGCTGCCACGCAGGCAGTGGTCTGCTGCCAGCGTGGCAGCAGCGCTGTCTGCTACCAACCTGCTGCCTTCGCCTGCCTCAGATTGGTGCTGCTGCTGATCCACTGTTTAACTCTTTGTTGGCTACCCCAGATCCATCTGCACTCTACAGTACCTCCAAACTTAGAGATCAATAGATGGTTAATTGGCAGGTTATGGACGAATTCAGGAAGGAATTCAGGGCACTGAGAAATGAAGTAGGGCTCCTTACGGAATCACTAAAGCAGCTCACAGCAGAGAAAGGCCTTTTGGAGGAAAGAGTCAAGTTTGTTAAAAGTGAAGTAATCTGTTTACGGACAAAAAGCTCCCCATCCCAGACTGCGGCAAAGATTCAAGAACTGGAGTCCAAGATCACTCATTATCAAGAAGAAAAACTTTCTTGGGCAACCATACTGAAAAAAGGTAATAAATCAAGTGCTCCCATTTCATCCGCTTTTTCAGCTACTCTTTCCAAAGAAAAGTCTAGGGCACATAAGGCTCTCAACAATAGAGTACGAAGCATTACAGATACCCAAAATGTACTCGATGAGGCAAAACATCTCCTTGAGACTACCCTTGCCCATAATACCAAGGGCTTGGATTCAGCTTGGAGAACTATGAGGGATAATGCCACCTTGTTAATTAGCTTCACTTCACTGGAAACTTGTAGGGCAACCTTGCGATGTCGAGCCAAACTACATGGTACTCAGATTTACATGGATGATGACCTTACCTATATCCAAGTGGAAGAGAGGCGTAAAGCCTTCCAAGAGGATAAGACATTGGGTAGACGAGTGATTTACAAAGATGGGTAGGTCCAATATATTGATAATGTATCTAACAGCTCCCAGAAATTGGAAGTTGGGGTCCCCGGGCATGGGAGCAGCCGGGGGCCCCACACACCGCCTATGGATCGGGGTGTGGAATTGTAATGGCATCCACTCATCGTCGATAGCTGGAGACCTGACAATTTTCATTGCTGGCAGAGATTTGCTATTCTTTATGGAGACTCATGAGAGTCTGCAGGAGAGAGGGCTTCCTACCTTTTCGGGTCACATATGGGATTCAATATATAGGCCAGAGAATAGATCCATGAGCGGGAGAGACTCGAATGGATTTGCTTGCTTATACAAGGAGTCTTTGCATCCTACCTTGATTTTGTCAAACATGACGAGCATGCACGATATATTTAGCTTTGTATTGATACACACGACATCGGCTTGGATAGAGACCTATTTGTAGTAGCTTGCTACTTTCCTAGAGAGACCCATTTGCCGATACCACCGGTTCACCTTTTCTAGATCTTTCTACGGACGTTGTCAGATATGTGGAGAGAGGAGACATTTTTCTCACTAGTGACTTATATGCCATGACAGCCTTGCGACAGTCAGACTTCCATGATGCTACCGATCATTTGGCTTACGTGCCCTTGATGGAGACGACTTGGGAGTTACGAAGACATCTAATGATAGTCTAGGACCTATCACTACATATGGGGAGTACTTGTTGCAGTTGGGTAGAGCCCATGAGTTAGCCATTTATAATGGTTTAGCTTGCTGGCCTAATTCTATCAGGTATACATGTTACCCTCATAGTGGTGGGCATAGTGTTGTTGATTATCTCATGGGGTCACTATCCTCCATCCCACACATATCTGATTTTCACATCACTCACACTAATCTCTCTTATCACTCCTTTCTATCCTTCAATCTTGGCACTATCTTGATGCCATAGTTGTCTTCCTGCCCCACACCTCATCGTGCACCACATATTACTTTGACCCATTGTGTAGACTGCTCTACCGAGAATCTCTAACCTCGTTACTACATCATTTTCCACACGACAGTCCATTAGAGTCACAAGCCTCCCTCACTGCTTCACTCCATACAACAGCCTCACTAGCTTTTCCTTCCAAACCTCATAGAAACAAAACTACCCTCTCCACTTCCTCTAGACCTCCATACCCTCCTTGGTTTGATGATGAATGTCACTCTCAACACTCTCTTGTCACACACATATGTATACATACCCCACACCTCCTTCGTTCAGCCCGACATTCCCTCCACCGTATGTTTCATTGTAAGAAACATGCCTATAAAGTTTGAGGGAAAACTACTCGTTGATCTCCTTTACAGCTCTTCCCAAGTGCCTTTTGGCGTGAATTTTTCTTCCCTCATGCTCCACCTCCTTTTTTGAATGATCTGCATCTTTGGACTGATTATACCACCACACTCTATACCAAACCTACTGATGTACCTGTTTCTATCTCCCCTCGCCCATCTACATTCACCTCTGATATGGTCCTAGCAACCATTAAGAGAATGAAGACCCGTAAACCACGAGATTTTGAAGAACTTGAATCCGAGCTACTAATCCATGCCACTGACCTAGTATCACCTACTTTGGGCAACCTTCTTAATCGCGCAGTTGTCTCCCGTTTCCCATCTCCTGGTGCACAAACATTATCCATCCTATCCATAAGAATGGTGATCCTTGAATCCTGATAACTACCGCACTATTATGATTGGACACATTATAGCAAAGTTGTACGGTACCATTCTTCAGTTAGCAGTGAGAGATGTTTCTGATTTGATAGTGGCATTGGGGGTGAAGCAGGGTTGCTCTGTTTCACCTACACTTTTTGGATTATGTATCGATGAGCTAGAGAGAGCCATCGAGGAGTGTGGTAGTAGAGGTTGCAGACTGGGTGATATTTCGATTGCCATACTTCTCTGTGCAGATGATGTGGTAGTCTCCTCGACTAAAGAGGGCCTACAAAGAAAGTTGGACTGTCTTTGTAGGCCCTCTCTAGATTATTTTCTATTTGATAACTGGTACAATTAGCATTATTGGCAATAGAAATTTGAGTAAAAGCAAGCTACCGTCCATTCTAATTCAGTAACTGTAACTAGGATTTCTAAAATTTTGTTAATAAAATAATACAAATAGGTACCAGTTAGCAAATATTTCCACGCGAAAACCTTGCTTCAGGCTCTAGGTACTCAAGTTTTTTTTGTGGGATTTATGGTTTTCAAGCACTCTCCAAAGAAAGGGCCATAAACTATTTATCCAAAACTTTCAGAACAAAATGCACAATCATGAGAACATCAACAAATAGCTTACAGAGAAATGCTCCAATTGTACAGCCAGAGAAAACATGGCAAACAACAACAGAATATGAAGTGACAAGTGGAACGACAATGAGTTTGTACGCTCAGAATTTGGAAACTCTTGCATTGAAGATTGTAAATCTCAAAATTATGTATACATTAAAAGTGATGACAATGCCGCTGTGAAGCTATCTACGGGGACATTTGCATATCAGTGTAGCTGTGATGTCAAAATCTGTATACTTAATGAAGGAAACAGTTGGACCATCTCATTCTACTTCCAAGAAGAGCACTTCGAGAGGTCCAACATGAATGATCCACAAAATGGTCAAGTGACACTTCATTTTCACGTTGTGCAAGCTTATTGAGAAACATATTTGTCAGGTTGTTCTTGAAGTAATCTTGCTGATGCCTTGGCATCCAAAAATAGCTCTGCTATATCCTCCAAGTCAGCCTGCAATGACCCAGACCGTTGTTATTTTTAGATTAGCTACTACAATACACAAGTTAAAGACAAGTAGTTAATGAAGATCTCAGCCATACCTTTGCGATCTCATCACGACCGTTTGTCTTAGCAACAATGCTTCCTGGGGTTAAGAGCTGAACAGCATGCCTGAAGAAATAGATAGACCAAAATCCTGAATGAAAACTGAACCCTTGAAACGTACCATCAAAAAACCCTCTGGGAACTACAGAAAACTGACAAAAATGCCAATTTACAGTATTAACACAGCTACAGGCATCTGCATCATATAAGGCCTGTATGTTATAGACAAATTATTCCCTGAGCTATTTCAGGGTAATAAGCAGGAAAATGTCCAAGTATTCAGGGCTTAAACGCTCTTGAGACTTGGATGAAATTTAAATCGAAATATTAAATATGCAGCCAAAGGAAAAAGCTACCACAACTCAAGGAATAACTCACATATTAGTAAGTCAAAAACTTAATAACAGCCAAAGCAATCACCTAATCAGTTGGGTTGAACAACAAATGTTTTGAGTTTTTCATTTTCGAACTCTCCTCCAATGAAACCTTGACATAATCCTTTGGAACAGTGCGTGTGAGAATGAAACACAAAACTTTGTTTGAACACCATCCCAGACCCCCAGCATTCCAGCATGTAGTCCAACATTCTCATTTTACTTTTTTCAGGTATTGATCCAAAACTTTCTATTTTTATGTTCTCGAACTTCTCAGATTTCATGTATGATAATATATGAAAGACATAGCATACATAACCTAATATACATAGTCTTACATACTCAGAAATAAACAGATATCAGTATGTTCGTAAAACAAAAACTTAATCCTCCTGGTATTGTCTAGATTGTAAACACTAAGAATTATAGAGCTAAATGCAATACACTGAAGTTTATAAAGAGTATCTATACAGTACATCTATGGCTTTCTTAAATATTGAAGGAATTCGATCATTACATGAATGTTTATAACACACTTTCAATGGAGAATTCTCTAAGCAAAATTTTCAGGTTTGAAACTTTCGATATATGAACTATCTCTTTAAATTCATTAGCATATAAATTCTTCAGTATATAGATTGCCATACTTGCTGTATATGTTTCGGAACATGTTCCGGACAGATTGTGTTCTGGAACATGAATCAGAAAATCTGATGAGGGTTTCCCAGAGTGTCAAATCTTTTCTTTTTTGAGGGTTTTTTCAAATTCTTTATTGGTTGTAATTGGTATTTATTGGTTTTTATTGATAAATAATGTGTTTCAAAAAGCTTTCCACCTGGAATGAAGATGCAGCGGAATGCATTCCGCTGCATCTATGATAGATTCTACGTATATGTCTACAATATAACGACACTATGTACATAAGAATCTAGACAGTTATAAAACAATAACTTCATTAACTTTCAAAGTTTTAGTGAAAAGCGATAGCACATGCGTAAATGGAAAGATACATATAAGTTGCTAACAAAAAAAGCGTTCCAACCTTAACGATGTGCGATCTCCAATTTCTCCAAGAAATGCTAGACTTGCCTCGTCTACACCAAGCCCCTCAGTTTGAGCACGAATAGCCAATATCTGCATGCACTTAAGCCAGTTACTGTGAAAATGAGTGAGGATTCCATATTCAGGAATAACACAGCTTCATACTTGGAATGTTGCAACAGCTTCTTGTTTCTCTGATGCCAAAGATAAATGGAAAAGAATATCTGATGGGGAAGCTCATGTGTGTAGCTCAATACAATGTAAAAAACCAAAGAATCGATCATTAAAAATACATTCAATTGAGCAGCACCATAGGTAGTATTCTAACTGGTCATTCATATCATTTCCATGTCTCAGTTATTAAGGACACAGAAAATAGCTTCACATGTTCCAACTATATAAACCACAGTTCGGAAGAACATTACCTGCACCATTTCAGCCAGTGTATAAGGGAGAGTGCGAATAATAACAAGACGATCCAAAAGATCGACAGGAATCCCATGTGGACTGGCAATATCGGTTCCTCTATGAGACAAAGTGCATAACACATCAGCATCACATTTCTAAACTTTCAAAAAGGCTGGATTTACATGAGAGGAAATAGGCCATACCGAATATTACAAATGCCACGATTGGTTGCAAAAATGACTATTGGGGACAGTGAGCTCTCCAGAGCACGATTCAAGTAAGTAAAACATTCCATATCGAGCATGTGCACCTGCATATCACCATTTGAGCAAGCTTGGAACTGAATGAAAGGATGTGTCGCGAACGACCCAAAAATTGAGTCGGAGACCAATATTTGTGAAAACAAATTTGTCATTGTAGGACTAACAAAATGTTCTGTTATTAGTAAGCAATTTTGGATAGATTATACAAAATGTTTTGAAGGATAGTCACTCTCATGATAGTGAAGAAGTTGGGAAAGGTAGCAACATAGAGCCGTGTCGTGGAAAACGTGCATAAATTAGGATGAGTTAGATATAAGAAACTTTTGAACGAGCATTACAAATAGCTAAACTATGTATAAAGATAGTGATATTCCTTGAGCTTTTGCCATTCCTCATAAAACTTAAGATTGTGTGCCAAGCTTCATGTGTTAGGTGTGTGTGAGAGCTATTTCCACGTCCTTCCGTGATGGCTTGGTAACTTCATAGCATAGTTGCAGCCGCAAACCGCAAATCGTGATTTGAATTGGATTCCTAACCACGATTCGCGATCCAGGTTAGGGTTGGGAGAATAAAATATATATATGTATATATATATATATATATATATATACATGGGTATCAACTTGAAGCCCCTGGCGAGAGAAGTGCAGTTTTGTAGGTTGCCAGCAGTTTCAGGTACAGTATGGTCCATTTCAGGGTAGATATACAGCTGGAACAATGTTTTACACTGGATTTGAATCGGCTGAAAACTGTAACTGTTGAAGTAACTGGTTCGCGTGCAATATGGCTTAAACATCCAACTAATATCAAATTTGGCACGCATCAAACACACCCATTGTGGTTTGCGTACAAAAACAGTTATGTACCAAATGGTTCAGAAACAGTTAAGCACCAAACTGGATAATAAGCATGACTGAGCGCTCTCACTCTCTCTCTCTCTCTCTCTCTCTCTCTCTCTCTCTCTCTCCCTCCCTCTCTCTCTCAATAGAGCACCTGCTGCTGCGCCTCCTGAGCCCCGTACTACATGTTGCTGCGCCAGTACTGCTACACTGCTCCTCGCGGATCCCTCCAACGCTATGGTGATCTATAGCTGCTGCTTGCGGATCTGAGCGCCCTACACCTGAGCGGAGTCTGCTTGACTGCCAGTGCTACCATCATGCCCTGCCTCCATAGCAGATTGCGGAAGTTACTCATGGGGGAGCTCACTCCTTGCTCGCTTGCAGGTTCGCAAGTAGCACCTCCAACCGCACCATCTTCTTCGGACTCCATCGTTTCAGCCTCAACGACTTCTGCATCTCCAGCTACGTCTGCTCCAGGGTCTAGATCATATCTGCCTCACGCCATCCCTATCTCTCCTTCTCAACGTTGCTCTTTCCTTAACCCGCTATCAGGACTCGATGTTTCTATCCACTCCAACGACAGATCTGACTCATCTGATCCCTCTATTGTGTGAAGACACCAACAAGCTATACAACATAGTGGAATATCAGAAGACAGTGATCAATGCCCAGCAAAAGACAATCCAGCAGTTGCTTTCACATATGCAGCGACTCAAATCTTCCATAGCAGATGTTAAGAAAGAGGTCATAGAGGCTAAAGAAAGAATACCAGACAAAAACACCAATTCCGTGAAAGTGACCAGGATTTTAGAGGACTGCTTGGGACGTATTACCTCCTATGGTGAGCATTTATTGCAGTTTGGAGAGACCCATGAGTTAGCCATTTATAATGGCCTAACTTGCCGGCCAGATTCAGGCAAATATATTTGTCATCCTATAGTACAATGCAATCATCGAACTCATTTGGATCATTTTGCTTGTCGTGAGGAGCATTAATAACTATAAATAGCTCTTTAATGGTACATAGTGTCGTTGATTACCTCATGGGGTCACCATCCTCCATACCTCTCATCTCTGATTTTCATATCTCTCCCACCACCCTCTCTGATCATTCCTTACCACCTCTCTTCATACCGCCGCTTTTCTAGCCTTTCCGTTAAGCCGTCTTGCTGACCTTCTCTTCAGCTCTACTTCGGGCGCTTTTTGGCATGAGTTTATCCCTCGTGCTCCACCACCTCTCCTAAACGACCTCCGCATATGGGCCAACTATGCTACCAGCCTATGTACCATACCCACTGACGCACCCATCTCTATCTCTCCACCCCCTTCTGAGCTCGCCTTCTTCACCTCCGACATGGTAGGATAGTACATTGATGAGCTAGAGAGAGTCATCTCACAGTGTGGCGGAGATGGTTGCATACTTCGATATTCTGATTGTCATCCTCCTTTATGTGGATGATGTGGTACTAGTATCTCCGACCAGAGAGGGGTCAGCTAGATTGCTTATAGGGCTTTTGTACCAGATGGGGATTGGGGGTGAACTTTGCGAAGACCAAGGTTATGGCCTTCAACACTTCTCGAGCTTTCATGCAGCGTCAGGAGCTCACTCTCGATGGGCACACCTTAGAGGTAGTTTCGTCCTACACTTATTTGGGGATACTTTTTTTTGCTCCTACCTTACAGCATGAGACAGGCAGCTACCACTCGACTTGAGAAGGGGCACTCCTCCCTTGTTCAGCTAGAGGGGTTTTGCTTCAGAAAGTCCATTCGAGATGCTCGTAGTAAGTGTAGACTCTTTGATACTATTGTCACCCCCACAGCCTTGTATGCAGCAACGGTCTTCCCTCATCACACTGGGCCGAGATCCTTCTTGCAGAGTTTGTTGTTCCACCCATTCAAATTGATGCAGCTTTCCAGCTTGTTGCATATATTCAAAGAGTTCAGGCGCTTCTAGATGCAGATGCAAGATATACACAAATAGCACTTGCTTCCTCACACTACCTTCACGATCAGGGATACAGGCTATCGTGGTTCTTCCAGGCATTCCACTTCCTCCTTGAGTCATTTGGTATCTCCATTGCAGAGCTCCCCTCAGGTACTCATCAGTATATCAGACGCTTCTTATATCGAGCATATCTCAATCGTACTTGGAGGCGACAACTTGGGGTTAAGTCCGCCGACTATTACTGGACTCATTTTATTGAGCTAGACATAGCAGCGTTCCCAGTTTTGCCACCCTATTTGGACTCGAGATTACCACACAGCCTTAGATTTACATTGGGACAGTTCCGCGTATCATCAAATCAGCTAACTATTGAGATTGGGAGGCTCCATGGTATCCTGCGAGACGAGCGGATTTGCCAGTTATGTTTCTTGGATGAGGTGGAATCGGAGGAGCACTTTATTTTTAGGTGCCTTGTATACTATGAGATCAGAGAGAGATACCATTGCCTGTTTCGCGACACGCCTGTCACACTATGATTACTCATAGCCTACGAGGACTTTTGTTGGTTTGCACTCATGATACGAGAGATGTTTCTATTGTGACAAGACCTATGTCAGACAACCCAGTACAGTCAAGTTTCTCAGCCTCAGATTACCTCCTTCTCTAGGAGAAGACGACGGGTGCATCTGATGATGATGATGATGACAACTTACCTGCTCATAGGGATCAGAGATAGCCTCCCACTCATACTCATGTTGCGGCACAAGCTACGCAACCTATCACGAGGAGACCTCATCCCCCTAGACGACGTCAGCGACCACCACCGGCCGTTCATTCTGCAGCTCGTATTACATCTTTCTACAGCATCAAGATGATAGTGTCATACTTCATTCATGACATTTAGACGTACCTAAGCTCCCAGATGTTTCACATTTCATGCTTCATATTTGATTATATCATCACATTTATTTCAGTTCACAGTATTTAGATATGTTATTTCTATTACTATTTTCGAGACGTTTCGTACGCTCCCACTATTACCACATACTTGACAGGTCCATTTACTAGTCTTATATGCCTTTTGGCATGGACAAGACATTAATAAAGCTCTCTCTCTCTCTCTCTCTCTCTATGTGTGAAAAGAAATGTAGGGCCAAATGGCACCATAATGGAGTACAATGATGTCTGATGAATAGTATGAAAACTAATATACAACTAAGACTTCGGCTCTTCTTGATAATCCAATGAGTTTGTGCTACCTAAATCAAATGCGTCTGCGGATGACTCCGAGGGTGACATGTGTCGTGGTGAGTTCCCACCTTTGCCTCTACCTCTTCCTATGCCTCTATTGCCCCTGCCTGTTGCCTAGCCTCCCTCTCTCTCTCTCTCTCTCTCTCTCTCTCTCTCTCTCTCTCTCTCTCTCTCTCTCTCTCCTTCCTCAGCAGAGCAGGCGGTTAAGCTCTTGCACCTGTACCCTCTTCAAAGCTGGAGGTTAAGCTCTTGTATATTTGCTCTTATATGCTTTTTATGACTCTATGTTAGATGTGTCTTTAACTAACTAGAGAGAGTTCTATATTGTCTTTTCCTCTTAGACTAGTGATTTTTTTATGTTGTCCAACATGGACAGTGATCCTACGAGATATGTACTTATTTACTTTGTCTTATGTGCCCTTGGGCACTCAACAAACATTAATACATCTCTCTCTCTCTCTCTCTCTCTCTCTCTCTCTCTCTCTCTCTCTCTCTCTCTCTCTCTCTCTCCCCTGCCCCCCTCTAGCTGCCTCCAACCGCTCCCCTCTGCCACTCCCTTTAGCTCGGCCTCTCATCTGTGATCTCAGAGCACGACATCCCCACGTACAGCAGAGAGGGATTCGGCCCAGGTCGCAGCAGGCCCTAGAGCTGGCAGAGATAGCTTGCATGCCCAGTGTACTAGACATGTTGGCTGATTTTGTTTATGAGTGCGGCATTCCTTTTGCAGTTGTTGTGACACATGCACATTCATGGAGCTTTGTCATCTTGTCACATCAGTGGATACATGGAGGCCTCCCAAGAGAAAGGCATTGCGCATGAGTCTCTTACGTTGGGAGGAGGAGAGCATCACGCAAGCGCTGAGTTCCATTTGCACAACATGGCAAATGTAAGAATCCTGTCCTTGAAATTTTGCATGTGTTTCATTTTGGAAGAACATAGTCTTTGCATATGTCTAATGAATGATGGATATTTTTTGGTAGATATGGATGCTCAATATTGAGCGATGGATGTTGTCGACGATCCGTCGTCAATATCCTGGTCTCTTGCCACTTGGCATAATATTCTTGCGCGGCATGGATGCCAGTTGAGGTGGTGCAACCATCATAGCCGACTTCATCTATGAGGCAGTCTTGTAGTTGCTGATATTGGGGCCGAAACACATGGTTCAAGTTGTCATAGACAACACGAATTGCAGGCAGATTGGAGTGATGCTGATGACGGACTACCCTAGCATTGTGTGCACATTGCATTGATCTCCTCATGCCCGACCTCTGCGCACTTCCATGGATTCACAAGGTATATATATCTCTTTGCCAAGCTTACCATTTTTTGTGCTTACCGTGCTGCTCTTAGCTCCTGACCCCCCTTAGCCATTTTTTGAACCTTTTGTTGGATGTCTATCTCGCATATCACTTCTCAAGCCATGTGACTAGTCAGCTTCATCACTAAGAAGAAGCGCGTGTTCGCCCTATGCCCACCATTTATGTAGATCAATTCCACATACTCTTCTACTTTCTAGAATTGATGTATTGAAGAGAAAACTTCGCTGCCTTCTTTGATTCCAACATGTTATGGGCCCACACCCCATGGGTTTCACAATTTCTAAGAGCAGTGTGTTTGTGTAGAAGCATCGTGTCTTTCTTTGAGAGGATGGATGTGAGATCAGCCTTGGAAGTGGAATGGCAGAACCAGGACAGAGACATTTGACATGTTTTTTTTTCTTAGAGGTTTTCCAAAAAGACGTTGAAATTTTTTAAATTGTACAAAAAAAGCCATTATATGCTATATAATGAAAAGCATCAAATGAAAGAGCACAAGACAACCTTACAATATCATTACAAAGATGTGACATATGTCAAAGATGTCATGATGTGAAAAACTACATAAAATCTAAAGATTTTACTTAAATCATACATTATATGATTTCAAGAGAATGGAGTTTGCATATTTATTATTCAGCCAACATGCTTTATATAATCCCACGATTTACAATTTCCAGGTTTTATAGCAATTGTCATGTAGTCTGCATTGTCACTCTACAATACGACTTTGAAAAGGAGTTCTACATTCCAACTAGTAACAAGAAGTTTCTATTACATTATAAAGCTAAGTAAACCTAAAGGCTAAGCATCCTCATGTGAATTATGGGCCCGTGATGCCATCCCGTGCTCGATCATCCTCAAAATCGGAGTCCTGTCTGACCTCCAAACCCTCATCATCCTCACTTGCCAAATCTATGACAATACTAGGTCTCCTCAATGTCTTCCCGCTCAGCCTCAAGAACAATCAATCGCTCCTCATACTCTCCTATCCAGGCCTTCCAATTCCAGTTCTAACTTTTGAAGATCATGGATCATGACTTTTGATCTTTGCAAGCAACCTCAAGCTGAAATGGATATTAACCAACTTCTCCATAGTGGTTGTCAATCTACAGATCCGAGCCTCATCACACCACCTTGCAATTGAGACTGGATGCTTCCAAGTTATTCCTAGAGAGAAGAAGATTTGCCATTTATGCTCCTTAAGTGAGGTGGAGTCTGAGGACCACTTTATCTTTGATGCCCTACGAGATCAAAGGGAGATACTATTGTTTATTTTGTGATACACCTATTTTGTTGCATTCTCTTATCGCATATGAGGACCCACGTTGTGTTACACTTATGGTACGAGAGGTGTTCTACTGCAACGAGACCTATATTAGACGAATTAGACTCACCCTGATACACTAATTCAGATCACATCTTTTTTCTTTAGAAAAAGACCACAGACAACAGATCCAAAGTCACATGATGATGACATTCCTACACAATGGGACCAGAGATAGCCGATCATTCAACGCCATATCGCAGTCAAAGCTATGCATCCTACCTTGAGGACACACACCTCTCATAGATGGCCTCCTTGATGACATCAGTAGTTCGCCTAGATATACCTCTAGCAGCAACTTGTATAACAATTTTCTTAAATTGCAGCAAGATATAAGGACATTGATTGATGACAGGTCCTATACCATTATCTCATTTTTTGTAGCAAGACACATTCTATAATGTATTTCATTAATGCTTTAGTACTTACGTGTACTATTTTCTTTACTATTTCAAAGTCATTTCATATGCTCCACTAATACTGCATACTTGACGTGTACCTTTTCATTTGGCAAATGTAAGACATTAATAAATCTCTCTCTCTCTCTCTCTCTCTCTCTCTCTCTCTCTCTCTCTCTCTCTCTCTCTCTCTCTCTCTCTCTCTCTCTCTCTCTCTCTCTCTCTCTCTCTCTCTCTCTCTCTCTCTCTGGAGATGGAGATGGAGATGGCGATGGCGATGGCGTTGCAGTAGGAGTGGCTCTTCCTTGTCTATGGCCAGGAGAGGTAAGGGGAGCCCACGCTCCCCCCCCCTCACGGACTTCTACTCGTGGCCAGATGGCTCCTTCACCATCGCTGAGTGGCCAGGAGCCTCCATCGCGAGTCTCTACAGATGACCCATCGCTAAGTGGCCAGGTATCGCGGGTCTCCACAGTTGACACATCGCTAACCAGCCAGGTATCGCGGGTCTCTACACCATCGCTAACTGGCCAGGTCTCTCCACCGCGGGTCTCCACTGATGAAACCAGCTCCATCGCTGCACCAGCTCCACCAGCTCCACTGATGAAACCAACTCCACTGATGAAACCAGCTCCAGCTCTGATATCATCCACCAGCGCTGCATCCGTCTCCAGCATCGATGCAGATCCGTTGTCTCCTAGTGCTACAACTCCTCCTCTGTCCACCAGCGCTCCAGATTCCAATGATACCAAAGTCTCTTTCTCGCTGTCCACCAGCACTACAGAGGCACTAACTTTTGTTTCCAATCAGTATGCCAATGCTCCCAATGTTGCTCAGAGACCTAGTGATGGCACTGTTGTGGTTACAGATGGAATCATATGCGATATGAAAGATGAGACAGTGTTGCCTACAGTCCATACTCCTTGCCATCCACCTGCTCACTCCTCTTTCTTGATACCTGAGCGGTGATTTTAGAGACTTTTGTGCGGAGGGTGATCTCTTCCTATTCACAGAGACACATGAGAGTCCGGAAAGAGGTCTACCTGTTGTTACGGGTTTTTGCTGGTACTCTGCACATCGGCGGTCGATGAGAGCATTGACAAATCGGGGTTCTAGTGGGGTGGCCTGCTTAGTCCACGACTTCATTCGGCCTTGGGTCGAGTTGGTGCATACAGATGAGCGAGCTCGCTATATTTGGATTCAGGTGGACCGGACTTTCATGGGATTGACCCGTGACCTCTTTCTGGCCATTTGTTATTTTCCACCAGACACCTCAGTTTTCACAACAGATGAGTTACATGGATATCTCTTCAGACATTATCCGATATGAGGAGCGGGGTTATGTTCTTTTAGCTGGCTTCAATGCTAGGATTGGATCCAGGCAGACAGAGTTCCATAGAGCAGAGGATGATTCACAGCGGATACATGCTTTAGACTGGGATGATCTTGGCCTCCGGCGACGATCAGCAGATGCAGAGGGTCCAGTTACTGCATACGGAGAGCAGATGCTTCGGTTGGACGAGGCTCATGGATTGGCCATTTATAATGGCTTATTGCAGTGGCCTGATTCAGGTGACTTTACTTGTTTTCCACACAGTGGAGGGAGTAGTGTTGTTGACTATTTCATGGGATTGTCGTCTCTCCTCCCCTACATTTCATCTTTCCTGGTTCACCGTACCACTTTGTCTGACCACTCATACCTCTCTCGCTATTTTCCTCTAGACTCCTCCTCCTTTGCTGGATCCCTCACCTCCTTACTTCACTCTTTTCCACACAGTGAATCACTAGAGTCATAAGCCGCCTTCCTCACCACTTGTCTCCACTCTGCGGCTACTTTGGCTTTCCCCTCTAAACCTCATAAACACAAACCAGTCCATCCTCGATCATCACGACCTTTCCACCCACCGTGGTATGACGCGGAATGCCGATCCCTTCACCACTCTGTCACACATGCTCGTTCCCACGCTCGCCATCTCCTCCGCTCTTCACGGCAATTGTACAACCACACACTCCGTCGCAAAAGAGTTTATCCCTCGTGCCCCTCCCCCTCTTCTAGACGATTTACATATTTGGACCGACTATGCTACCCAGCTTTACACTATACCCACTGATTTGGTATCTCTTTATGTATATTTGATAAAGATTGCAGAGTTTCATATCTACAAATTACCACTCATTTCCACCTCTAATTGTGTAATCTGTGAAGTTACTGCATTCAGGATTAATCCTGACACATTGGTTTCCTATACAAAATCTATTCCTAAATTCTTATATCTCATTCATAGAACCCACGGACCTCAGAACCGTGGGTCTTGGGAACCGTGGGGTGAACCGTACCACGGTTCATAAACCGTGGTACGGTTCCTGTATTTAATTAATTAATTGCTTTTTTGCCCCCAAAAACCCCTCCCACGGATTTTTGCCCTCATTTCACTGTTTTTGGTTTGTTTTTGGGAGTGGGAAGTAAAAAAAACATGCCATTCAGTAACTAATTAAATGCATAGAATTAATGAACCGTGGGCAGTTCACCACGGTTTTGAGAACCGTACAGTTCTCAAATTTTTTTGGCCAAAACCGTGGTGAACCGTGTAGTTATTAATTAATTAATTATTTTTTTATCTTTTTTAAGTTCATTTTTTATGAAACATTAATTAATTATTTATTTATTTATTTATGATGAACCGTACGGTTCACCCCACAGTTCTGAGAACCGTGGGTACTATGATTAAATGCTATGCATGATGATGATGATTTGGGTATTCCTGCTCCTGGGTTGGAGACCATGGCTGAGGCAGAGCTTGAGGCAAAGCTTGAAGGCCGATTGGTGTACAGCCGCAGCCTCATCTTACAATAGCTGCACCACGGCCTACTCCTGCCATGCCAGAGGGTTCCACTCATAGACCCCTTCTTCCAGCAGGTTACTATCCACAAGGAGCTGTCCCTGCCCAGCCTGCAGTACATCCGTATTCATACACTCTGCCTACATTTAGGGTGCCTGCATCTCGTGCCACACCCATTCCTGCATCAGCGGTACCTCCTACATCTGCTTCCACACATCGCCAACTCGGTGGCGTCCAGGAAGTCCTCCAGGATCTGGCAGGGGGTCTTCCCAGAGAGGCAGAGGTTCTAGTCAGACAATGGCACATAGACAGAGATGGAGGCCGCGTGGCTCTGGCAGAGGTACATCTCGCATCACTTTGTCAAGGACACAAATTGAGGGAGAGGTTTTACATGACTTCACTCAGGCTGTGACAGAGGAGGATGAGTTAGATGATTTTGATGATCCGGATGCCACACAGGCATTTGAGGACATGTTGTAGATGTTGTTATGTTGTTCATTTTTTTTCCATTCACACTGTGTTTTTTTGAGGTCAGACCCCAGCCGTATGTGGCGGGTTCTATATGATGAGATTATATACAAAGCATTTCACTTGGTTTCCAGATGGATGGCTAGTTGATGTGCATTGTGTACACTGATGAAATGGTTTACTAATAGCCTCCCCCCCTCTCTGTCTCCCTCTCTCTCTTAACAATTTGGGTATTTTTTCAACTTTTTTGCCTTTTTTTTGGGCTGTTTTTGGGGATGGGTAGTTAAAAAAAAAAGGCCATTAGATAATTTGAACTGAATAATCTAAACTCCCTACAAATCTGCTTTTTTTGGCATTTTTTTAGCATTTTTTTGGGCTATTTTTGGGGGTGGAAAAAAAAATTAATTAATTATTTGTACGGTTCACCATGGTTCCAGGTTAAATTTTCTGAGAACCGTACGGTTCACCATGGTTCCAGGTTAAATTTTCTGAGAACCGTACGGTTCACTGTACGGTTCTCAGAACCGTGGTGAACCGTACACGGTTCATTAATTCTATGATGTCATTATGATCGAGTTCATGATGTATCTGATAGATTAAAGTTAATGTAAATTTTCTAAGACCCTTTAGGAGGGATTAAAGATTATGAATTACAACTGCTTTGAAGCCCTATTGTTCATGAGACCGTTGCATAATGGAAAACTATTTATTTTTTCAGGTTAGTGAACATAGCAACTTGCAACTGAACTGTAGACCCAAAAGATGTGAAATACAAATGCTTTAGAAAACTTGTAAACTCTCATCTCTACTCAGCTCTACTAGTCATTAAGTTTTTGTCAGCTTGACATAGATATTGTTACCTCATCAACAAATAGAACGCCCGGTACCAATTCTGCCACACCTTGATCTATATATCGATTGACAACCTGAAATAGCCATTGGTAACAGCATACATAATGAATAAAACTGTAATGCACAAGTATGTCTAACTCAATTTCTCCACGGACAATGAGGGAATATGAGGCCTACAGAGTAAAACTTCAAAAATAGCATTCATGGAACATTTGGAAGAAACAATCATGTATGTGAGCTAAAGAAGATCAAAAAAGTTGCAAATTTCAACATTGAAATCCTGTAAACCCTTACAAAAACTAAATTCTTTAATCACCAAGCCACATACAAAAGACGACCATCAACGCTAAAACCTAGTAGCAATCTCTTACCACAATAGAACCCTCACTTGAAATGAAATTCAAAGAATCATTTAATTCAAAGTATCCGAACAAACTTGAGCTGCAGGATGAACTTTAGGGATCATCCCTTCTCGTCCCATGCACTCAGCCATTCAAATAAGAAAAACTATATGGTGAAAGACAAGAGAATTGACGTTTTGTGTTCCTAGATGGGGTTGTTATCTTAATAAAGAAATAATCCTAGTGCTTTCAAATACAAACAAAAGTGGTGATCATGTGACAGTAAATGTACATCAAAAGACATTGGTCAATAAGATCCCTTGTTCAATCAGAAATTGTTGATGACACAAGAAGCTCGTTTCATTACGCTTACCAACCTTTTGAGCCATCTTTCTAGAACTTGGATCACCCATCCAATCTTTATTTAGTACTTTCTTTTTTTACATAGAGCATTCATTTGGTTTCGCGTAAAGAAACAAAATATGATGGGAAGGTAAAAACTTTTAAGAAACGAGTTCAGGTCTGACAGGACGTAAAACCAGAAACTTGTATCTTCAAAATGTTTGTGATGTAGAACCAACCGGCACAAAGTAACCACCCCGGCAGAATGTCATATCAAATCTACCAAATAGATAAATAGCCAACAATATGATCAAAAGTGACACCAAAGAAAAGCACAGATCCCATCATGGGCACCTAAGAACATTATAAGACTCTGATCTAACCAAATATACCACAAAGTAGACTACTACTAGTAGTACTCGGATAACATGCAATAAAAGAAGTAGGTCCCTCAACACTAAATTACACTCTTGGAGAGGGTGATTGATCTTCCTTTAACGACTACTAGCTCCCCTCCCATTACTTGCAAAAACAATGATTCCAAACAAACATATATTTTCCAGATATTTTGGGCAAAGATAAATTGACAATGCTTTTCTCCAACAGTTGGCCATCTACTTGCCATCCTTTTATCATTTACCCACTCTAAGGGCAGTTTCAGATTCATTAACCCAAGTGTTGCAGCCACTGCACTTGCCAAGCAAAAAAAAGCCTGAATGGGGGGGAAATGACATACCCCTACCTTTTCACACTCGCCTAGGGGGGAGGCAGAAACCACCAAGATTTTCAAATCTCAAATTCATTGGCTGGGAGTGGACTTGCCGCTTGGCAACTGCACTTGCCTTGCAATGTAGCCAAGTCCAAAAAACAAGCTTAATGTTGTTCATTATGTAGGTATGCAGGCCACCATGGGTACACAGCATCCAATAGTACAGCCTTTTGATTCGCCAAAAACAGGTTCTTTCAGGATAGAGTAAAGCTTTGATATTCTAGTTCATCAGAATCTTGATGGCAATAAACCGGAAAATTGGTTTGGCAGGCTTGAGACGTATTTCAAGATGTACCCTAAGAGTGAGGTATCATATTATATGTTCTTTAGGTGGTACAGTCTGGAGGAGATGATTGAGATCCACGAAAAAAACTTAGCTTTTGAGAATAGAACCAAGACCATCAAGCTAGCAAATGCAGACAGCCCAACTGCCATACATGTTCATGAGGCGGATGACAGAGATGACTTCGAGCTATGTGACCAGATCTTAGTGGAGCTACTAGAGCTTCCAGAGTTCCAATCATCTTCTGCTATAGAGTGCTATGCACAGCTAGCTTATGTCACTTGGACTACTCGAGTGGGACCATGACATGTTCGGGTACTGGTTCATATATTAGGCAAAGAGGCATTGCTTTGGCTGTACATTTGCAACCAAAGTGTTGCCTTCATCACAGAGGCCGACTTATACACGATTCCTATCAGGAGGTATGGCATTATATTGAATGCTGATTGGTTTGATTCACTGGGAGAAATGACTTTGGATTTTGCACAGCAGTGTATATCCATCACATGGTACACATTTCATGGCATTGATTCTTGAGATGATTACCACCTTATCCATGGTAGCTACTATACCTCATGCACTCAGTAACTTGTTATAATATAGTATCAATGTGTGTTTGATGATCCCTGGATACTACCACCCTTGTGGGATGTTAATCATCAGATAGATTTACTTCCAAGAGTAGTTCTTGTTTTTCTAGACCACCATAAATATATGTCCAGGTCGAGTGTTAGGTATCCGATCTTTTCCATAATGAATTTTTAGTAACTGATCAAAGTCTTCTGATAACTACAACCCTTGTATCTTGCCTACTAGATTTATTGTTGAATAGTGCCAATCTTGTTGATTTAATGGTGGCTTTGCTTATGAGTCTCGTGAACTCCGATCCTATGAAACCGATTATAACACTCATAAAAAGGAGTTGCCAGTCAGTGTTAAACTTCATTCTTGAAATCATTTGTAATGTGGAGCTATTTTGCAGTTTTACTCGCATTATCGAGACAATGTCGAAGGTCAAAATTGTTAGGGACCCAACTCCCTTGGCTCCCAAACCCAGACTTGAGATTGGACGATGACTGGGCCTGTAGACTTGACCGATGACTCGTGAACCTGCATGGTTGCCACGTGTCATGATCCAGGAGTGCACATGGCTTGGAGTCTCTCTCCTTGGAGGTATACAAGGGGAGGAGGGCTCATTTGCCATCCATTCTATCTACCTAGGAGGAGGTGGATGGAGAGCGTGTGCACGGCCAGGATGTATGCTAGCGTGAGGCAGGAGATGGCTGAGGGCCTAGGCAGTGGTATGGGACACCGTCTAGGATAGAAGTCGGATCCAGCTTGATACGGTCACAGGCCAGGGCACGGAGGGTGGACCCGGATTAGGTCCTACGGTGGGGTGGAACGTGAATCGTTCGGTCTCTTGTGGTTAACCGGCACCTAGAGGTTTGCAGTAAGTAGGGATTGTAACATATGGTATCAAAGCCACTGCATGCTGAAAGCGGGTGCGTTGATCCGTAGTAGTTTTCTTGTAAGTTACGATGCTTTTGACGGATTTCAAAACGGGCGTAAAATGCATTTTTTATGCACTTTTTAGTGTTCTTCTTTCCATTGTTTTTTTTTTTCGTAAATTTGATGAAAAAGTTTAAAAAAAACAGTTGGGGGCCCAAAAAGGACCTGCCACATGGCACTGTCCAGGAAAGGACAGGTGGCGCAGGCTTTTGAAGTTCGTTTCCGCTCAGATTCAAGCAGAAATCTGTTGCGATGGGCCCTCCTCAGCGCATCAAAACTTATACTGGTTGTTCGCTGACTGACCAGCGATGGTCTCCAAAAAATAGATCGAAAATCTGGCCCGTGGCACTGTTCTGGCCTGGACAGGTGGCAGAAGGCAGTGGTTGCCACTTTTGGGGCCCTCCCGATGACAAATCATACATTTTCCTTCACGAGTCCCTGTTTTCCAGCGCTGCACTATCTGGAAGGGAAGAAGAAAAAAGAAGGGGAGAAGGGGGCTGTAGGCCACCTGGCAGGTTGCTAGGAGTTGGCCAGGGGGCTGAGGTAGATGCCTAGTTGGCAAAGCAAAGCCACTTGGCAGGGGAAGAACAAGCATGGAGAGGGAGGCATACCTCTCCTATGCTAGTTTTTTTTTGTTGAAAAGAGATGGAGGTGGTGGTGCATCCTTCTCTTTGCTCTCTCTTATTCCTCTTGGCAGCCATGGACAATACCATTTGGTTTGTGAAGAGACAGCAAGAGTAGCATTGTATCTACCTTCCTTGAGTAGCTTTTGATTCTCTTCTATCATCTCTTTCTTAATTCACCTCTCTTCTCCTTGTAAAATGAATCCTACTCCTACCATCCAGCCTATGTCCCCTGCTAAGGAGGTTACTGTATCTACCTCTGCTTTAGACCCTGATGCTTTGATGCTGGCAATTAACAATCTACAGCAACAGATTGTGGATATGCAAGCTAAGCACAGTCGGGATCAGCAGGATCTCAAGGAATTGACGCAGCTAAGGCAATTGGTGCATCAACCCTTGTTCACTCCTGAAGTTTTTGTTGGGGAAAAGAAGGATAGAACCCCGGAGGTGGTCTTGCAATGGTTGGATCGATGGAATTCGCACTTTTCCATGCACGATTCATCCGAGGATAACAAGATCAATCTCGCAGTCATGTACCTGCGAGGTAAAGCATTTACCTGGTGGCAAGATATCAGGGGTAAGCCTGAAGTTCCTAGGAATTGGGAGGATTTTTGTAAGGCCTTTAAGGCGGCCTTCCTTCCCATTCTTGATGATTTTGAATTTGACCGTCAATATGCAACGATCCATATGGGGAACCGGCCTCTGGATCAGTATTTACAAGATTTTCAGGAGGTCTATTCTCGTTTTGCAACTAGAATAGATCCTTTGTTAGTAAAGTTGCATTTTATACTTGGGTTGCCAAGAGACTATCAGCTAGAGGTCAGGAGGAACCAGCCTCTTACCCTCAAGGATGTTGTTCACTTCGCCAGAATCTACGATGATACTCGTATGATGGCTAAGCCTGAGACTGGTGTCTTGCCCGATGTAAAGGGTAAAAAGCCTTTCTTTCCAAAGAAAACGAAAGACAAGGCCAAGGATGGGTCTTCGGGTTCAGGTAAGTCGAAGAAAAGATCTACCTTGGACCAGGAAATCTTAATGAAAGCCAAAAGCGACAATCTATGCTTCAACTGCATGGAACCAGGTCATGTCGCAAAGGAATGTCCAAAGAAACGGAAAGCTAAAGGGGCATCTTTTAAGACGCCAAGTAACTCTAGCATATCTAGTGTAGATCTTTCCTTTGCTGGTAATTCTGTGTGCGAGCATTGTTGTTTTAATACGGCTGTTTTTGGCCCTCATGACCTCATTCGGATGAAGGGGGTTGTGGGTGGCCAAGCCGTAACTGTTTTATTTGACAATGGTTCCACAATCAGTTGCAGCGGATCGCGATCCGCTGGAAAATTTGCATCCCACAGCTGTGGGGATCCCGGATCGCAAAAAAATTTGCAAATATTTTTTTTTATTGTGGAGGGATCCCCACAACTAGTTGCAATAAATGACCAACGAATAGCAGCAGAAATACTGAAGCAGATACAAATGAAATGATTAGCCAATGTTATATCTGCAAATCCGTATCTGCAAAAACAATTTGCTTCAGTATCTAATTGAAGTGACTAGCAGATATTGGGGATTAACTATCTGAAATCAAGCAATAGAATTGCTCTTTTGAAATCCTTTCAGATGATACCCATATTGGCAGGTTTGAAAAAAAAAACAAAAAAAAAATTGCGTTCCAAAAAACCCTAATGGGAAATCCCGATCGCGTTCCGGAACGCGGCCTGCATCTTTGGTTCCACACATAATTTTATTAACGCTAATTTGTTGCAGAAGCTAAAGGTGGAAACAAGGCAAAGTGACCACCGATATACAGTGAAGCTGGCAACTAGAGCAGAAAGCCACGTATGGGACCGGATAGTCCCACGTCTACCAATTGAGATTCAAGCCTATAAAGATAAATTAGACTTTCACATTATGAATCTAGATAGGGTAGATGTTATCCTTGGTAAGGAGTGGTTCTATGAGAGGAACGAGTCTATGAAGAAAAACTATGTAACACACAGTTTGTCGTTCTTGCATAATAGCTCACTCATAGAATTGAATAGAAATGTTGATATTTCTACTCCGTATATGCTTTCTGCTTTGGAAACAGTTAAATGTATGGATGCTGTTGATTGCAGTTCTTATTTATGTTGGTTAAAAGATTTTACTTACCATGAAGAACGTAGTTTGCAATTTTACAATCTCCAAATGGAACTAATGTCTAATAACCTAAAGCAAGAAAACTCACCAGAAGGTGAAATTTTTAGGAAACTTCGGCAAGAATTTAACGATGTGTTTCCTGAGCAGCTTCCTGAAGGTCTTCCCCCCTCTAGGGGTGTTGACCATAGTATTAAACTGATTCCTGGTAGTTCTCCTGTATCACTGTATCCATATAGGATGAGTACTACTGAAGAGGATGAGGTTTATAGGCAACTGCAAAATTACCTTAAGATGGGCCATGTTAGGCCTAGTAAATCTCCTTGGGGGGCAACTGTGCTCCTCGTTGATAAAAAAGACGGAGGTACTCGTCTTTGTGTGGACTTTAAAAAGTTGAATAAATTAACGATTAAAAACCGTTATCCTTTGCCGCGAATGGATGAGCTGGTTGATCGATCGCATGGTGCAAAGTACTTCACCAAAATCGATTTGAGATCAGGGTATCATCAGATTCGCATAAAGACTGAGGATGTTGAAAAAACCGGGTTTAGAACTAGGTACGGCCATTATGAGTGTCTGGTTTTACCATTTGGCTTGCTCTAGCGACTTTCCAACAGATGATGAATGATCTTCTTCGTCCATATCTGGGACCCAACTCCCTGGGGTCCCAAACCCAGACTTGAGACTGGATGATGACTAGGCCTGTAGACTTGACCGGTGACTCGTGAACCTGCATGGTTGCCACGTGTCATGATCCAGGAGTGCACATGGCTTGGAGTCTCTCTCCTTGGAGGTATACAAGGGGAGGAGGGCTCATTTGCCATCCATTCTATCTACCTAGGAGGAAGTGAATGGAGAGCGTGTGCACGGCCAGGATGTATGCTAGCGTGAGGCAGGAGATGGCTGAGAGCCTGGGCAGTGGTATGGGACACCGTCTAGGATTGAAGTCGGATCCAACTTGATACGGTCAGGGCACAGAGGGTGGACCCGGATTAGGTCCTACGACAAGGTGGAACGTGAATCGTTCGGTCTCTTGTGGTTAACCGGCACCTGGAGGTTTGCAGTAAGTAGGGATTGTATTTGTTCCACCGTAGGCGTAGACTGATTAGTAATAAGCTATCACGATTACAGTCTATGTAAGAGCCAGATTTTATAGCAAAATAAGATGCACTATTATCATAGTGCAATGAGAGTAGATAGTGGTAGCTTTTAGCAACTGAAATTCATCATCTTCTATACAGACTACTTTCACTCTTATCTTGTTCTATTGTTTCTGTTATTCATGCTTATTATGAATTAAAGTTTCTGATTTTAAAAACTTGCATAACCATTGCTGCCAAATGCTAGTACTAACTCTATCAATGTGAATCATAAGAGGTCTACTATCACATACATACAGAAACTCTACTAGCATGAGCCATTAGAACCATGTTCCACATAGGAGAGTAGCATGTGAAAATTAAACCACATCACTCTGATGGTCGAAAAGGTCATTGGGAAAGAGAAATGAACACATCCAAGCCGAATACGAGTTGTTGGCAATTTCAATCTCTCATGTATCTTCAACAAATTTGCCAAGGAATACGAATGGCAGAATGTTTGAACCCAACAACACAGGCATGTCCATGGGGGCGTGGGTAACAAAGGCACAAAGGAACGCCATGCATGATGCCATCATGTCTTTTCTTGTTCTACTGAAATGGATGATTGGCTACCACAACTTAGTTTCATCTCCAAGCCATAGCTACCCTAAACCCACAACATAGAATTATGCAAGACATCTACATATTTGAAGAGACCGAATTTGCTTCTTTAGAAACCAAGCTTATCTGTGATCATCCTCCTTTGTGCAAGAATTGACAATAACCTTTCAATCTAAGGTGTGGCTATCATCCAACTAGCCAAATTACCATAGCAACTTTCAAACTATAGAGGTTTTAAACAAAGGCTAGAATTGCTCAACAAGAACTCGAACTTTGAGAATAGTTGTAGGGAGATAAGGAGGTAATCCATCGTCATCAAGAAACGTAGGCCATGATTTTCATCGAGATATGCAATGATGCGTAACAAACAGACATGAAAAACATCATAGGCCCATGTAGTAGGGTCCAGAGTTATGCCATAGAGAACTATAGCCATCAATAGTCTTAAATAGAAAACATTGTGCTTTTGGAACTTGGCATCAATGAGAGGTGTAGTATGCAAAAAGCTTTTAAAGAATTATCTTCATAAGAATTTATAGGATCATCGTTTCCATGACCAAGGGAGCATTTTCGCACCATCAAAGACCGCACAAGAACATTTCCCAAGCACATTCTCGAGCAATAAGAACATCCCCAAATGTTCTGATGGTGGGGTATACAAGAACATCATTGCTCCATAGAGTAGCATTCCATGGTAGTTACGATTTCTTCAAACTTTAAATTTTGTTTGTTACTTCGATATTTAAGAGCCTATGCATCTAAAACTGCTCTTCAAAAAGCATATTGCATTCACCACAACTATAGATCAAAATATTCATTACCATGTGCCCACTTTAGATCCTGATGATGTTTTGAATTTTAATCTTTACCTTGATGACTTTTAGGACCTTCAAAACTTGTGCTACTAGCCAAAAAGCTTACACCTAGTTTTCTTCACCTACTCAATATATTCAACTCTTGGATAGTCTTCATTCCAACTTGTTCCTTTACATGTTTAGTCTTGAATTTTCATTTCCCCTTTAATTGTAACTTATGACGATCGTAACTTGTTTGTCTTTTGCAAGTGAATTTGTACAAATAATTAAATATAAATTGATTTTATTCTATTTATTAAATAATATATATACAAACTTGAATAGCATTTTGACAAGGTGTACTGAAGTACCAAAATACTTTTATACCATACCAAGAAAGTGGTTCTACCCTATAGCGCTTTCAAATCTGAAAGCAATTGTGAATTGTTGCAATGTCGCTTAACATAAGAATCATAATATGGTTTATTCCACTTTTCACCATTTTATTGCTTGCATTTTCTGAGAGATTATTTGAAAAAGATGCATGGGTAAACTTCTTTTGATGTTAAACAAAAATCAGCAAGAAACATTTAACCTTGTTGATTTTCTTGTTGCAACTTGTAGGCTATTTTTGAAAGATTCATAGTAGAAGCATCCATGAGCACAATTCTTTTGATGTTCAAGAAAAAGCAATGAAAAGTTAACCTTGTTGATTTCTTGCCGCAACTTATCAGTTATTTCGGTTTTCTTTGGCTTCATCATTTGTCCCATCATGGATAAAATATCTTGACCTCCTTGTGGTCGCGCATTTGCAGCATCTAGATCATGCAAAGTCACATCCTGCACAGGACCAAAGAATAATGTTCTGGTGCAAAAGACACCTACCTAACTTCTTACATCTAAAATCATAAATCATAATAGACTGCTTTGTTCAAAGTTATTGTATAGTGAAAATCACACATGTTTCTCTTGATCCAAAGGTTGTCAAGGAAGCAGAAATTCAATTAACTTGATTCTTTTGTTATTTGACTCCATACTATGCTTTCCAGTGTTGTAACTATCAACAAAGAGCTTGCACACTATGAAACAAAAATTCACATGAGATTTCAATTAAATTTCTTCTTATCCCAAAAGAGGAAAAAAGCAAAAATTGCAAATCTTCTCAGACTAAGAAGTAATGTCAAGAACTACGATAAGCACTAAAGCTACTTGCTTATTTTGATTGCTTAGTGTAGGGAAAAGGGACAACTTTTCTCAAGTAGCAAATTCACCTACTACTAAAGATTTCAATCTCAATTGTAGTTATTAACAAGATCAATATGTAGAGCACCATAGGATAAACAAAATAGACAAAAACATTGATGATACTATAGCAATCTAAAACTAAGCAAAACAAAAGTAAATCTAAGGTCATGAGAACTGGCAAGTGTGCAAAGCTATCACCAAGGTATTGTGGACCATGGCAAATTATTAATATGTCAGTGAGGTAGCTTATAAGTTGCAATTGCCTGAGGGATGCAAAGTGCATCCAGTTTTTCATGTAAGTCATTCAAAGAAATGCTTGACGGAGGTGACAGCCTATAGGGCGGCGTAGTAGACTACAAGAACAAGATATAATAGATCATAGACCTGAGTGTATCTTAGAGCGGAGACAACAATGACTGAGAAATCATCTGATCCCCGAGTTTTTGGTAGTTTGGGGTAACAACCAATTCGCTAGAAGACAAAACAACTAGGAGTCATTTCACCATCAGCAAAACCCTGCAGAGATAGCGATTAGTTGCAAAACTCACTTAAAAGAAAGATTACAAGAACTTCGTATGCGGCAGTTAGAAATAGATATATAGTAGACATATTTGTGAAGGATTTCAGATCATTCAAGATCCAAATCCATGTCCCTGATCTTTGGTTACAAAGAGAGCAAACCAACAATCCTACCAATGTAAGAAAATCAGCATCTACATACAAAATGAGATGCAAACTCTAAGAGATACTGATCAAACATGAACCAAAACATAAAATATAGTTGTTGTCCGTACAATTACAGTACCCTACTATATTTCACACGTGTGGAACTGAAAATAGCAATAAATGATCATTCTACACATAGAATTGCAAGATAACATCATGAGAGTGCACCAATGAGTAGTAGAACCCAAAGAGACCCATGTATAACGATGAAATGAGAGAGAGAAGAGAGAAGATCCCTTTCTCCATGAGTTACAACAATATATAGTAGGTCCAAACCCTACTTTGCCACTTGGCTTTCCCAATATGAAAAACCCTACTACTTTAGGACTAGATTCAATGTACCCAAAGTTCAAGTTTGAATCTCTCTCTCAACTCGACTACCAACTTTTCCACACTTTCAAAAAGTGTTTATTAAATGTACTTTAAACTAATATAACTTCAAAAAGTTTATCTCTAAGTCTAAAATGAGTTTTGGCCTCAATTGACAATTTACCAAAAAATGACTAAACTTGTTGAAATCTCTCACACTCCCTTTTCAACTAGTCTTGGCATAGTTTTAACCATACTACTTTGATCCAACTTTAGAATGATGTCCATCCTAAGTATAGATCTCCTTTCTAATGTTCTAAAGTAGTTTCCATAATTGATATAGAGAATAGTGTCCAAATTGGATGTTTCACTATCTCTTACATCAATTTTACACATCAAGATATAACCAGAACATGAAGAACCAAATAGAATGTAAATGAAATGATTCCTCCATGCTTCAAATTTTGAACTCTCTGGAAAATTACAGCAACCAAATCATAAATTTGAGTGATGACCATTTGTTTGCTTGTCTCTTCCAACTTTGCCCTTTCTTGATATGTCTCCACCATAAAACTCCATGAATGAGCCTCCATCTCCATCTTGCCACAAGATATCATCAACACTTGATGACTTGGCCATGAATGAGTGACATAATGAACCTCCAATAGCTTCATTTCCATCAGCAAAGGTAATGACTCATATGATAATGATTCTTTTTCAATATCATTCACAATGACATCATTCAAAGCACATCCTACTTTGAACGCTTCACATACTTCTCTTCTTCTTGACTTGTGACTATCTCCCTCACCAAGTCTCATGATAGAACCATTTGATCTACTCTCTTTATGAAGACATGTGACTCCACTTGCTGCAAAAATGACTTTCTTGGACTCATCACAAAAAAATGTAGAAGAACCACCTCCTTCATGCATACACCTAGCAACATCTTTTTCCGTATGATCAAAGAAATCATTAACAACAATCTTTTCCAAAGAAAAACCTTCACCTCCATTTATGAAGTTAGCTCTATCTTACCATTTGCATGCTTGCACCTGCCATGAAGAACCATTGAAACACCATTAGACTTATCTTTCTTTTTGCCAAAAGAGGAAGTCTCACCTTGATCTTGTCCTTTAGACCAATTGCCTTTGCCTTTGCCTTTGCCTTTGCCCTTGAACTTGCCTTTGATGAACATAGCATCCTCTTCATAATGAGATGTTGATGTAGATCCACCTCCTCTTGATTGAAGCCTATACTCCTCATTCTCCAAGATCTCTTGCAAATCCACAACACCTGGCAAAGTCTTTCGAGTAGCGATCATCCAACAAGCCATTAAGTATAACTTGAACAAGTTCTACCTCCTTAATGCTTTCATCAATACATGCTAACTCATCATTGAATGCTTTAACATTCAAAACAAAAGCATGAGTACTCTTTTCCTTCTTTTGATTGGTAACATTCATGTTAATCATGTGTAGAGCTCTTTTAGCTCTCTTGTCATACCTCCCTTGATCTTGAGGTGCTTGAGGCCTCTCCTCCACACCTGCAACAATCTTCATCAACTCATTCATCTCCAATAAGGACTCCATCCTCACCTTCCAAGTAGAATAGTTGATTGAGGTAAGCCTATCATTGCCTTCCAACATGAATCCACCACTTGTAGCCATGTTGCAATACCTGATTTTCTTCTTTCAACCTGTTCTAATGCACAAAGCACTCTCTTGAATGTCAACGAAATCACAAAGATATGAAACCTCTCAAATCTCTTCTAGCACTTCTAACTAGAAAATAGCCCGAAATTCCGTTATTTTTTCGCACTATAAGAAAACAGGCCATTCAGAAAAGGAGTGTGGTTCAATCCAAACATTCCATGTGTTCATTGCAAAAGGAAGGGTCACTTAGCATATGAATGCTAGTTTTACAAAGTTACAACAAAAGAAAGATAAGGCAAATATTGCAAAATCATCTGATCAAAAAGATGAAGAAGAAAAGGCCTATTCAGCGTGGTGGAAAAGACCGAAAAGCTCTTCTATCAAGAGCATCAAGATTGCAACATCGTGGCCAATTCAGGAGCAACAGCACACATTACTTGCAGAAAAAGTATCCTTGACAACTTGAATGACTCAAGAACAACTGTGTTGGATGATGGAAGCCGACACAAAGTCGAAGGAGTAGGAAGCATTCAAGCACCTCAAGGGCATAAGAATCTAGAAGGTGTACTTTATGTCACAGGTTTGAAGAAAGATATGCTCTCAGTAGCTAAGATAGCAAATCTTGGCTTAAGCATTACATTTAGTGAAGTGTGTGCAAATTGATTGACAATGAAACAAAGAGTACTTCCAGACAGGGAAACCTTACAAATTATCAACAACAATGAAGATGCTCCATCGGCAAGCCCAACTACAAAGGTCCTATCCTAAGTTTGTCATCAAGGAGCAATGGCATTCTTGAGGAGGGAAAGAGTGTTGTTAGGTTTTCATAAATTTGGACCACCTATAATCAAGCCCGTGAGCTAAGGGTTTGAGTCCAAGCCAACCAGCTAATCAAATCTTATGTGTTAGGATCTTCTAAGGGCCATGGTCCTTCTTACTGTACTAGATTAGGGACCAGCAACAGCCTCAATAGATATCATAGTTGCAGCAAATCATAATGTGCTGCAAAAACGTTTCGGAACATCAATGATCCGCAACTCGGATAGCCCAAAAAAAAAAACTAATGCCTAAATCTATATATATATATATATATATATATATATATATATATATATCAAAGTACCCCACGGCACACGTTTCTTTTTTTTTTTTGGTTTTTACTCGAAAAATGACTAAAAAAAAAACATGTGCCATACCAGGTGCTTGGACCCCACTTTCTGGGTTCATTTAACACTAACTTAACTATCCGTACATTTAAAAGATAGTTTAGTTAGTGTTAAATGAACCCAGAAATCATCAATCAACGCATCATAAGAACAAGATACTGATAGAATGGAAAGGCAAAAATAACATTGCATAGAGCATAGTTGCACGAACCGCGGTTCGAATTGTTCAAACCGTTCAGAGCCAGTTCGAACCAGAATCCAATTCAAACCGAAGAAAAAAAACCCACAAAAAAACGTTTAAAAAAAGTAATTGGGGGTTCAAATCAATGAACCGGTCGAGTCGGTCTGATTCGAATCGGCTGGTAACCTTGGCATAGAGGCTAGAGCTATCTATATTGAGTCAATTACAAATAGAGATAAATTGCAAACCAAAAAGACGCGGAGTGAAAACAGTCAATATTACAAGCTTACTCGATCCAACTAAAAGGGAAGGCACCTAAGATTACAAAAACCTTTGATGGTTGATCAACCAGAGAGTGCTACAAGATTGAAGAAAGACACACTCTGCCTCTTGATAGCACTATAGGCCTTCATAGAATGGTTTTGCGAGCTCAAGTCACGGTTTGTTTACAGGTTGTGTATGGCTGAATTTCAACCACCTGTCGCATCCAAATTCCAGAAAAGTCAGCTCATTTATCCATGTCATGATTTCTAAAATACTGAAAGTTTATCCATAAAGTAGGACATTAAGTTGTCTTCACAAGTTCATCCTTATCCTCACTCATCATCCATGAGTTTGAGACCCAAGTAGCATTAAGACTGATAATTTACTTGCAATAGTTCACGACTCCAAAAGGGCTTCCCTCAAGGCTCAATATGCACTTGTTTAACAACCTACTGCTCATAAACCGACATACCTCCACCTTTTATACATTTCTCCTAAAAAACTTCAAGGAAAAGGAAAAAAAAATTAAGGCAAGTAAAAAAGAAGAATAAAAGAATTTGCATTCAGAAAAACCCTAACCCCAATTTTCGGAATGCGATCCAGATCACGTTGCAAATCGTATGCATGCAACTATGGTAGATTTATTGTATCATGTCTTATGCATAACACTCCCCTACTTTGAAAACATTGCTCGCAATGATGGCAATGTGAAGAAGAGCTGCATCCTAGATATAAACACAAAGGCTAATGTAGTTGTCACAGGGTAAGAAGTTCCACATTTACATATGTTGAAGAGGCTATTCTAGAATGTCGATGTAATAAAGCCAACCACAAAAATGCACATGCCCAAGTAGTAGCAGAAATTATAGATTCCAAGTAGAAAGTTGCAACATTTGATAACATAGAATCTACAAAGAAAGATGTTGTAATCTTCCTTGTGTTTGTTGAGCATGTGAAAAGGAAGATTGACACTTTGGCCCATCAACATAGATCGTGGCAGTGGGAGACTCCTCAATGATATATAGCTCATCATTGTTAGCATTCACCATGTGAAGACCAACATTAGGAGGTTGCGTACCCAACACTTAGCACTCTTGCACTTGGAAACATAGCTTTTTTGCACAACTTTCAGCCATCTCTGTAAGAGAAGAATATCAAACGCAATTTGGTCAAGAGGCTTCCACCTAATTGGACTATGTTGAGGTGCTTGATGTATTTTGTGTGGTAGCCCTTGTAGATGCAAAGGTGACACTAGTATCAAATATGTCATGTTGTAGTAGCTCTAGCTTTTTAAGCTTTGTCTATCTCTTGATTAGAATGCTCATGCTACAATGTTGCTGCAAAAGATATACTCTTCCATATTGATGTTGATTGAAAAGAGGCAGCATCACACCTGAGGGGTCCCATGAGGCCTACAAAATATTGTGAAATAGTCTTCTTTTGAGGAAGATTAAACAAAGGGTATGTTAGCTCTATGAATGATCAAAATCAAATAATGTATCTAGTACAAGCCTAACTCCTCAAGCTCGCCACTCCAAAACTAGTTGATGATAGAATGAATGTTCCTCCCAACCTTAGATCGTTCTTTTAAGGCTCTACCTTCTCTTCCAATATCTCATCGCTCGGTCTTGTTGATCAAGCCTTATCTAACCCTCACAGAAGTAATGTGACCTAATAATGGTCACCCTCATGCCTCGACATCGCACAATGACCCACTCGATCACCCTGCCAACTTGTCAGCTAGTTTCTCATCACATCTGACTAGCTGCAACACTGGCAACTAGGCCCACAATTGTAATTCTTGATCCCACATCTGTGTGTCAAATTGTCGCATCAAATCATTGCTTGCGACACACATAACCTTTGCTTGGGCAAGATGCATGCCTATAGTTATCGACCATCACCGTTGCTTATGTCGACTAGCCCTCTAGCAACCAATTGGTCTGAGGTCACACTAGGTTCAAGACCGGGGCCTGACATTCTTTTTCCCTTTCGAGAAGTCATCAATCCTAGATGACAAAGACTTAGTACATCTCCATGACATCTAGGGCTTCTTCCATATGTGCTCTAACATTGATAATCCTATCTAAGTACTAAGCACTCCTCGTGCACGTCATTCCCTAATCCCTTATCTCTGATCTGATTTTCAAGGATACTAGATTTTCAAAGTACTAAGCACTCAAAAGCTGCTCAACTTGGCAATCCAAGAAGATCCCTCTCTAAAGCATCCAGCTTATGAGTCCTCCACCAAGTGGAACCTCCACCATTCAAATGTATGACTGCCAGCCAAATCGTTTTTATAATATTCTTTGAATGCATCTAAAAGTCTGTCTCAAGCTTAGCTGATCGGTTTTCCAATTCACTGCTATCAGGTGAACTAGAATAAATAGTCAGTTGTACTTTATCCTTGAGACTACTTCAGATCACGAAGAAGCGAAGTCTTGTGAACATTAGGATGTACATCTGGGACCTGGGCCTGAGTAGTGGGGGCAAGGGCAAGGATAGTAGAGATAGAACTTGTATCCATCATGGCACCAGCCTTTACTGTTGCATGGAAGGTCGCATAGAAAATGCAATCAGCTGCTATATAGAATTTTGTAGCTCCCATATGTGATCATGCAGATGTTGTGTTCCGTCATGAAACAATCACAGGGCTAAAAGTTCCTTCATTGAAGAAGAACTGGCAAACGAACATGTAGCAAGCATGATACTAAACAACAAAATGTCAAAGACATTGGTCTGACAAAGGTATATCTAGCTAGGGAAAGTGATGAAAATACTCAGTGATAGATTACCAAGCTAACAGTAAAAATATGGGACAAATTTAGCAAATATGCCAATCTATGACAAAAAATCATTAAGAAATGCAACAACAGAGGTAAGTAAAATTGCAAAAAAAACTATGTACGGCTGTAAATGGCATATGAATTCAAGCAGAACCATGAATGAAGTGTATACCAGTCGTCAATGGTCAACAAATGCAAGCAAAGTTGTAGAAGAAATCTGTGTCAGCTATACAAATAAACCACTAAAAACCAGCCCATAAAGAATATAATCCGTCAGCAAAATAACTACAAGAAAAATAACTACTTTCCCCCTAGAGCTCACAGGAGGCTGTAAACTAGACTCTCAAAATCAATATGCATGCTTGTTGTAGAAAGGCCTGAAATTCCATGATCGAGGCTCAAAATATGATTCAAACCTTCTGCAATTAGTTAAGGCCCCGTCGCTGAAATCGGGGCGGCCCAACAATGCTAGTCATCAGTTCAAGAGGGTGAAATAGGAAACCAAGGCCCTGCTGACTGGAGGCAGCAGATAAAGAATGGGACAAATTAATAACAGTACTAGCAGTAGGAATGCTTGGAAAGGAGCAGAGGTGTTTACTGCGATAGTTAGTTGGAGGGTGGATGAAAACCCAAATATCAAACTAAAGGTAAGATAGAGTGTGGAGAAATTCACTATAGCAGATGTTGTTGTTAAAGAATGATCCAAGGTAGCCCCATTTTCAAAAATAAAATACTTCTCCCTGTAGCAATGAACTATGTGGTGGATTACCTCGTCCTTCAATGATGAGATGTTGGATCTCTAGAAGTTGCTTCATTTCCAATGATAAGCTGCTAAGTGCCACCTTTCCTCAACAAATGGTTGCGACTCCTCTAATCACAATGAGCTTCTAGCTAGCTTTCTTTCACCAATGGCTTGCTAGAAAAAAGGCATGATTTCTCGAACCCTGGAAAGTGCTATGATACCAAGTCATGAACAAGATCAACACATAGAGCATCCCATAATACCATAAACTGATGATCATATACAATTTCCAAACCAAGAACATCATACAATCAACAATCTCTTGATGTATAAGCCCTCCTACAAAGCGACGCCACGATAGCATCTCCTACAAAGCACTCTCAAAGAACCAGAATCATTAACTATAGAATGACTAGTATAGATTATGCTTATACTGCTTCAGAGGTCCTTAACGAAACCTTCTAAGAAGCCACCATATCAGGGCATACATTAGCATGGCATGGGTTCCAGGAGGGTTTTTACCCTACCACTTGGACCCTAGGCTGGTTAGCCTAAGCTTGTCCACCAAACAAAAATTAATAGACACTAGGGTTTCCACTCAAAATGACCAAGCAGTCAAACAAATAGAGGCCCCTAATCATGTTAGTATTGTCCTGATTATATGTCCATAACTGTTGCACTTGTTGATGATGCAATATACCAACCTCATCTAGCAAATAGCCAATCCCAAAGTTCAGGCATAACAATACCCAAGAACAAACACAAAATATGCACCCTTTTAAGTAAGCCATGCGGCCTCAAGCCACCAACTTGATCATGCATAATGTCTTCATATGTCAGCATCTCTTGTTGCTATGATAACATTCAAGAGTAGGTATGTGCACTAAAGTACATTTGCTCTATTATAAATTGAAGCATGGACAAGTAAATCGAGTATCTATCTCTTTTCTAAAGTCAAGGGTCTCACTCAACCATAATAAAGATCACCATGAAAGAACTGAGCTTGTGAATGAACTCTCTAATTCAATTTCTTCCAGGAAAGTAACATTGCTCGCTGAAAAATAACTAGAAGTAACATACTTCGACCTGATAATTGTTGGGAAGAAATGCACTACAGAGACATAGGGATGTCGGTTGATTACAACTTAACAATTGTACTCTGGAGTTGGATGCTAGCTTCCCAGCAGTGCCCATGTAGGGAAATATAGAGGATATCTCCTCGATTAAAAACAGGTACGACATAATAGCTAAGAAATTGACAATCTTTCAAATATAAAGTTCATCTAGATTTTAGCATAGCATTTTCCTATTGAAACATAAAAAGAGTCCTATCATAGGAACAAGCAGAAATTTTTGTGAACTTACGACTATATAATGAGTTTGCTAAACAGAAAGGATCCCACTTATCTTTAATCTGTATTGGCATTCTAGTCAAACGAAAGTCCTAACTTCAATCATGAAATGATGAATAGGATTATAACCAAAACCAATGACATGCTACTAGCATGACACGCAATATTTATATGTCCGATTTTCCTGCCAGTTTCACATTTGGTGCTTCTGAGTTCAAGATTGAGAAGGGACTCTTATTATTCGTTTCCATCAGTTTAAGGTTTGCAATCCTACGCTACAAGCACAAGTGACAATAACTGCTTCTTGTACTCCTATCTTTCTAGAAAGTCTTCATTCTTCCATTGAAGCTTGGTTCATTTTGAGACAGCTCTCAATCTGTATCTAGTGGGTTCCTCAGTCAATCAAGAACATCATGGCACTGTTAGTTATCTCAGACAAGACAAGCTGATCAAAGACTGGAATTGGCTGAAAACAACAAAGGGGCCTCAGTTTAACCTCCTGAATTCTCTTCTTTTATTTTTAGCAGAACAACCAAATCAGATATAAGATAAGCATGCAGGCCAGACTGCATAGCCTGAATGGGAAAATTGCATAGCTGCTCACCTGAACAATTTCTTTCTTCTTGTGAACCTCCCCTTTTGGCAATGGAACATATTCTTCCGCTTCAAGATCAAATTCTGTAACAAAAGCATCACTTCTTCCCACTCTCTTCACGGCCCCACTGTTTGCTTCAATGTATATCACATCCCCTACCAAGACCTGCAACACTGAGAGAGCCTTGTCAATGGCTTCTTCACCATCCCAACATCGATCATTGAAACACAAAATAAACTAGACAGAATCATGATGACATCACACTACTTGCACTGAAGTTGGAGACTTGTCAGATAAAAGAAAAAACTGTCATTCCAGTAGAAGTACTACATTATTTACAAATGATGACACATTGAGTGGATCAAAGGCTAAGTATAGCCACCAAGAAAGGCCATCGTGCAATAACAGATAACGAGCAATAAATACAAGCTAGTATGGCAGTTGTATGGAACCAACAATCTCCACTCACTTTCTCCTTGATAAGAGCATCATATATGGTTGGATCAAGCTTCAACTGCTTGGTGCCCTTCACGGTTTTCAATCCGATAACAACATGACTGATACTTTTTCCATAGCCACCAGTTGTGCTCTCCGTTTCTTCAGGCGTCAATTCAGTAACCTGCTTAGGCCACGTAAAAATAAGCACTGCATCAAATTTTTGGCAACCATCATGAACAATAGAATGAAATTTTAGAGCTGCATTGATTCAGAACTAGTTACAGATTTCTCACCTCTCCTTCATACACTTCTTTATTCTCTTTGATGCGCAACCCAATAGCTCTACGGAAATGTTCCATCAACACTTCTGTCTTCTTAACCTCTGAAGAGTATACCTCTGACCCCACCATGGGACAAAAAGGCACCTGCAAAAGAATTTCAGACATGACCAAGCAGAAAAAAAACCCTGATTTCTAAAAATTTCTTTCCTGTTTCAAATGTGTTTCAAATGCATTGTGAAAAGGCTTTTCGAAAAAGTCCACGAAATATTGTCACACATTTCAAACTTCACAAACTAGATTGCATTCTCCAACTTCTACTTAACATTGTGATTTATGATTTATTCATGATCGATCATCAAACATCCATCACATAATATACTAGGTAAACATTTGAATACAAATTAGAACATTGGAAAGCAAAAACAACGAATCGTTGATGTGACAATCGCAAAAAACAAAATTCGATTTTTTGGTGCCAAAATGGGTATCAAATGAAAGGTTTTTTCAAGTTTGCCAAGAGTTTCAAGACCAGTGCCGTCCAGTTTTGGGCCTTAAGTGCTTTTCTATCCTAGTTCTCAATCAAATTTGAATTGTGTGAAATAAAATCATATGAAACTGTACTGAACGACATCAAACTTGACAACAATTATGAAGCATAAGCATCCTCTCTCTCTCTCTCTCTCTCTCTCTCTCTCTCTCTCTCTCTCTCTCTCTCTCTCTCAAATCCTAAAAAAATTTGTGTGCCACGGGCTGCCTGCTCAGAAACTTTTTTATGTTTCGGGCCCGCCATCCGGGGCAGGGAACGCTGGCGATGTATTGATTCACTGATTCACTAATATATGAAACCAGCACCCTAGAACCTAAACCGGGCACCCTAAGCCGACAAAGTATAGGAATGAAGCCGGCATGTTTTTTGGTTTTCTACCATTTTTACTGGTTAAGGGTTGTGTTTCAACCTATAAAAAATTCAGTTTTATGGCAAAAAACAGCCTTAAAAATGTTATTTGAATTAAATTTTAGCCTTAAAATATATTAAAAAAGTTTGTACATAACATATAGTAATATTACATACATACTATATTTTAAAAAAAAATTTAATAACATATGCGTTCCAGTTATGGAGTCGGCTCATTACATTCACCATGTCCATTTACATTTACTTTACTTTATGCATAGGCAGGCTTTGGGCCCTTTTTTATTCATTATTTGACATTTAGACTATATGGTTGGCCTTGGGCCCTATTATTGACATTTAGACCATATTATTGGCCTTGGGCCCTATGATTCACTATATTGGTTATTTGGTCATATTACTGAGAGTGGGGGCCTTCTTGGAGGGCGCACTATTTTTCCTCTCAGTTTGGCCCTAGCCACTGGAAGCTTCCTTTTAGGGCTTCCTCTTGGCTATAAGTAAGGATTCTGTGTCATTTGTTACTTGGCTTATGATATGATCTCCTTCTTTAGTCTCTTTAAGCTTTCTCTCTCCTGCTTTCTAGGGTTAAGTCTTGCTTATGTGATGCTTTCATAGACTAAATCTAGATCAGCCGTGGCTACGTTCATAACTGTTCCGGACAGCATTCCGCTGTCCGGAACACACACGTTCCGAAACGGAACGTTTTTGCAGCGGATTGCGATCCGCTGCAACACTGTGACAGAAAATGGTCAACAAGAGAATAAACCTGATGATGACTAGAAGAAGGTGATTGAGCAGTAGGATAAACATCTCAGAAATAAAACAACCTAGATACACAATGGCAAGAATATGATATCAATCATGAAGAATAGTAATGATGGTACAAAAAAGGGCAAGTAAATGAGATAAAGCATCGGCACCAACATTGATCTTATAGGGCAATAATGCAATTGGTAATGAAATGGCTGAAGAAAGTGCATCCAACGATATTACGATTAGTAAGATTTTTTTGAGTCTCACCATAATGTAAAGACTGATGATCAATGTATAAATGAAAGAGCATAGGCTGAAAATAATGGTGCCACTTAATAGGAGCATGAATAATCGAACTTAGAGTTTGACTTTTCAAAGTTATATTAGTCTAAAAGCATTTGAATAAACACTTTTGGAAAGTGTGAGAATTCATATTACACGAGTTTTAGTAGATTCAACTTTGAGTAGTAGAGACATTGAATCTAGTCACAATAATAGTAGGGTTTTCTATTATGGAGGGAAACCAAAGTTTGAATTTAGGTTTGAACCTGCTATAAAAGGATGTAACTCGTGGAAAGAGAAACAATTTTCTCTCTTCTATCTCATTCATGCTTATACATGGTTCTCTTGGGTTCTACTATCCATTGGTGCACTATACTTGTGATATATTGCAATTTTGTGTGTAAAATGTTCATTTATTGCTATTTTCAGATCCACGTGTGAAATATAATAGCTTACTGTAATTGTACAGACAGTAACTTTATTTTATGTTTTGGTTCATGTTTGATCAAGATCTATTAGAGTTTGCACTCATTCTTAGAGTAGATGCTGATTTTTTTACATTGGCAAGATTGGTGATGTGTTGTCTTTCTAACCCAAGATCATTTTATAGGTTTGGATCTTAATAGATCTGAAAACTTTCACATTTTTTGTGAGTAGAAAAAAACATTCAGAAATGACATGGACCAGTCAATTTATTACCCTTGTGTGATAAAGCATGAAGTGGGTGGGCAATAGCATAAAAATGAGGTACAAGTCTACGTCGAGTGGCAAGACCCAAAAGCATATGAACACCACGAACATCAGTAGGTGTGGGCCATTGAACTATATCTTGTACTTCAGGAGGATGAAGAAAAATAGTACCATTACTGACAAGTAATCCTAAGAATTTGATCTAAACGGCAACAAAAGTGCATTTGGACCTTTTAGCAAAAAGTTGGCATGTGACGAGAAGTTGAAAAACATCTTGTAAATGGCTAGTATGAGAAATCAAATTAGAGTTGTAAATCAAAATATCATCAAAATAGACAAGCACACAAACCCCTAACAATGGTTTAAACTTTAAAGATATAATTTATGACATTCTTAAAAGTAGGGAGCCATTTTTGACACCAAAAGTTGAAACACAATATTTATAAAGACGTATTGAAGTACAAAAAGCTACTTTTGACTCATCGCCTGGGTGGATTGGTAGCTAGAGCACAAATCAATCTTAGAACATTGGCTTGACCCAACTAATCAAATATGTCATTCATATAAGGAACAAGGTATTGATTATGAATAATTAAGCAGATGAGTACACAATTATCAATACGTAAACATTCGGTGTCATCTTTTTATCAAGAAGTAGAATGGGTGCACCAAAAGGACTCTAGTTGGGAACAATGAGACGAGGTTGTGATAGATTATAGACTTGACATTGGACCTTAGCTTGTTCAAGAGAGACATGCGATAAGGAGGTAGGATAGGCACCAAGAATTAGGTCTATACGATGGTTGATAGAACGTATAGGAAATAATGTGGACAGCTCATCAAAAAGGGACTAATAAGATCAAAATGAGACTTCATGGTACCATCTCATTCTATTCACAAGGAGAATCGAGATCATAAACCAAGTAAATAGTTCACAGTCTCTCTATGTATTGATGACCTTGAACACAAAACTAGCTTGATTTCCTCCGTAGTACTGAAAGAAAATCACTTGGATTGCTGCCACAAACTCACCTTGCTACCAAGCTCCTGAGCAATTCCTAGAGCCAAGGCTGTCTTTCCCGTGCCTGGTGCACCTGCTAGAAGAAGTGCTCGGCCAGCCATTTTCTTCTGGCGGATCATGTCCACGACTAAACCTGCTGCTTCGCGAGCCTGCTCTTGACCCACGAATCCAGAACCAATGCCAAGAGCTGTTCCATCCTCCTGGATACACATCCATTACAAGATACTCAACCACAAATGAGATTAGCCTCTAATCCAGTTCCTTCAGCTGCTATTCCAAAAACAAATCAGAAGTCTCGCAAGTTTTTATCGCTGACATATTTTAATAACGTAACAACAAGACGTTTGTTAGTGAAGACTTGTTTTCCTCTGCTTGAAGTCAAGAGTTCGACTCGAATAAACTGCACGAATGAGGACATGCAAGAGAAAAGATATAATGTAGCCACAACCCCTAGTAACTCCATGCGAAAATGCATAGATAACAAAACAACAATCATAAGCTAGTGAACTCTTAATAGTTCCGGGCTTATTCAATTCTAAAAAGATAAAAATACATTAAACTTGCAAGCAGCTTGGATCAAATGCGCAGCATTTTTTGGCTTGACATTTCCTTCGTCTTGAAAGCCCCGAAAACAAGTTTGTTGTAGCCAAACTACCAGGAAATAGTTGACAGATAAACTAAGCAGCCTTTTATTTTTCTACATACTTTCCAAGACGAAAAACAACTTGCGCAAGCTCTTCGCCCTTTTCACCCGACACGGATGTCTTCATAATAATGTTGCATTACCCGATTGCAAGTGAATACTATTCTAGAATAAAACTTTGGACATTGAGGAACGGAGGTATCTATCATCTATTTGCAAAATGGCCAAGAACTCTCATTCTAGTTCTTGATATAAAATACAAAAGATATAAAACGGCCATCATTGTAATCTAATCATTTGAAGGAGAGCGTACCTTGAGGCCGAGTCCTTTAATATGCGTGTGTGAGGCAACCCGCTGCTTTTTGGTGGTGGATTGCACCTCCTCAATCTTCATGGCTGCTGCTGCTGCTGCGGTTGCTTTGCTTCAACTTAAATGAGGATGAGAATGCGCCGATTCTCTCTTTGCTCCCGTCTTCCGCATCAATCAACTGTATATCGCGCCATCGCTCCTCCTTTTCAATCTCCTAACCAAAGAGGGAGGAGGATAAAGAGCAGTTTTTGGCAGCGTCATCTTCGTGAACCTCTTAATAAGAGCTATCTATTATATTTTCTCGAAATGTTGTATCATCCGTTGTAGTCTAGATGGTTAGGATACTCGGCTCTCACCCGAGCGACCCGGGTTCGAATCCCGGCAACGGAAAAGTTGTGCTCCCGAGTCTTTCTAGACAAAATTCTTTTGTGAAATGTTTCCTTACACTATAAACTAGCTTGTAGACATCAACATCCTCTCATCTTTTGGACATGAAGTGAGCATAAAAAGCAATTAATTGAACATCAACATTTTAAAAGATTTTTAACATTATCTTGACATCTTATTGATGTCACAATGATTCTCTCAAACTTGCAAAGAAAGAGCTAGAATATTGCCAAGGGCAATGATCCTCCTTCATGAGTATGTCTCCACAACCCACCATGGATAAGCATGAAATGTGTGACCATTTTTGTCAACTGAATGATGGATTGGTTTCTCCCTATGTGTTAAGCTTATTCATTATCATCAAAACAAAGGAAGCCCAAAAAGGACAAAGCCAATCTAAAGTGTTACTATTGTGACAAGAAGGGTCGTCTTGTATCCAAATGCTAAAGAAGAGTGATGCTCAAGACAACAACACCAAGGGGGAGGAAGAATGTCATCATGAGGAGTCTTTCATGATGTCAAGATGTTCATCATCAAGCATCAAATGTGAGGATCCATTGTGGATTGATGGTAGGGCAAGCTCACACATGCCAAGCAAGAGGGAATACTTTTTTAATCTCACACGTTATGTTGAATCTAAGAAATCCATTTTTACAACAAATAATCAAGAATATAGATTAGAATGTGATGGTACTATTCATGTAGGTCTTGGTTTGTCAAATAAAGCAAAGCTAGATGGTGTGTTGCTTTATTCCTTCTATCACCTTCTTGATAGATGGGTCAACTTCTTGATAGTAGTTTTGTGGTTGAGTTTGAAAGCAAGCAATGCTACATAAAGAGAAATGGAAATATTATAGAAAGAGGGATAAGATATGGAAGCTTGTTCAAACTAAATGATAATGTTGTATCTAACCACCTTGTGAGAGTGCCAATGAATGAGTGTCGTGTGTGTGTGTGTGTGTGTGTACATTTTTTAGTATTAGGAGCATTGGTGGATCTACTATGTTTGTGACATTCATAGTTGATTTTAGTAGGTTTTGTTGGATTGATCTGTGTGTGTGTGTGTGTGTGTGTGTGTGTGTGTGTGTGTGTGTGTGTGTGTGTGTACATTTTTTTTGTACTAGGAGCATTGGTGGATCTACTATGTTTGTGACATTCATAGACGATTTTAGTAGGTTTTGTTGGATTGATCTCTTATCTTCAAAAGCAAATATGTTCGAAATTTTTGTCAAGTTCAAAAGCCTTATTGAAAAACATTTTCGTTACAATATCAAAGTTTTCGAACTGCTAATGGAGGTGAATTTCTTTATGATGACTTCAAGGATCTGTGACAAGGAAAGCATCAAGAATAAGCAAAAGTTGGGTGGTTATCATTTCTACTCGGCAAAACTTGTTTTGTCTATGCTATTACAAGAAGATATTTGAAGAAATGGATCCTCATTCTTCCATTCGACACCAAAATCGGAATTGATAAGAAGAAGACTTTGAAGAACATACGTAAACTACAAAAGTCAAATAATAACAAGGTACAAATTCAAACTCAACTCCATCAAAATCAAAGTTGTTTTGCACACATTGCAAACAGACCAAACATTTGCTGGAGGACTCTTGAATCCTCAAATCTAAAAAGCAACAATAGTAGCAACAGTATGCTAATGTAGCAAAATGTTCGAAGGATTTCAAAAAGGAAGCCGATGAAGCAGCATTTATGGCAAATGGACACCAACAAGATGTCGATTCTCGGTCTTTGGATTCAAAGTGCTACTCAACACATGACAAGACAACAAAATTAATTTCATGAATACAGTTAAGCATTCATTGGGCAATAGCAATACTCACAGTATTGATGGTGCAGGCACTGTCAAATTGCAATTTTGAGATGGTACTATTCTTATTCCAAATGTTCTCCATGTTTCAAATCTTCCAAAAAATCTACTTTCTATAAGTAGAATAGCTTATTTGGGCCATAAAGTCGAATTTGATTCTAATACTTGTTCGATATCAAACAAAAGCAATAAGTTACTTGCACTCAAAAAGAGACAAGGTAATCTTGCAAGTTAGTCATTACAATGCTTTGACCATTCAGGCTCTATCTACTTATACTTTGGAAGATAGAGATTTACTATGGCATAACAGAATAGGTCATGTCCATTTTACTTGTTGTAGAAATATGTCAGCTAAACAAATTGTTCAAGATTTTAATTGCAACAATATATCAGATTGTCTAGTTTCTCGTAGCTGTATTCTAGCCAAGCATGCTAGAACTTCTTTTAAGTCTGATTTACAACGCACATCCAAAGGTGTGTTAGATATTGTGCACAGCGACATATGTGGACCCATGTAGACTCTCACGATAGGGAGAGCAAAATACTTTTTGAGCTCATCGATGAGTATTCTAGGAAGACAATAGTTTATTTTCTAAAAAATAAATCAAAAGCCTTTAAGTATTTTCAACAATTAAAGTAGGAAGCTTAGAATCAAACTTTCAAGAAAGTCAAACAATTTGGATTGATGGTGGCAGAGAATTCATTTTCATTGAATTTAAAGATTACTATAAAGCCCATGGCATTCTTAGGCTATATACCCCCAGCTATTTTCCACAGTTGAATGGAGTGGCTGAACATAGAAATTATGCACTTGTCGAATGTGCAAAAAACATAATTTTATATGCAAGATTGTTAAAGATTTTTTGGGCAAAAGCTGTCTCAACAATTGCATATATACATAATCGACTTAAACCCAAAGCCTTAGTCGACAAAACATCCAAAGAGGAGTGGACAAGTTCAAAACCTTAGGTAAGATATCTACAAACTTTCTAGGTTCTAGTAGTTCTAAGTCTATCTTTGTTGGATACTCTTCAAATCATAAAGCTTATAGGATTTACAATCCAATGACTAAGAAGATTACAATTAGTAGAGAAGTTATTTTTCTCAAAGATCAGTTTGTCGATCTCAAGGGAAAATAAAAACTTACAAATGTCGAATTGATACCTAATATTGCATCAAGTTTGAATCTCAATTCTACTCTAATCAATTATTCATAAGCAAATGACTCGACATAGCCACAACAACAACAGCCAGGGATATGCTAGTTCCTCGAAGATCAAATCGACATAGATTTCCTCCCGACATATTTATCAACAATGTCATAGCCACTTGTTATTTTGTTAAGGAGCTACTCGATTATTCTAAGACAATTTATAGTCTATATGTAGATTAGTGGAAATAAGCAATGGACAAAGAATGTCAATCTCTTATTAAAAACCAGACATGGACTGTTACAGACCTACCAGTTGGTAATAATCTATGCCTTCTTCTCAAGTTAAGCTTGCACCTTTGTGTCCTCTAACTGAATCTATCTTGGAAGAGCAAAAAGTTCAAAGGGAACATCGGCCAGTCCATCCATTTGCGGCATTAAATTTTTTGGAAACAACCATTCAAGCAGCATACCAATTTTTTGATGAGTTTGATCGACATTGGTGGATGGATTTTTTTGAAGAGCAAAAAATATATTTGCTTGATTTGGGAGACGCAAACTTGTCTGAAGAATTTCAGTGGCCAATCAGATCTTCAATTCCAACAACGACAATTGATTCCTTTGTTGTTCCACAATAGAGTGAGTCTTTAAACCTTCTTCACAACGAAAAGCGTGAAATTTATTTGGGTTCCAAAAAAAGTCGTCGAATTGTAAATGATGCCAAGACTAAATGGTCTGGTAAACTCATTGAAATAAAGATCGGGAGTCTCATTGCACTTTTTGCGTCGAAAAATAACGAAATACATCCATTTTGGATTGCTAAAGTGATTGCCTTCATTCAGAGCAACGACAATTTGGCCAAGGTTGTACGTGTGCACTGGCTACGTACCGTTCTCAACAAATGCTTTCTTGGGTAAGTACAAGCTAGAAATGTTGCAATTAGATCCAAAAGGCAAGCAGAAGTGTTCAACAAATAAACAACCAAGATTCGATAATATAAATCTTGAAGATGTGGATGTGCTTGTATTTAATTTTGAGTTAACAATGACGAACTATTTACGAAAGTCAACAATATCTATTTTACAAGAACAGCTTGGGTTAAGAGCACACCATCATCTTTGACTCGACTTAAACGCAGCAAAGCCACAATAGACAATTTTCTCTCAACATTGGATGCATGAGAATTTGTCGATAGACTCTAATAATGAAAAAGATGAGTCATCGACTTCTTCAGCTGAAAAGGAGAGCCTTGATTATTTTTCATACACTAACTTAAGAGGAGTTAGTGAGAATTCCTTGGAATTTGAATTGTAAAAAATAATAATATTAAAATTATTTTTAGTGTTTCAACACTTGTGGAGTTAGTGTAGTTGGCTTCAAATGTATTATGAGAGTTATTTTATAAGATTCAATTTAGAATATTAAAAAATTAAAAAACTGTAAGTGTTTGTCAATATTTTGTTCACTTTAAATATTTTTTATTTTCAAAGTTTTATTAGAAATTTTAATTTTTTTGGAGATGGTGTGTTGATTTTTTGGGCCAAAATGCATATATTTTGTAAGAATTTTTGTGATTTCAAATTTTTTTCAAGAAAAAGCATGTTTTTGGGCAAAAAGTGTAAAATTGAAAAATGATTACTCTTTTTTAGGATTTTGACCTGTTTCAGATTTCACGTTCCTACTTTATTTTACATATATTGAATTTTTCTCTAAAAGAATTCAAACTTATCAAAATTTAAAGCTTTTGTGAAAATGTCAACTAATTTCTCTTTAGTCTTGCAATGGATCACATCAATCTCTCTAGATAGAAATTTTTTTCTAATGAAGTAATATTCATTTTCAATATGCTTAGTGCGTGCATGGAAAACTTGATTCCTAGTTAGTTGTATAGCACTCCGGCTATCACTCTTAATGATGGTAGGTTCAATCTGTAAGATACCCATCACAAACCTATTATCTCTTGCATTACATAATATAGGGCTTTATACTCCGCTTTCGTAGTGAATAAAATAAGACTCCCGAGGAGAGTCATGACAACATCGTTGCCAGCAACAAGAGATCCTATACCAACAAGTTGATCAAAAACTAATCGAACATGATTGACATGGTTACAAATGGAAGTAGATTCTAACATTTTGCATGAGAGAAATTTCTTAACTAAGTACGGATGAGTAGTTACATCTTGATCATACATATTGATGAGAGCATCTCAAAATTGTTTCAATGTTTTGCAGCCATTGACATGTGATATTTGTGAAAGATTTGGGATCAATTCAGATCCAAATCTACTAAAGATCTTTGGTTACAAAACAAGCTACTTCACTAATCTTGCCAATGTAGAAAAATCAGCATCTACACACAAAATAAAATGCAAACTCTAATAGAACTTGATCAAACATGAATCAAAACGTAAATATAAGCTATTGTCCATACAACAACAGTACCCTACTGTATTTCACACGCATGGATTCAAAAATAGCAAATGTGGATCATTCTACACATAGAATTGCATGCAATCACATGTATAGTGCACCAATGGATAGTAGAACCCAAGAGAACCATGTATAAGCATGAAATGAGATAGAGAAGAGAGACTTATATCCTTTTATAGCATGTCCAAACCCTATTTGGCCACTTGGCCTTCCCTCCAGAATGTAAACCCTACTATTTTTGGGTCTAGATTCAAGAATTTTTAGAAGATGAAGCAATCTGTCCATCGCTGGACTTCCCACACATCTCTCTCATAAAAGCTTACTCAAAGTCCATTGCTGGACTTCCCACACATATCTCTCATAAAAGCTTATTCAAAAAGTCGAAATTGAATGGAACAAAAAAACAAACTTTGGTAGTGAATCCACCATGAAACACAAGTTTTCTAAGCACACATTTTTAAAGTTTTAGCAAACCAAAATTCGACTTAGAATGATTGCACGCAAAAGTGTTTGAAGTATGAGCTATTAATGGTATGTCGGTGGATCTTCTCCTTCTCCTTCCTCGTCTATTTTATCCTTTCTCTTCACCCAAAATCATGATGAAGTTAGTTAGGGGAGTAGAGTTAGTGTGAGTAGTGTTAGGGGAGGTAGAGTTAGACAAAAAGTAGGAAACTAACTAAAAGTAGCATCTATGCATAGTTAGGTACCTATCCAGTAAACTAACCCTTGTTGACAGGCGGGAGGGCTATACTATGCGAGATCTCCTACAGTGGCACCATTGTCGGGAATAGGTTTTCACTAACTAGTTTAGTTGTATTTTAGCTATTTTCTTGCATTTAGAGTAGTTTTAGGTAGATTTTTGGGAGTTTAGAGTTAGTTTTCTGGCTTTTTGTTGCGTTTGGACTGTTCACAACTAGCGAAGGAGGTGTGAGAGGGTAGAGGAGACCCTGAACAGTCTCCAAGGGCTTGAAACCCAAACCAACCAGCCAAAAAACCCAAAAACACACCAATCTGCATTTTGGAAAAAAAAAAAAAAAAGCTTAAAATCTCATCAAATTTTTATATCTCCAAAACCAATGTGAATTAACCCTTGCATGACTGGCAGCAGCTCCAGGGAACTGTCCCAGACCTGCATAGAAGCCTGCGAGAGTTAGTTCCAAGGAGATTGCAAAAATCATAGAAAAATCATAAAAAATTCAAAAAACCCTTGAAAAAATCCAAAAAAAATCCAAATCTTCACCAGAACTCTTGCAGAGCCCTCTGAAGTTCCATCTCAGTGAGACCAGGACACATAGAAGCTTGCAGAAGTTAGTTTGATGTCTGAGTGCCTGTGCGAGAGTTCCCAGTGAAAAAAAGACGAGAAAGTACCAGAGAACCCTTGTAGACACCAAAATTTTCAGTTCCAGTGGGCAAGAACTCTCGTAGAAGATTTTGAAGTTCCATCTCAGTGAGACAAGGCCACAAAAAAGTCTGTGAGAGTTATTTTGATTCCAGGGGGAGCATAAAATTGGGTTTAAGTGCTAAAAAATCACTAAAAAGTGAAGATTCAGCAAATTCTTCCAATAAGAACTCTCGCAAACATCTCAATCAATTCAGAATGGTAATTTCCATCAGTGATGAAGTCTGCGAGAGTCAGATTTGAGATTTTGTGAAGATCAAGCCAAAATAGTGGTTCTGAACCATCGCATATAGTGAAATTTTCACTTAGTGCGAGAGTTAACTCTCGTAGAGAATTCCATAGTGAGATCTGACCCAGATCCAACTACTGTAATCCTTGAGAAAGTTACTTTCCAAAGATCTGAGAAATATCAAGTTTTTTATCTACAAAAATAGCTAAAGAACCCTCGCACAACCAACCCTCACAAAACCCTCGTAGACTAGATCAGTGGAAAGATCTGCACCAGATCCAGCTACAATCAAAATCTTAGGTCAATCAGTGCAAGGAGTAAGAAGTTATCAAGGAAAAACCACCGTAAAAGGCCTAAATTTCACTTTTGGTCGATCAAATTGATCAGATCCTTAAAGATCCAGACTGCATTCCACTGTACAAGCAAGATCCAACTATCTTGGAATCCACCATCGGATGAATCTGAGATCAGGACGATCAATAGCACGAAGGATAGCAAATCAAGCACCACACCTTCCCAGATTAGCAGTTGTGCAACAAGAGGCAGAACCGGAACCAGCACCAATGGATCTAATGGGCCAACCCGTACTTGTCGCTCCCTTGCATGAAGAAACGAAATGTTTCCAACTACAAAGCCTTGCTAGCTTTCAGCCCTCAGCCCGACGAAGACATTCGCAAACTCAAAGATCTGGAGACACGAAGCACGAAAGGTTTCGCGAACACGAAAGTCAAAGGAGACGAAGATGAACGATTCACGAACACGAAAGATCTACGAACGAGATTCTTTTGCGGTCCAGTACGAGAGAAAGACATACGAGCAAAACGAAACTCGTTTTGCCCTCACGCTCCAAAGAGTACCAGCTAAGATCATGCAAGTACCCAGAAGTACAGATTTCTGATCTGATGGTATGACGTCAGCGAATACACTTTAGGTTGTGGCTAATCAGCCACTCTTGTAACTCCCTGACTAGTTGCTTAATCACTTAATCTTAGATCTACATAGAGCGACCATACTTACTGGATGATACTTGACATATAGATCAACAGAATACACATACATTGTAATGTAATAGTTTGATGCTAGTAAGCAATCAAGACGAAAAATACAGAATACTTGTCCGCCTGCGTGCGAAGACAATTTCGTCTAGGATCAGAAGATCCAACTGTCCGCTAGTAAAGCGAGACGATTACTCGTGAGAGAACCACGTTTCTCTCATGCCAATGCATTGCGTGGGTATGCACGTAGTGCTCAAAGAACCAGAGAAAAGAAATTAATAGATGATATTGTAGCCTTCACGCACATATCAATTCGTGTTGTGTCTGATCTTGAATGCAAATGTTTATGCTGTTAATCGTGTGTCTAAGTTCCTTCTTGTTTCATTTTCAATTCCGCACTTTGGTTGAAACTATGTTGAATATTGTATTAACTTTATGAACGTAGATCAGTAGTGACTGACTACACTCTGGAGGACTGTAGGAGTGATTCAGCTGGTAGTGTCCAGCGATCGCATCTGAACTCCATCCGAGCTGAAGAGAGTCGTGACTGATTCACCTTCGCGAAACTTTCACGAATCCGACGAATTCATCAGTCATCACATCCCCAACAGTGGTATCAGAGCCCACCCTGTCACTTCTAACATAGCCAAAGAAGCTATCAGATCCAGGAGGCCAAGTATTCAGACAATCAACCATCAAGAAGGAAACAGACTTCAAGAAGCAATGGCTTCAATCAGCAGCATGCAAAGCAAGATCTGCACGATACTTGATTCTTCAAGATCTAACTTTCTAGCTTGGAAAGTTAAGACATCTTTGATACTCAAGGGTGAAGGACTCTTCCCCTGGGTGGATGGCACAGAAGAAATGCCTACAACAACAGACAAGGAGCTACGCGAATGGAGGGAGAAAAACGACAAGGCAGTAGTCTTGCTATCATCTTCCATCGCAGATAGTCTCACACTTGACTTGGCTACAGTCTCCAAAGCCAAGGAGATGTGGGATGCATTACTCATCAGATTTCAGACAAAATTAAGAAGTCAGATCATGATGCTGGAAGATCAGCTGACGAATTTGCAATGGGATGGAAAAGACCTCACCTCTTTCATAAGAAAGATGAAGGATATGTTTCTATCACTACATAACTTTGGAGCAAAGAATGCAGTGTCAGTTGAGAAGCAGCTCACGTACTTGTTGAGAGCCTTACCCAGATCTTTCCAGACGATACGAACCCTGCTCGCGAAAGATTCTGCCATGAACCTCAAAAAGGCAATTGTCAAGATTCGAGAAGAAGTCGAGGCTAGAACACATTTGGATCACAAAGACGGTTCTGACCGGGCCCTCTACGGCAACAAAGAAAAATCAAAAAAGCAATTTAAGCCTAAGAGGGAGTCCAATTAGAGGCAGGATCGTGGCCAGCAAGCAAAGGGAACAAGCAAGGGCAACTGGAAGACCAAAGGGAGGTCGAAACAACAAGGTGCAGACAAGAAGACCTATGTGAGATGCAGAAGAGACGGGCATACAGTAGATACCTGCTGGCTCAATCCCAAGATTGAGTGTATCCATTGCATAAAAAGGGTCATGTAGCCATAAATTGCCGCCAAAACCCAAGGAACAAATCAGCACAGAACAGACAGGAGAACAACAATAGTTCATCCTATGTCGAGGAGCCCGAGAGCTCAAAGATGGGTGAAGAAAGAATGAACAGAAGTTGTTCGACCGCCTACATATGTAAAGATGTGTGTGCAGCATCAATGTCTGACACACATGAGGTGATCCTAGATTCAGGAGCCACCGCACACTTCGTGACATCAAGACGAATCATGTCTGATTTCAGATGTGCAGATCCCTCAAGATTCATAGTTCTTGGAGATGGATCTAGACATCAAGTGAATGGTATTGCTTCACTATGGCTCAACACCAACGGTAGAGACAGGCGACTCGAAGACGTTCGGTTCGTGCCTACTCTGCAACAAGACTTGCTCTCTGTAGCAAGAATAGCAGATGTAGGGATGCGTGTGACATTTTCTAACGAATCATGCAACGTGATTGACGCCAATATCATTACTCTCATCGCTCAAGGTAGAAGGAAAGGTAACCTATATCATCTGAAGGTACGCCTACCTGAAGATCAGGTGCATCAGACTCATGACGACTCGCCAGACACTCTGTGGCACAAAAGACTCTGCCACATGAACTCAATGGCACTTTACCAGGCAAGTCATCATGAAGTGATAACAGGGTCAGCATCTCGAATGCAACCAGTTCGACTATCTGTGATGCATGTTTTAAAGGCACGATGTCATGCACTCCATTCATCAAAGACTCCTACAAAACGACAAAGATTTTGGAGCTAGTGCATTCTAACATTTGTGGACCATTCAACGTGATCTCAGTAGGAGGTTCAAAATATTATATAACCTTAGAGTGTACTTTATTCAGAATAAATCTGAAGCGCTCGATAAATTTATAGAATATGTGAATTGGGCAGAGAGATGTACAGACAACAAGGTGAAGCAGATCAAAACAGATCGAGGTGGCGAATATATCTCGAATCGCTTCACTGATTTCTACAATGATCATGGTATCATTCACAAAAGAACTGCAGCCTACACACTGCAACACAATGGTGTTGCTGAACGAAAGAATAGGACCCTAATGGAAGTAGTCAGATGCATGATGGCCTACTTGAAGGCTCCAAGGGAACTGTGGGCTAAAGCAGTAGCTACAGCCGCATACATTCAGAACAAGACATGCAAGTCTGGTGTTCCTCACACGATACCACATGAGCTATGGTGGGGTAGAAAGCCCAACCTGTCTCACGTCAGAATCTTCGGCTGTGTAGCATATGCACATATTCATGATAAGCTTCGAAAGAAGCTTGATGAGAAAGCCGAGCAGGGATTTTTGGTAGGTTATGACAACAATTCGTCATACTACAGAATCTACATGCCAGACACAAGCACTGTGAAAACAGTGAGAGACAATGGCCAATGACGATCCTGTCAGCTACAAAGTTCTGGAGATCGTCCCTACGTCTATTATTTGCATATGCAGCAGCTTATGACCTTAGGATCCACATTGTGGACGAGAAGACAGCCTTCCTGCATGGCAAATTAGATGAAGAGATCTACATGGATCAAAGTCCGGGATATGTCTCGAATTCACTTCCTGACTATGAATGCAGAATGCATAGAAGCATCTACGGTCTGAAACAATTAACCCGACAATGGTACAAGAAGAAAGATCAAGCCCTGAAATCATTAGGATTTAAGCCTCTGTTGACTGATTCCAATGTATAAGTTAGAGTTACAGATGGGCAGATCATCATTGTGGCTGTGTATGTGGACGACACTCTGATACTTTGCAGGAGTGAGCAGCTAATAGTTGAAGTAAAGGCAAACATCTCAAAACATTTCGAGATAGTGGATCTGGGAGAAGCCAAGTGTTACCCAGGCTTGCAAATTGAAAGGGACTACGAGAGAGGTAAGTTATACCTTCACCAGTCCAGATACACCCAGAATATCCTAGAGGACTTTGGGATGCTGAACTGCAAAGGAGCAAACACTCCAGTGCTCGCAGGGACGGTGCTGACGAATGATGATTGTCCAAAGACTGAGGAAGAGAGAGAACAGATGCATCTCACACCTTATAGAAAGCTAGTAGAATCGCTGATGTACCTTGCAGACAACACACGTCCTAATATTGCTTATGCAGTATTCAGAATGAGCCAATTATGTATGAATCCAAGCTCGACACATTGGAAGATTGCAAAACGAATTTTGCAATATCTTTAATTAACAAGGGATTATGGCTTGTGTTATTGTCATGGTGCAGATTTCAGGATACTTTCCTACAACAATGCTAGTTGGGCATCTCTCAAGGACGACTGTAAAAGCGTCTCAAGAGGATGCACCATTGCATCAGGATCAACAGTTCTCTAGGTCAGCAAGAAGCAGACCGTTGTAGCCCAGTCATCCTGCGAAGCAGAGTATGTAGCAGCAGCAAAGATGGCCAACAAGATAATTTGGCTAAGGCAGTTCCTGGACAAATTGGGCGAAACAAGGAACGAGCTTCTGGTCTTGCAGATGGACAACACCTCTGCAATACACCTGACAAAAGATCTCGTGTTCCATTCCAGAATGAAGCACATTGCGATCAAGTACCACTTGATCAGGGATCTAATTGAGAAGAAGATGCTACAGACCACCTTCATCAGAACGAGAGACATGGTTGCTGACATCTTCACCAAAGCCCTGGACAAAGGACTCTTTGAGAGACAAAGGAACAGTCTCAGGATTGTAAAGCTATCATGCTTTGAGAGGGATCTGAAGAAACGAAATGTTTCCAACTACAAAGCCTTGCTAGCTTTCAGCCCTCAGCCCGACGAAGATCACATTCGTGAACTTGAAGATCTGGAGACACGAAGCACGAACGGTTTTGCGAACATGAAAGTCAAAGGAGATGAAGACAAACGATTCGCGAACACGAAAAATCCACGAACGAGATTCCTTTGCGGTCCAGTACGAGAGAAAGACATACGAGCAAAACTAAACTCGTTTTGCCCTCACGCTCCAAAGAGTACCAGCTAAGATCATGCAAGTACCCAGAAGTACAGATATTTGATCTGATGGTATGACGTCAGCATATACACTTTAGATCATGGCTAATCAGCCACTCTTGTAACTCCCTGACTAGTTGCTTAATCACTCTAATCTTATATTTACATAGAGCGACCATACTTATTGGATGATACTTGACATATAGATCAACAGAATACACATACAGTGTGATGTGATAGTATGATGCTAGTAAGCAATCAAGACAAAAAATACAGAATACTTGTCCGCCTACGTGCGAAGACAGTTTTGTCTAGGATCAGAAGATCCAACTGTCCGCTAGTAAAGCGAGATGATTACTCGTGAGAGAACCGCATTTCTCTCACGCGAATGCACTGCATGGGCATGCACGTAGTGCTCAAAGAATCAAAGAAAATAAATCAATAGATGATATTGTAGCCTTCGCGCACATATCAATTCATGTTGTGTCTGATCTCAAATGCAAATATTTTCGCTGTTAATCGCGTGTCTGAGTTTTTTCTCGTTTCATTTTGAATTCCGTTCTTTGGTTGAAACTATCTTGAGTGCTGTATTAATTTTATGAACGTAGATCAGTAGTGACTAACTACACTCTGGAGGACTGTAGGAGTGATTCAGCTGGCAGTGTCCAGCGATCGCATCTGAACTCCATCCGAGATGAAGAGAGTCGTGACTGATTCGCCTTCGCGAAACTTTCGCAAATCCGACGAATTCATCAGTCATCACACATCCCCAACATTGCAAGTAGTCTGGAGAGCACCTCGGATGGAAATACCAAAATACAACGGATCATCAGATCCCATCCGATTCCTCTGGATCTACGAGCAAGCCTGTGAAATCTATGGCGAACGGACACTTGCAAAAAAACTGATGTTGTTCCCCATGTCCTTATTGGCAGTGGCTTAGGATTGGTTTTTCAACCTTTCAGAGGAAGAAAAATCCACCTGGGAGGCGGTTAAGACAGCTCTCATTACCCGCTTAAATCAAGAAAGTTCCTGGAAGACCCATTTCTCCCGCTGAGTAAAGTCAAGATGGGAAAACGAGAAAGGGTCAAGGACTATATTGAACGGGTCAAATGTCTACGATCCGAGTGCAGTGCAGCCCTAACTCTCGATCACACGATGATCGTGTGGTTCCTAGCCGGACTACCACGAGGCATCAGAAGAGAACAGAGAGAGAGAGAGAGAGAGAGAGAGAGAGAGAGAGAGAGAGAGAGAGAGAGAGAGAGAGAGAGAGAGAGAGAGAGAGAGAGAGAGAGAGAGAGAGAGAGAGAGAGAGAGAGAGAGAGAGAGTTCATATTTACGTAGTGTATTGGTGCTCAAGAATTGATTTTGAGTGAGTCAAACTCGAATGATTCGAGTTCTAATGACTCAAATTCTGGTGAGTTGGAGTGATGCTTAATTCCAACACCCCCTCTTAAGCTTAACTCCTAGGTTCCTGAATGAAATTAAGCAAGCTACATAATGCAGCATGCTTTTATCTTGACAGAGGCTTAGTCAAGATATCAACCAACCTACTAGTAGTAGGACAGTAACTCTGTAGGGTCGAAGATCTAACGTAGTATAGCCCTCCCGCTTGTCAACAAGGGTTAGTTCACTGAATAGGTACCTAACTATGCATAGATGTTACTTTTAGTTAGTTTCCTACTTTTTGTCTAACTCTACCTCCCCTAACACTACCCACACTAACTCTACTCCTATAACTAACTTCATCATGATTTGGGGTGAAGAGAGAGGATAGAATAGAAGAGGAAGAAGAAGGAGAAGAGAGAAAGAGAGAGAGATGAGAACTTGGGTGAAGATGTACTGGGTTCAGGATCCGATTCATATTGACATGTTCGACAGTCAATAGTTGCTAATGCATCCGTCCATCTCACGACATCTGTCTCTGACTCATAGTGACCTCCCTTGGCTGGCCTTGGGCGATCAATCATGTGATCTGTCGTAGATGATCCGTCATCAGCCTTGGGTGCAATAGGTTTCACCGCCCATGTGGTTGGATCAACCTTCACCGCCTGCTCTCTATTTTCGAAGGTGAGTTTCCCCGTACCGTAGTTGTGTACTACTTGCACAGTCTTCAACCATGGTGTTCCCAGTAACACACAGTATGCAGTTGGAGATTCAGGTATATCCATGACTACAAAAGTGATCACAAACTGCATGCCTGCTATTTTTACAAGGATATCGGCAACTACACCTTTTGGTTTCACACAGGATTGATCCGCCAGCTTGATGGCGAATCTTGCTGGCTTCAAACCTTGTAAACCCCACTTTTCATACAAAGTAGTGGAGATCAAATTGACACCTGATCCTCCATCTACTACAGATGCCTCGTCCTCGTATCTCTTGTGTTTGATTGGCAAAGTGATGTTGTACTCCTCACTTTCCCATGCTGCCCCGATGTGGAGGACGTTACTTGTTTCTTCAAAGCCCGTACAATATATGGGCTCAGGCGCTACTGGCTCCTCATTCGCTTTGGCCCATTTCGCTAGAAGGCTTTTCGCTTGTGGTGCAATCCGCAGTAGTTCCCCGAGTGGTAAACTAACATGGCTCACCAATAAAAGTGTGAGCCTTTCAGTGCATGGTTCTTTGGGCTCCACCATGTGAAAAGGTGGTTCATGTTGGTGCAACCGATCATTTTGATCAGTGCGCAGTGGTGAGCCCGCTTGCGGTTCTCGTTCGCCGCCAACTGGAGGTTTCGTGGTATTGTCCCTTTCCTACTCTTTTTCCTCCGCTTGTGCCTTCTGTACCCAGTGTCATATTTTCTGGTACTGTGTTCTTTCTTCTCTCACATTTGGATATGGCGCTGAAGTTGAGGGTTGGTCGTCAGTGACTGAGGGTGGTGGTGAGGGAGCCACTTCCTTTCTCTTCTGTGCTCACGTGAGGGCTAACACAGGAGCGTGGAATTGTTGTCTTCCCGATGGCATCCCTGCTGGAACTGCTGGTTGTTGTATCGCAATGAAGTTGAGAGGTGCACTAGTTCCAGGTCTCAGTGGACAATTCTTGAAACAGTGTCCATAACCACATTCTCGACAAAAGGATGTATATTGTCCCTTGTAGGGACATTCCGCAATTTTGTGTCCTTCACCGCATCCGTAGCAGCCGTAGTTTCTTCCGCCTTGACACTGAGTGTGAGCTGCATATGCTGAAACATATTCATTTATGGCAGGATCCATAAATGGTTCATCGGGTCTGTACCATTGATGCTGCTCAGGTTGAGGTGGTACTTGCATCTCTGGTTCTACTACCAGATTTACATGGGCCACTTGTTGATTGGCTGGCCCTGGTGGTGCAGGTAAGGCCTTACGCTAATTCAGTGCGCCATACCTCAGTGCCGCGTTTGGTGCCCCTTGATGGTATGGATAAGAAGTCTGATAAGGACTTCTCTCCTGTTGAACAATCTGGGGATTAAACGGACAAAATGTCATATCGTGCGATGTTGCATTGCACAGATGGCAGAATGTACGTGTCAGTCTCAGATTTTGCTTTAGGATTGGACACTCGTTCGCTGTACGGTTTTGCGTGCATACTGAACACCACACATTCTCCCGTCGTGGATATCGTAGCTGGTTTGGTTCCGGTTGATGTGGCGTTACTGTTACAGCTCCCTACAAGGCTTTTAGTTTCTGGTCAGACTGCGTCGTAAGTTGCTCCATCTGCTGTTTGTGTAATTTTGTCATTTGCTCCAACAGTAGTTCTATGGATAGAGCGGATGCGCTTGATGATGACGATGCTAACAAGGGAGTAGGAGTGTGGGTGGATGGATATTCGTCGTCATATCCCTCGTCCTCTTCCCTGATGGCATCTTCCATAGCTTCTTGCAGAGTAGCATATTGCTCTCTCTCTCTCTCTCTCTCTCTCTCTCTCTCTCTCTCTCTCTCTCTCTCTCTCTCTCTCTCTCTCTCTCTCTCTCTCTCTCTCTCTCTCTACAACGACATTGCAGGCTTACTCTATGAAGTCGAACGTCTGTGCAATCAGTTAACTGGAGCAGAAGCACGATCAACAACGAACTCTTTGAGTTCGAACTCTTTGAGTTCGAGGTCTTCGAGTTCTACATCTTCTTCATTGACCTTGTTCGAATTCAAGATCTTGGAGTTCGAGGTCCACATCATCCACACTGCCTTGTACGACGCAGACCATGTCTCTGTTCACTTTAGCACTTTTTAGTAATTGCGTTGTTTCACGCTTGTTGCCCACATAGTCTCGTAACTATTTTCATGTGTATAGTCATAAAGACAATTCACGAGCATAAATACATATACATGTAAGATTATTATATGATGATGAGGAGAAGTGGAGAAGAGTGAATCAGAGTTCCTGTGAGAACTCCATTGTGTCTTAATTATCTGATTCCTTAGAATCAGAGATATCCGAGAGAGTGAAAGCCTTTCAAGGAATAGAGAAAGTTATTCGATTTGTAGCTAGCTAAGTAAGATCACTGCACATAGTGCGCCACTACTGTGAACCATTCTTGGGCACAGGATTGTGATCTGATCGTTGTATTCACAATAAGCTTAATTTAGATTCTCTATTTTGTTAAGTGTATTCTACTACGAATGCTTTCTGATTTCTTTCTCGATTGATGCTCACTCAATTCGGAATGTCTAATCTCGAAGGAAGCATGGTTGTCTTAGACGCCTAATTGTTTCGCTCCCCCCAGACATTCCTCCATTCGATCTAAGTCATTGTTGATGTTGTAGTTGGTAAAGTTCCTGTTCAAGTTCTCTATGTTGGAGCTCTATTTCCTATTCCGCACCTAATCTCTTCGAGAGACTCCAACATTGTTGAAGACACATTAGAATAGAAATTTGGTCAGAGGATTGATGAGAAAATAGAAGGTAGAGCTGAGTGTGTCAGGAGTTAAGCTATTATCTTTGCTTTTTGATCTTTGTACTTCTTCATGTGAAAACACTTTGGTTTCTTGAGATGTACATATATAGTATTATCCTAGAATATATGTGGCATAGTGGGCCATCTAGTTTTGTTTTCTATTACATTGTAGCATCACACAAAAGGTAGTGTAGAGGAGCCTCACATAAAATTTATGCACTTGCTAGCCTTTGTAGCAGTAGATTGGATATATTACAACATCTAAACATCATTCTCGAAGTGCATATAGTTTTGTTAGGTTGTCTAACCTAAGATCTTATATTTTTGGTGATATGGTTCAACGGTACTTTCTGTCTTGCAATCCGAGTCATTGAATTCATAAAGATCGTAAGTTGGGTATATAGATATGATGCAAACTTACATAACATATTTATTTTCAATCTTGCATTAAGCTTGTGTATTCCTTTTGTACAACTTATATGGGTATGGATTACGATATCTTATTAATTTTATAGAGCACATTGCTCTTGTCTTAAGGAAATGACATAAAGATAGTGGACATAATATCACATCTACAACTTTCTCAAGCTGTAGACATGCCTCATTCAAGAATACTATTCAGTCTTTGAGAAGCCCTTTTTGAATAATTTTCTACAACAAAAGCTTTGGCTAGCCAAAGGTACAGTTTTTTGTGATCTTTGTCAAATTTTTCTCCATATCATCATTAGCCAAAAGATTTGGACAATGGATACGAGTATCTTACGATTTAGTTCAATGAATGAGTTTGCATGCTTAGTAGATTGATGTCCTCTAGAATGTTCTCTCACATGATACCTTTCCATTTTTCTATGAAGCTTTGGCCATTCTTGCCTTTTTGTCAGCCCAACTTCACCATTGCAAGTTGAGATTTTGCATAACCAGATGTCTTCCGCTTGAAGGTTATAGTCCTCATCCTTATTGTTCTCTTTGAATTTTAACTAGGCTTGAAAGAGGAAACTTAGACCTGGAAAGGACTTTATGGTAAAGGTTTTGGCTAACCAAAGCTAGGTTGATCTCTTAGCATATGATAGGTACAAAACTCTGCCATAAATAGCTTGGCAGGGGTGGATTATCTAGAAGGTAGAATAAGTTGTGGGGATGAGGAGTAGTAGATTAGCATGTGTGTATGCGTCAAAAATCTACCACATAGGTAATGATAAATCTACAATACTTATTACTGAAAGTAGGGGTGGATTATCTAGAAGGTAAAATTAGTTGTGGTGTTGAGGGAGTAGTAGATTAGCATGTGTTAATGCGTCAAAAGTCTACCACATAGGTAATGACAAATCTAAAATACTAATCATTCAAAGCAACAACAATATGCTAACATGCTTCCTTGGTTGCATATATGCAAGAACAAAAAAACATCGTTTGACGATTTTGACTTTCCCAATGACAACAAAGGAAGAAGTCGTGTTATGAAAAATATTGAAGCTACGCCAAGATGATGTCTCAAAAAAAGAAAAAAGAAAAGAAAATGCTGTATACAAAACAATGCCATGTATTTCGTCTAGAAAATGTTGCCACAAACTATCGAAACGCCTCCTATATCCTCTCTTGCAAACAAGTTTACTCATCTAGTAAAAAAAAGGTCAATATTGTAAGTAACCTAATTCAACTCACTCTTTGGGACTACATTGATTATCAACATGGTCTTTCCTATCGGACAATAGTGTTGGTTGCACCTCCTTGTGTAAGAGCTCTCACTATATCTTATCATGGATAACTTGATATGAAAATTTGCTGAACACTATTGCATTGGACATCACATGATCTTCCCATTTGTAGAGTAAATCCATACTCACCCTCGTGTGGTGGAAAATCATATTTGCATTAGATCAATATAATACAAAGCTATGGCATTCCATACCACCACCTCCAATCCAGGAGATACCTCGTCCTAGTACTGAGCCAATCATGAGATTCTCAATATGTCCCACATAGAATGATTAATAAGCAATAGCCCTAAATGACCCTCTAGTATAAATAGCTACAACCCATGCATATCCATTATGATGTATGTATAGTGCATTTCCACTTGAGATGTCCAAGGGATATCTATCCACTTCCAATCAACTCAAGTCACATCTATATGTGCATCGACTAGAGCAGACTCTAGAACACTAACTTCATTTGGATTCCCTTTTTATCCTAAGGTTAAGGACTAATTAACCACATCTGATTAGGGACGTGACACCCTACTACAACAAATGGAAAATAGGCTTCCTCTAGTAGCTACCAAGAATTGCTATTGAGTTACGGTGAGGCCTAACAACAATCATGGATACATCAAGGTAAGATCCCTAATAGTTGAGGGTAGCCCTTAACATGGCATAGAAGTTAATAGCAATAAGCCCTTAATGGGGAGGAACAGCCCTCTTAGATTCGACAAGCCTCTCTCTCTCTCTCTCTCTCTCTCTTCCTTTTCTCCTTTGCCTTTTGCTGCCTTTCCACGATCAAGCTTTGATAATTCTGCGTCCTGATCGCATATTTTTCTGGGCCTTCTTCTTCTTCTTCTTCCGTTTCTCATCATCAATCGATTCAAATAGTTGTGTCATCTGCTTGTCTGAGCAGTTTTTTCGGTTTTGTTTCATGGTTGATGCGACATAGCGCAACAATTTGAACAGATTAATGTCATTCTTCTGGTGAGCATGCTTCGTGGAACCAGCATCGCAAATGTGGTTCGCTGTTAGTTGAGGAGAAATTTTGAAACGATGCGATGGTAGGGTGGCAGTTGGATTTAGTTATAGATGAATGTTTCTCAATACATGTGCTGTTCAGTTTCTGCTAGATACTAATGAGCCTATTGCAATCAATTGGCTGGCTTCTACCGATTCAAGTAGCTTGGAATCTGATCCTGAACGCTAAATCTTGATTGTTATGGGTGTTATGAATCCAACCTCATGAATTATGCAAGACAGTAGAGGAAACAAGCGAGAAAGGTTGTAAAAGAATGAGGAACTTCATGTGAAATTGGAGGCGAAGGATTGAAACCTAGAAAATGACATCGGAAATTTGGAACATGGAATATTTTGGAAGGATTGAGCTTATTCTGCAGCATAATTGAACTGCTTGGAATTCTATTTAGAGGGATGATCGAGAAAAGGTGGGCTATATGTGGTCGGGATGGCAAGGATGAGGTCTGCTCCCTCCCATACCGCCACTAGCCACAAGTGGGAGAGGAGAGGAGCCTGCGAGGAGATGCCAAGTCTGAGGGAGTCTCTTGGTGGTTTCATATTCGTATGCAACAATGAAACCATGGCTGAAGATATCCAACGACAACTATTTGGTATGTGAGTTCTTTTCCTGCAATCAGGTGCTCTGTTTCCCATCCATTTTCACCACAAGCTTGTAATTGAGAACCGGTTTGGTTTGTTTTGTTTTGCTATGGAGAGCAGAAATTGAGCAAAATGATAGCAATAATGCCAAATGGTTAACATCAGATGCAATGGTGATCACACGTATTCTCTAAGGAGGTTCACAAGCTAGAGATGACATTACATGATAGAGCTAAGAAAAAAAGTCATCCAAAGTCATACCAATAAGAAAGAGGGAAAGATCCCCACATTAAAGTCTATGAAGGAGGGATGTCATGCTAATGACTTGGTTTCTCATGTTTCAACCATGAACATTGTAATCTTCTCTAGCTTAATTTATTGCAATTTTCAAGGTGGCTATCTGTATCTTCCATACTATCATCGAAGCAATGGGGTAAATGATGCTTTGAGATGGCTCCTTGATCTGTAGGATAAGTCTAGTGGAGTGCTTGGAAGATTGGATGTCATCTAAAACAATAACTACTATTGTTTTTAATAATTTGTTGTTCATGTGGCTCATGGGTTTAGATCACTTAGATGTCATTGTGAATCGAGTAAGGAACTTCTATAGTGGAGATAAGTCTCTAAGAATCCGATATTCTTGGATCTGGATCTTGAGCTTAAGGTCATACACTATCTTAAGAGTCCGGAGTTTTATGTTCTTGAAGGATATTTATTCTTTGGCCAATGGTTGCATGCATGCAAAGGAGGAATTTATGTACCATGCATGATCCATGCAATAACAAAGGGAGGAAACAACATATAGTGAATGTAGCTTCTTTTGACATAATAGGATCTATGGAACTAGAAAGACATATACAAAAATAACTTCATCAAAGCAGCCCTACATAGATTTCTTATATCCTTTTTATCTATATGAGATATATCAACATAAACAATCGAAAGAGGAACTTAAGTTGCCCATTTGTCCAATCGGACTTAAAGTTGCCTTTTGAAATTGAGTTTATCCTTCAACTATGTCCAAAGCCTTCTTGCAATCAAAATGCAACAATTGAGAATCATACCTTTGCTTCCTTTGCATTGTGCTCCCTCTTCAAGGTGGTTGATTGTTGAATGTTTGTGCCTGTTTGCTTGAGAATTAATTTCATTATATGCATCCCCATTGTGAATTTTTTGCTCTATAGATCAACCTTGAAAAGTTTGGCTAAGATACTACCCACCATAAAGGTCTAGTATCCCTTTGCTTCTTGATTACTTCCTCCTTTGAAGGTAAGGACTATTCTTCTATTCACTTGCTAATCTCTTGGGAAGCTCAGCTCAATGCACTGATGTTGTACCTCCTCATTTGACCATTTTGTCCATCATCCCTTGTGGATCTGGGACTTGTCATTGCCTTTTGCATAAAAATTTTCTCATCTTTCTTTAAAGTGGTAGCTATAACATGTGTTCCTCCCTTTTCTTTCATAGAAATCTCTTATAAAGGAAGCCAAGTTCTCCGATCTATTTGGGTTTCCCTTGAGGTGAAGCTTTTTCCAAAATTATTTACGTGCAATAAAATCGCTTGCTTTTTTCTAAGGAAAATTTTCTACTTTTGCACAAAGGCTTTATTATGTCTCTTTTTGACAAAGCTTTTTTTCTCTTTCAATGCTGCCTTTGATTGCTTCCTTGCCTCTTTACAATTTTCATATCACCAAGCATGTGTTAGAAGTAATAAATGATAATGATAGTTTCCCGTAGGTTACTTTGACCCAAAAGGTCGAGACTTGTGTAACCATGGGTTAGGTTTATTATTTAGACCATGTTAAGTCAGTTTTAGTTGAGTTGGACCCAATTTTGGTCCAATAGTAATTCGTGGGTCCAAGTAAAGTCTAATTATGTTAAGGGACCCTATCTTGACTTTTGGGGGTGCCCTATAATTAGTAGTGGGTCTTGGAAGGTTCTAAAACTTAGAGTTTGGAAGATTTTAGGCCCTTGGAAGGCCTATTTATATGTACTCTTTCTTCATTTGTAATTCATTCCCTTTCAAGCATTGCTACTACTTTCTCTCTCCTTGAGGGCGCCTAACCCTTTCCCTCTTCTTCTTCTTATTGTATATGGAGATTGAATGTTAGAAGGATCTTGGCACTTTGATTTCCTACATGGTATCAGAGCCATGGATCTTCTATGCTTGATTTAGGGTGCCCTACCAAAAGAGACGTCTTCACTTGGGGATCACAAAAATTCAGCACCTTTGCTGATTTTTTGGAGTGAAGATCTGTTTTTTTGACTCTTTTCCATTTTGCAAGAGGGCGCCACACATCAAAGAAGATAACAGGATTTTGGTCGCCCAAAAATCAGGTTGTTGTTTGCTGATTTTTCAGGTTGCCGGAAGGCACCATTAATTATCTTCTTCGGGGCTTCTTTTAGGTCGCCCACATCCGTGTAGGTTTATCCTACTTCCGTTGGTCCGCTGCTGCCCTATTTTTCAGATTTGCTCCTTTGCAGGAGGGCGCCCATCTACAAGCAATTTTTATTCTTCTGATTTGGCTGGAAAATCAGCACCCTTGCTGATTTTACAAAGTGAAGATCCGCTTCTTTTTGCTTGTTTCCAGGTGTGGAAAAAGGCGCTAATTTTTTTGTGATGATCCGATCACATTCCGAGGCTGAAAATTGGACGGCATATTACCATTTGTAGGGTGTTGCAACAGCCCTATCCGTGTGTGTATTGTTCACACTTTTTGGCAAGAAAGAAGGGTTCCGGAAAAAAGCTTTGTTGGAGGCTAACCTAATTTTTTGCTTGCTGGTTTTTTGAGTTTGTAATGCAATTTCAAGCTGAAATTTTCAGCGCACAAGGCTTGTAGGAGGGCGAGTTCCTACATCCATCTAATGTGTGGTTTCGACACATTCCGGTGTTGATTTTTCAGATTTGATACTTGCTGGTTTTTGTGTCTTTTAGGCCACATTTAGGGTTTGAAAAAGTTTATCTTCTTGGCTAGTTCTTATGGCAAGAGATTTGGGAGCAATTCGTACTTGTTCGGGCGAAGATATGTTGGATGGCACCAACTATTCTTCATGGAGTTGCAAGCTGAGGTTTGGCATCGACGTGATGATCAAGATTTTATCGGTAACAAGATCTATCTTATATTATTTGAGATTTTGCAAGACCTTTAAAGGTTCTTGGGAAACACTTTTAAAGATGTACCGAATAACAGATTCATCGTCATGCTTTCTCCTCTCTACTTCATCCTCTTTGAAGGTAGAAGAGCAAAGGCATGCAAAGTTTGATCATTGTCTTTTTACAAGTACAAGTTTGCATCAGAATGTTGGTATGGTAGAGCATTCTTCTTTTCTTGAGCCATTTGTTGCAAATGATGGATGCATTAGTGAAGAACTTTATGAGCAAGCTTCTCAAGTTAATGTTTTGGAAAAGGCTGAAATCAAGCATTCTTTGAAGCCATTTTGTACTAATGGAGGAGGGGAAAAAATCATGTCAATTAGTACATTGGTTCAAAGTGGCATGTTGTTGGATTTTTTGGGTGTTCAAAGTGGCAAGCTGCTGGTTTTTTTCTTGAAGATGGTGGACAGCAGATTCAGCCATGGTTTATTGATCATTTTCAGCCTATGTTACATCGTGAGCATCCTATTATGCATTGGGAACGGCCTGCGGAAGGTGTTTGGACAGCAAGGTCCACATTTGGAACACTTTGGACAGCAAAGTGTTGGTGATTTTGTGGCTGTTGGACAGCCTGCTACAGCCTCTTGTTGGTTGTCTGAGTCTTTGCGGGATAGCAAAGCATCTTTTTACCTTGGAGGAAACACACATGCCTCACCAAAATCAGTACCTTATGCTGATTTTCATGTTTTGATGCTTACTTCTTATGATGACGGTGTTGTCTTACCTAGTGTTGGTGAGCAGATCATTGATAGTAAGATTCGGGAGGATGTGATGATAAAAGAGTATCATACTCTTCTTTATGTTTCTTGTGGTAAGAAGACTTATGGAATCATGTGGGAACCATTGATGGATTGCAAATCTATATTTCAGCTTGTGGCTGGTTTTTTGGTTACCTACTTTGGATGGAGCATGCTTGTCTTCACTCTTCGACTTGATGCTACCGCACTTCGTATTCTCCATCGGGCATGATTGGGGCTGAGATTTCGGCTACTTCGACTAGTTCAAGTTGAAGTTTTTTTTTGGCGGCATTAAGCTTGGACAACAAGCTACATCTTTTCTTTTTTGGCTACATGGAGTTTTGTTGCAATTTTTCATACTTCATGTCATGTTATGTTTTTTACATTATCATTTAAGGAGGGTGTTAGAAGTAATAAATGATAATGATAGTTTCCCATAGGTTACTTTGACCCAAAAGGTCGAGACTTGTGTAACCATGGGTTAGGTTTATTATTTAGACCATGTTAAGTCAGTTTAGTTGAGTTGGACCCAATTTTGGTCCAGTAGTAATTCGTGGGTCCAAGTAAAGTCTAATTATGTTAAGGGACCCTATCTTGACTTTTGGGGGTGCCCTATAATTAGTAGTGGGTCTTGGAAGGTTCTAGAACTTAGAGTTTGGAAGTGTCTAGGCCCTTGGAAGGCCTATTTATATGTACTCTTTGTTCATTTGTAATTCATTCCCTTTCAAGCATTGCTACTACTTTCTCTCTCCTTGAGGGCGCCTAATCCTCTCCCTCTTCTTCTTCTTCCTCTTTTTCTTCTTGTTGTATATGGAGAATCGAGATTGAATGTTAGAAGGATCTTGGCACTTTGATTTCCTAAAACATTCAATGCAATTTTTTGCTTTTTGCAAACTTTGAAACATTTTCATTGTTGTATCCTTCCAAATGAGTTTAATTTCTTATTCATTTTGATGTGTGCAATGGGCCCTCTTGCAAAGCCTTTTCCAAATAACTCTTAAGACATATTTTCTCTTTGATCCTCGTAAATCCTATTTTCCTTTTCAACATCCCTCTTGGATTCTTTTCACTCCCTTTAGTGCAAAAGAGATTGTTCTATGACGCGATTCCAGGGTCTTTCTCCCACCTTAAAGTCTTCTATTTTGGATGTACAATGTGGTAACCCATCATGCTCGAGTCTGGCATTGTTATGTAATGCAGCCTATCCAATCAAAGGGAGCTACCTGTTGTAAAATGATGATGCTAGAATAGCTTGGAATTCTGAACTCAGGACCCTAGTGATGTTGATTTCAAGGTCTACTTGATCCTAACATAACTAGGAATGGAACATGCAATGTAAAAACTTGACATGTAATTGTCATGCAAGTAGAAATGGAAAAACCAGCAAGCTGTGGATCCTAAACTTGATCCTAGTTCAAATCTATATGAACTCTACTCTATGTCAATTTGATGAATCAAGAAAAGAAATGATTTCTACTTGCTGGCCATTTCAATTAGCAGAATCAGATCTGAAAAAACAGATTCTAATTGACCTCTAATCACAAGTAACGATAGTGCTTTTCCAATAGAAAACATATACATCTGATTTCATCAACTTCTAACAAGTATTCAAAGAGAAATGAAAGATATTACAAAACTGAGGCAGCTCCCAATCCCAAACGATTGATGGCTGTTCTGGCTCCAGAAATGCATTAAATGGAAGTGGAGATAGTATGAATGGTAGCGCCCTCCTCCTACAATCAATTTGCACTTGATCTCATCAAATTTGGATGAGTGATGAGGGAGAAACACCTGAGAAACCAGATCTGTCCCAGCAGCGAGTTCCTACATCAAAAATAGATCAAGAAGACACACAAACAATGAAGATGGAAGATGCTTCCAATTTCTCACTCTCTCCAACTCATGAAGCGTCTATTAATTAAAATTTGTGTATGTACAATAGTTGGCATGCAATTTCCAAGTGTCCAATTTCTTATGCATGCATTTGCATGCCTACTTGCATGTTGCATGCAGTCATGATAGGTGGCAATCTAATTTCTTCTCCCCCATGCATATGTGCATAGGGGTCTACCAAACTCAAATGCGTCAAAGGCATTATCATGCAAAAAGGCCTACCACGAGTTTGGTAATAAAAAAATTTGCCTAAGTTATTTGGGCCTTAAAAATTTGGACCCAATTATGACCACGTGCCATGTACTATTTATTTAACTAGGTTTATAAGTTCAACACCACCCACTACATATTTGGAGGTTGAGGCATCCACAAAAAGTCAAATAATATTTTACCCACGGTTGTAGTTTCAGCCTTGTCTTTGAAATTCTTAACCATCCTGTCCCCTTCTTTGCATTTCCTCCTCTTTCTTCCATCCATAGAAATTTCTTGCCTTCCATTGTTATAGGCGCTCGAGATTAAGAAGTTAACCTAAGGGGGACTGAAGAATGATGTGATGGGGGACTGAAGTGGAAATAATTGGTAGTTAATCTAGCCATACTAGATTATTACATCCCAAAGGAAACGACTCTTTGCATATAGATGGCCAATTTGAAAATAGCCTCCATTTGGATAGGAGGTACAACAACTCAAGAAGGACAATCTGATGTGGAACTAAAGGTTTACCATGAATCATGCATGATAACATGTATGTACAGAGACGTGAAAAATTGGCCCAATCCAAAGTTGTAAGCACCGTACACCATACCTCTAATGCATATAAAGCGGCGGGTGTAATTAAAGTGTCAAAGAGACAACTGTTGCTTTGCAGATCCTGTATATGTCGCTTGAAAGAGAGTCTTTTCAACTTGACTAAGGAGGATTGGCCCATCCCCAATTGGTAAGTGATTGATGATCTCGTGTTGAATATAGGAGGGGAGAAAAAGAACACCCAAGTATAGGAAGAGACAATGTTTAGAGGTTGATCACCCAAAGTGAGAATTTGGCAACACGTGAAGGAACAAGAGGTATTGAATGTTTGAAACCAATGATAGATTTGTTACTGTTTATGATTTACTGTTGACAGCTGTTACCAGCTATAAGTAGCTGTAGGCTAGTCTATAGTCAACTAGTAGTTTTCTCTCTCTCTATATTCAGGGTTCATTGTACTCTCTTTCAGTTAGTGTGATACAGTGATTGTGTGTTCTTCCTCCTTCTTATGGTGATTGCTTATGATGAATGATTGATAGTGCTTATCAGATCATTGACATGGTATCAGAGCTCCTCTAATCCTGAGTGCCTGACTACTGGGTTCGGCTTGTCACTGGCTTCGTACTGAGGTGAGATAGTCCTTCACAGGAGGTGAAAGCAAGAAAACTTACAGTGTTGATGAACACTCTTTGAAGAGTTTATTCAGAGGATAAGGAGGCAAATACAGTGGGGAAACCATTGGCAACTGACTGGGATCTGTTTGGTGAACATTTGAGCATTTTGCAGCTTAAGCTGTAGTGAGAGAGTGTGAAGTAGTAACAACACTACTTGCATCGTATTCAGATATTCAGGTTACAGGAGGGCGACCTTAGTGTGGTGGAGAGCTAGAAGAAAACTCTCAAAGAAAGATTGACAAATGCCCAAGAACCTCTTCTTCTATGTGAGCTAGGGTTTTAAGGTGGAAAAGTGTGGATCTTTGGCTGTATAAAACAGTTTTGGATGCTGTAAAAGGCTGAAGGAGGCGCCCTACTACTGCTAAGAAAGCGCCAGAGGGCTGTGGATAGCCGCGCTAGGAGTAGAGCGCTGGATCTGAAATTGCAAAGAGGTCATAGCTCGTTCTCTCTCTCTCTCTCTCTCTCTCTCTCTCTCTCTCTCGTCGCGGGCAGGTTCGCGCGCCCATTCCGACCTGCTACATAGCGTAAAAGGGTGCATAGCGTCTCCATGAATCTCTTTCGGCGCACAGAAATGGTCCAGATCATCCGATTACAATCTTGTTGAGATCAACGGTGGAGACCTCCTGATCGTGGATACAGATCGATGGCCACCATTTGTTGGGCCCTTATACTTCAATTTTTAAAAAATTGAAGTGTTTGAAGTTCAGTTACCAAAGGACTGAAGGGCAGAAATATTAACTCTTTATTAAAAAATTTCATCTTGAAGGGTCCCAACTCTTGTGACCTTAAGCTGAGGCCTGTCCCTTCCTCTTTGGGGCTCTGTCGACTGTGTATTTTTGCAGGTAAGCAGAAAACAGAGTGATGTTTTGATGTAGCTGGAGAGACTGTTTTTGGGATCTGATTTGATAGGAGCTATGTTGGTACAAAGGGCTACGCGCTGATATAAAAATCTTTGAAATTGGAGATCTGTGCGCGACGGAGGAAATTTCCAAAAAATGGCAGTTTGGCAATAATTGCCATTTTCCAGGCTTAAGGAGTTGTGAGCCATTTTAAGGCTAAAATCTTCAATTTGGCATAACTTTCAATCCATAGCTCGGATTGGAAAGTGGTCAAAGACATCATTTGTCAATTTTGCAGCAAATTTTCCATTTTTGCAATCATTTTTACAATCCGGAGTCATCTAAGTGCAGTTATGGCAACGCTAAGCGAAAGCGTTCTCAATGAGTCAAGCAAACTGGAAGGAGCCAACAACTATGCAGTTTGGAAATTCAAACTGAAGAACATTCTGATGGAAAAGGAGCTATGGGAGATCGTGCCAGTGATTGAAGAAGATCAACGGGCATTTGACAGGAGGAAACGAAAAGCACAGAATGTTAGTCAGAGATGCTATCATTCCCTACATTTCGGATTCGGAAGGACTGAAAGAAGCGTGGGATACGTCGAAGGCATTGTTTGAGACCACAAACACATCTCGAGTGCTATTCTAGAAGACGAAGTTGCACACATTACGATGATGGTGCAACTATTGCCGATCACCTACTAAAGATCAAATAGATTCGTGACCAATTAGCAGCAGTTGGAGAGCGAGTACAGGATCGTGAGATCGTTCAATTGACATTGAACAGCTTGAGTGAGTCACATCAGATGTTTGTGACAAGCATTGCCACACGGGAGAATCTTCCAACCTATGAAGAGCTAGGTGGATTGCTTTTGCAGGAAGAACAACGTCAAGAGAACTTGAGTCATCGCAATAGGGGATTTGATCAAGCTCTTGTAGTTAGAGGACGTGGTGGCAGATTCGGTTGTGGAAGACACCAATCAAGAGGTGGAAACTCAAATCATCGATTGTTCCAACAATTCCAGGAACAATCCAATGATGGCCCAAATCGAGGCAATTGGCATCAAGGTCGAGGTCAAGGACGTGGCTATTCCAAGCAAAATAAACCTGGAAATTGTGGGTACTGCAACAAACCCGGCCATTGGGAGTGTGAATGCTTCAAGAAACAGAAGGAGATAGCACAAAGAAAAGGCAAATGGCACGCGGGCAATTATGTTGATCAACATCAATTTCATCATCTATGCTGATCAACATCAATACGATGATGATCAATATGAATTTGATATAGGTGAAAGCTCAAACTTGTTCATTACGACTCTAATGACAAGTGACGAAGCCAAGGATACCTGGTACATCGACAGTGGAGCGTCCATGGAAGTTGGACAAAGCTGATGGCCAATTGCTACCTGTGAAAGGATTTGGAGTGGTACCAGTGAAGCTAGTCAACGAGATGATAAAGCGGATAAGCAATGTGCAATATGTACATAATTTGGCTAATAATCTACTATCAGTTGGGACGATGGCTTATCAACAACTCAAGGTTGAGTTTGATAGCGACAAATGTCTCGTCAAGGACATCAAGAATCACCACAAAGTGATTGCTACAGGAGCTAGAGTCAACGGGAATCGACTCTACAAATTGAATGCGAGATCTTTTACTCAAGCTATGGTAAGCACTGTTGATAGTCGAAGTGATCTTTGGCATCAATGATTTGGCCATATAAGTGCTCAAAGTTTACTGGGAAAACAACACAGAGAGAGGTTTCCCAAAACTGGAGCAAGGAGAGCCAGTGGCATCCTAGATCTTGTCCACAGTGATCTATGTGGACCAATGCAAACTAGATCTCTTAGTGGCTGTTATTACTTTATTACCTTCATTGATGATTATAGCAGATGCATTTGGATTTATTTCATAAGCAAGAAATCAGATGCTTTTGCTAAGTTCAGGGAATTCAAGGCATTAGTTGAAAAGCAAATAGGATGTTACATCAAGACTTTGAGATCTGATGGAGGTGGTGAGTACTTTTCGACAGAATTTATTGATTTTTGCAAAGATCAAGGGATCAAGAGGCAGACTACAACACCTTATTCACCACAGCAAAACGGAGTTGCAAAGAGCGAAAGAACAGATCCATTGTTGAGATGGCCAGGGCAATGTTGAAAAGCAAGGCTATGCCAAACATCTTTTGGGCAGAAGCTTGCAGCACAACTATGCACATCCTGAATTGGTGTCCTACGAAATCTGTGGAAGGTAAGACACCTCATGAAGCTTTTATTGAAAAGAAACCTAATATTTCTCATTTGAGAGTATTTGGTTGTGATGCTTATGCTCATATTCCTGATGGGAAATGAAGGAAATTGGATGCAAATGCTGTCAAGTGTATTGTCCTTGGATATGATGAGAAGGCCAAGGCATACAGGATGTACGATACAAATGCACAGAAGCTTGTGATTTCTAGGGATGCAGGGAGCGAAAGTACAGGTCAAGAAAGAAGTGGATCTTGATGCGGAAGATTCAATGGAAAAAGGCAAGTTCGATGCTGAAATTCCTAAGAGAGTACCTAAGTGGTACTTATCAGTTCCAGGTGAGGCTAAGAAGGGAGATACTCCCAAATCTAGCGAACAGGGAGAGCTTAGAAGGTCAAGCAGAAATCGGAAACCTCCTGCAAGGTTAGAGATGAATTTAGCCCTAATGGGTTCCGTGCTCAAGGCTCAAGAACCAAAAACCTTTCATGAAGCTAAGGAGCACAAGGAGTGGCGTGCAGCTATGGAAACAGAAATGGAGGCCATATCGAAAATTAGGACATGGAACTTGGTTGAGCTACGTGATGGTAAGACGCCTATTACTTGCAAATGGATTTTTAAGATCAAATATTGACGTACAAAGCACGGTTGGTTGCGAGAGGATTTGAGTAGCAGGAAGGTATTGATTTTGAGAAAACCTTGACGTTAAATCTACTTTTCTTAATGGAGTGCTGGATGAAGAGGTGCATTTAGTACAACCTCAAGGATTTGTTGAGCCAGGGAGAGAACATCTTGTTTGCAAGCTCAACATAGCTATCTATGGATTGAAACAAGCACCACGAGCGTGGTACTCTTGCATTTATGAACACTTCAAGTGAAGGGGAATGGTAAAGAGTAATGCTGATCCTAATCTTTACATTCCAAGACAAGATTCAGATATAGTGTTCATTGTTTTGTACGTAGATGATTTGATTATTACAGGAAGTAATGAGAGCTTAATTGATGAAATCAAATCCAATGCTTTTGACATGAGCGATCTAGGATTGATGCACTATTGTCTTGGCATTGAAGTATGGCAAAAGGAAGACGTTGTCTTTCTTACACAAAGCAAATATACAAGAGATTTGCTCTATAAGTTCAATATGCAGGATTGTAAGCCTTTTGAGCACACCGATGGATATCAACATGAAGCTTACTGCATATGATGAATCTGATAAAGTGGATGCTTACTTGTATAGGCAGTTGGTGGGTAGTTTGATCTATTTGACACACACACGAACTGATATTTATTATGTTGTTGGTGTTGTTAGTCAATTTATGTAAGATCCTAGTCAAGCACACTGGAAGTTTGCTAAACGTATTCTCAGGTGCATTCGAGGGACGTTGAATTTTGGTTTGAAGTATGATCAGCCTGAAGCGCCAATGTTGGTAGGTTACACAGATGCTGATTGGGCGGGTAATATCGATGATAGAAGGCTGTAGTTTCATGGAGCAGCAAAAAGCAACCTACAGTAGCCTTATCTTCGACGGAAGCTGAATATCGTGCACTTAGCAATGCTACATAGGAAGCCGTATGGCTACGAAGATTGCTTGTTGATTTAGATCAACCACAGGTGGATGCGATTACTATCTCTTGCGACAACCAAAGCTGCATTCACCTTGCCAAAAATCCAGTTCTACATGCTCAAACTAGGCACATCGAAATACATTATCACTTTGTTCGAGAGAAAATACTTGATGGAGCGATTGATCTTGTTTTTTGTAAATCTGAAGATCAAATGGCAGATATTTTTACTAAGTCATTAGGTAGATGTAAATTTGAAAAGTTTGTACTTTATTAGGAATAGAAGAATGTAATTTTATCATTGAGGGAGAGTGTTAGAAACCAATGATAAACTTGTTACTGTTTACGATTTACTGTTGACAACTGTTACCAGTTGTAGGCTAGTCTATAGTCAACTACTAGTTTTCTCTCTCTCTATATTCAGGGTTCATTGTACTCTCTTTCAGTTCGTGTGATACAGTGATTGTGTGTTCTTCCTCCTTCTTATGGTGATTGATTATGATGAATGATTGATAGTGCTTATCAGATCATTGACATTGAAGTCCACGACTTTAGTCGTTTGTATATTCAACTCTAATCCATGGGTGTGACAAAAGGAACAAGGGTTATGAATGTATTGTTGCAAGCCTTCTCTAGTCAGAGAAGCCAAGACCACCTCATTTGCTTGCAATAAATTGGATATCAAAATATCTCCAAGTCAACATCTATGATCACTATGTTGACCGATTATTCTCTCAAGCTCATCAGTGTAGAGATCATAGAGTGAGGAAGCATCCCTGCTTCACCCCAATTGCGCTACTCACGATGTCATGACAACTAGTACAATGTCTTGTGAAAAGTAATGATCTTGTAGCCTCTAAATAAGAGAGTCAAAGGCAATTTTGAAGTCCACAAAGCAACATTGAACTCGCTCTCTCCTGAACTTTGCCTGAATGAGTGACTCGAGGATGAGAGAATGTGGTTTGAAGTCAAATGATTTGACTTGAAACCAACTTGTAATTGTTGAGACTTTGCCTCTCTACTCACTAGTGTTTGGAGAATGGAACCATAGACATTAGGTATAACATGTCCAACCCTTATGTTGCGGTAGTTTTTTGGCATCACAGGATCATGGCTCTTGTGGATGGGGTATATGACATTGTTGCACCAAGAGTAACAAAAACTAATAGTGATCACGATATTAAGGAGAGCGACTATTATAGGGGATAGGATGTTCGCAACATGTATGAGAAGGGCTTCAAGGTATTCTATATCCCTAGCATGGTTATGTTGTAGCTAGTCAATGTCATGCCAAACCACCTTCTAATTTGTTTCAATTTCCATATAGGCTCTCTTCTTGTGGTGAAGGAGGGGGTGTTATTGCTTTATGCTATCACGAAGAAGGTGTGGAGAGAAGGCTCAATTGAGTGTGGATCATCTTACCAAATGTTGCAAGGAAAGGTAAACTAGGATCTTGGTTTGTACGGTTTGGTAGGGAAGTCAATGGATGCAACAGTGCCAAGCAAGGATGAGAGGTAGTTAGCCTGGGTGTTTATGAACTCTCTTGGGGCATATGTGATAGAATCCAAGTGATTCTCAATTCGGAGTAGACTAATCTTATTAGTACTCACACAAAATACCAAACTCAAGTGGAAGAAGAAACTTTATTGAAGAAGAAGAGGAATCACAAGAAGCTATGCTTCATAAACAATGAACTGAATTGATTGAAGGAGGGTGCCCATTTGCTCTTATAGAGACTGGACATGCTTTAAGACAAAAGCTATTTGCCTACTATACCATTTGGTAAAAGCAACTCTGCTAATTACGAAGTCTCAAAAATAGCAATCTAGATTCTATGCTAGCATGATTATAAAATAGTATTCTATACTATTCTAGCAAAATTGGTACTAACTTAGGTACCTAGCCAATCTTAGACTTTGACTTATACTAAAAATCGAAATAGGCCTTTGAACTAGCTCGCAGGCTAGCCTCTACAATTTATTAATTAACCATTAATTCTAACACTCCCCCTTAATGGATAATTGATTATCAATTACACCTAGGAGTGTCCTGAGCTTCTCAAACTTTTCACGACCAAGTCCTGTTGTGAAGATATTTGCAACTTGATCATTGGTGTCACAGTAGATCAACTCTACTTCACCACTCTACAACTTTTCTCGTATGAAATGCCGCTGAACTTCAATATGCTTTGACCTGCTATGAAAAAGGGAATTCTTTGCAAGCTGAATGCAACTCTGATTGTCACCCCCAAAGAACTGTAGGGTAAACTTGTTCTATATGAAGATCTTTTAGAATCCTTCGTAACCAAATTGCATCACAAGTCGCTGATGTAGTAGCCCTATACTCTACCTTTGTAGAAGATAAAGCAATCGCCAAAACACTCCTCAAAGTAGTCATTTTAGCAACAGGTGCGAAAGTATCTTCGTAGTATTCTTTGGCTACTAATTTGGCTTTATACTTATCTATAGAACCATCAGACTTAAACTTGGTTCTATAAATCCACTTGCAACCAATTAGTTTCTTACTTGCTGGAAGTTCAACAAGATCCCATGTCTCGTTTTTCATAATAGAACTGTACTCCTCATCCATAGCGGTCTTCCAAACTTGTTCCTTAGCAGCATCTTCATAAAATAAAGGATCCTCAGAATCCAATACTGAAGCCATAAACGCATAATGCGTTTCTTCTCCAGCTTCACAATAGTATCCACTTGATCGTGTCAAGCTCTTAGCTCCTTGTTGACTCGATTCTCCCTCGTCCAACATTTCACTATCTTGTATAGTCTCATAATACCATTTGGTAATTTCTTTGTAGGTGACGTAGAAGGAGAATATGTATCAAATACTCTTGACCTTTCCTTACGTTTACCAAGATCCACATGTGTACTCACCCTTGGTTGAATTTGTGTAGAAGCTGTATCACATGGACCTGTATCTTTCTGAACATCATCTATAACCGGAGTTTTTGTTGTAGGAGAAAATACATCTTCCTCATGATCTTCTAGGTTAGAAGACTCATTTTCTTCGAACACAACATCCCTGCTCATAATCACCTTCCTACTGGTAAGATTATAAAGGCGATATGCCTTCTCTTCCTCATCATAACCAAGGAATAAACACTTGATCGCCTTTGAATCAAGTTTTTGACGATGATCTTTAGGAACATGAGCATATGCAATACAACCAAAAACACGCAGATGATCCACTGTAGGTTTTATACCTGTGAAAGCTTCTTCTTGAGTTCGATTGAGAACTGCTTTTGTAGGACTTCTGTTGACAAAGTAAACTGCTTCACCCCACAAATGATTCTTGAGGTTCTTACCTCGTAGCATGCTTCGAGCACTCTCCACAACGGACCTATTCTTTCTCTCAGCTACTTCATTATGCTATGGTGTATCTATCGAAGCAAATTGTCTCTTGATTCCATGTTCTTTGCAGAATTCCTGGAACTATGTAGATATGAACTCACCTCCCTTATCTGAACGTAGAATCTTTATTTGCTTTCCTGTTTGCTTCTCAACAAGTGATTTGAACTGAGTAAAGAACTTAAAAGCTTGACTTTTATACTTAAGCAAGTATATCCATACTTTCCTGGAAAAATCATCCACAAATACCATGAAGTAGGACGCTCCCCCTATATACTCAGTCTGCATGGGACCACATAAGTCTGTATGAACAAGCTCCAAGATCTCCTTGGCTCTATATGCTCCATCCTTAGGAAACTGCATACGATGATGCTTGCCCATAACACATCCTTCACAAATTTTTTCCGAAGATATAATATTAGGTAATCTCCTATTACCATATTATTGTCTTTTAGAACCTGTAAGCTTTTATAGTTTGGATGTCCAAACCTTTCATGCCACATCCTGCTCTCCATGCTATGAGAAGCTGCACAAACTTGATGATCCGATGTAGATGCATCAAGTTTGTAAAGTCGACCTTCTAAAGATCCTTTAACCACAACTTTGTAACCTTTGTTTTTGTCTTTGATAAGACACTTCTGATCATCAAACTCAACTTTCATATTCTGTTTAGCGATAGCAGAAACTGAAAGTAAATTCTTCTTTTCACTTGGAACATAGAGAACATTCTTAATTTCTCCTATATTCCCTGAAGCTAAATGTACTCTCACTGTACCTCTACCTTTGATGTCGTAAAAAGAATTGTCTCCAAGCTTGACATGTGCATTTACACCACTGTCATCAAACTGTGTAAACCACTCACGATGTGGTGTCATATGTTGCGTTGCTCCAGAATCAATGTACCAACAGTCTTTAGAGTTTTCTGATGTTGAAGCTGAGAATAACTCATAGCATCCCACACTTGCATGCACTGCAAGAAGAAGGGACATTCTGCATATGAGTGCAGATTCAACCCAAAAAGAAAGAAAAGGCTGAAAAGGCCAATGTTGCAAAGTCATCGAAGGATGTAGACAAGAGAGACGAAGCCTTCACAATATTCGATGAGGCTTCGACAAGCTATGCAAAGCAAGACCATGATGTGGTCATCGACTCAGGAGCAACTTCACACATTACTTGCAACAAGAAAGTCTTGATCAACTACAGAGAACTCTAAAACAACATAGCAGTGATTTTAGGCGATGGGAGCTGACACGATGTCAAGGGCATCGGGACTCTACAACTACGAACACTATCAGGACAGGCAGAGCTGCCAGGAGCTCTCTATGTACCCTGACTAAGAAGAGATCTCCTATCTGTGTCAAAGATGGCGGATCTTGGAATTCGAGTTCTATTCGATGACAATATATGCCGAATGATCGAGGTAAGAATGAACAAGCTAAAGGATTTGAGCTGCAACACTATAGTGATGCAAGTTGGGCGAGCTGCAAAGACGACAACAAATCCGTGACAGGAGGTGTTTGATAGCGTGCGGAGCAGCAAGCAGTTGGACATGCAAGAAGCAAACCTTGGTGGCTCAATCTTCATGCGAAGCTGAATACGTCGCAGCTTCGAAGATGACGAATGAGGTAATATGGTTACAGATGATGCTGGAGGAAATTGGCATACAACAAAGAGAACCATGCATGATGATGATGGATTCTCAAAGTGCCATATATCTGTCCCAGGATCCTGTCTTCCATTTGAAGACCAAACACATATCTTTGAAGTACCATCACATTTGAGACTTGATCTCGAAAGGAATACATAAAATCAAAGGACATGGTTGCAGATTTGCTCACGAAGCCGCTCGACAAACCATTGTTCACAAAACAAAGAAACGCAATGGGATTGAACAAACACAAAGGTCGCAACGTTCAAGAGGGAGTGTTGGAAATGGTGAACTCTTGCAACCATTCCTTGGTGTTCCCCAAAGTCCTGAAGTTCGAAGACAAACCGAAGGCCAAAGGAAAGATGAAGACCGAAGACGTGGCGAAGGCCAAAGGAAAAGTGTTCGAGGTTTGTCCCTGCAACCAAATGACGAAGACGAACAGAAGAGAAACAAGCCGAGCTAACGGTTGGCAGCTTGAGGAGCGTGGAGTCTTGTACTGTCACACTCAGCCGTAAAAGGCAACGTCATCAGAGGATAACTAACCAACAGTTTAGCATTAAACCTGTCTTGTAAACTGTTGTTAAGTAATCTTAATAATACCCCAGATGGGATAACTAAGGGATCGATTACAGAACTAAATAAAGATGGATAGACGAACAAGGAGAGAGAGATTGAAGTGCTAGCATACTGTTATCATTATCAACTATGCATGAAAGTTTGCCAACGAGCAGAACATAGCAAATTCGTGAGAGGAATGATAGCCGCCAACGAGCGAGACACTAATCAATTCACTCAAAACCAATACAAATACAATTGCTCTCTTCTATTCCATCTTTTTCATTATTCGTGTGGTTTCATTTGATAGAATGATTTAATGTCTGTGGTCTGTAGTCGTTTGCTTAGAATCTTGAAAACAAAATTCCGCAAGCTAGCCAATTAGGCAGCACACACACAGGTGCAGACACCCAGAGCTGCCCCCGAAACAGAAACAATCGCCTAAAATTCTACAATCCATTTAGCTCATTGAATGTCAACGATCTTTCTCTCAAACTTAGTGTCATAACAAAGACAACTGATCTCTTAGATCCTTCACCCTGGTAATAAAATCTGTAATGGATTCTTGTGATTCCATTTTCAAGGTATGAAGTTTATTATTCAAGAACAATGATCGAGACTTACTCATCGTTTTATATGTATTCCTAAGAATATCCCATGCTTCCTTAGGCCCGATTGCATTCTTGATCAAAGGAATGACCTTATCCTTCACGGATAAATTGATGATATGGTGTGCACGCTGCACCTGCTTCTCAAATATCCTTCTATCCTGATCATTGAGACCGTGAGCCATCACCTCTTGTCCCGTGACAATTTCCCAATAATTTCTGTCCTGAAGTATATTCTGAAGTTTAAACTTCCACAAGCTGTAGTTAGATCCATCTAACTTGTTTGACTCTGGTAGAACGGATTCAAAAAGTCTCCCCATCGTTGTCGCACAAAGATGATGGGCTTTCCACTAAGAATATAATTGCATGCAACAATTTTTGAGGATATCTCACTTAGACGAGACCTTTTCAATTGCTGCCTTCCCTGAAATCACCTGTCCAGATCTTGCCTTCCCTGGAAACCACCTGTCCAGATCTTGAAGACCCTAGTTGCTGCCTTTCCGGCTAACACCTGCCCCGGATCCAACCTATCTGGTCGTTGCAGCCTCAGATTAGACCTGTCTAATCTTTATTGCCTCAGTTCTACCTCAGATACTGCTTTCCCAACTGCTGCCGCCCTCAGATGCCGCCTCGGAGGTTGCCTGCACCAGCTGTTGCCGCCCTCAGATGACTGACCAGAAAGATTAAGAAAAGGGCGAAGGAAACATGAGTTGGAATTTGTACTATGAAGTTGGGATTTGGAAGAATTCCCGAGAACTTTGATAGTACCGATGAGTTGGACTCAAACATTATATGAGTCATTTGTCAAATCTAGAGATTCTATAAAGTCTCTATGAGACAAATATATTCCAAAGAAATCAATCGATTCTTGGACGATTTGATCAGGATGGTCTTCTTGGAGGAAGAACCTGTGGTATGGGACGTAGGCAATTCCAAAAAGGAGATCTGAAGCTAACTCGATTGGGTTGATCATAGTACAGCCGTAAATCTTGAATGATGCTAAATCCTATTGGTTACAAGAGGGTGTTCTGTCGGTAATCTGAGGTATTGGTCATGACCCCTTAAGGATATCTCAAATTTACAAAACCAGAAACCCTACAAGCTATTTCTTTATTCTGAGAATATATTAGTGAATTTCTTAACACTAATTTACCTGATTTCATGTGATCCTTGAATGGTAATTGTTATTACTCGACGAACTTGGACGATGTCACATGAATGTTAATAAGATTGTTTTCTAATATATGTCAGATGCTATGTGCATGTCTTTTGATGGCCATCTCCTTAGAAAGGTAGTTATCCAAGAATGTCATGCCCACGTCTGATCTCGGATTGATTATCCTGTGAGAGGTCAGTTGGCCTACCTCTTCCCGTAAGTTAATTATGATTGTGTTGGGGTTTGGGGCCCTCAAGAGTATATGGTCATAACTAGTGGTCGGAGGCCTAAACTCATGATGGTGGATTATTATGGATCTATTAGTGAGTCATGAGGAAACTGGATGACGTGACCTAGTTAGGCTGCAGAGGTGTCCAGTGAGGTGTCATAGTGCACTACTAGTGGTGCATGGGCCACGGAGGCTATAAGTATACCCATTGGGCTCTCACTAGTGTATGCTTGATTTTGTGATTGGTAGCTACATGCTGTTGGAGTGATCCCTCCTTCCCTTGTGATTTGATTGATCCATAGCTTGGGGGCTAGATCCGTAAGATCTAGGTTTGGTTGGGTTGGTTTGTCCACCATCCGATTCCCTTGAGTTGTTTTGTTGCAGCTTGTTTGGCTATTGTATCCTTGGTCATGGGCTTTATATATGTGGTTCTTTCTTAGAGTCCAAACGTTGCATATAAGTCGGTCACTATTATTTTTTCCAATGTAGAAACCCTAATTTTTGTTATTTTAATTTGAAGATGGTTTTTTTAGTATCAAATTCAAGCAAAAGAGTAGTATTAGGTTGAAAGACCTAAATAATGCTTAAGAACAAACTGAGTGTTTTCGATTTATTAGTACCCAACCAACTCGTAGAAATGTGAACATAGTAGCATATGTGTCAAGGGATATGTGTAGTATAATACTTGAATACGTGCTGAAGATTCTTCCTAAGAGGTAGTCATGATCGTCTTTCTAACGTGATAAGCTGCAAACCCTTCTAGTATCGGTACCGAAGAGCAATATATCATGTTAACATTAATAACCCCTATAGTGATGAGCATCCTCAATGACCTCATCAATATTTAAAAGCTCCTCCCTAAGATCCTTGATCTTCGTCAAGTGATTGGAAATAGACTCACCTTCATGGATCTTCAAACTGGAAAGTTGGTTCCAAAGAAATAGAACCCTTGCTACATTTTTAATTTGAAACATCTTGAGAAGAGTATCCCAAGCACTCTTCGATGTTTTGCAAGATCTAATATGAGGCAAAATAGATCTCTTCACTGATAGGAATGGGCTTGAGCATCCCTCCTATCCCATTTCCTTTGATCCTCCGAAGGTGCCGAAGAAGATGAAACCGTAGATGAGCTTGGCCTAGCAAGAGTAGAAGGAGCAATAGTAATAGGCCTCTCATCTTCTACTGTAAGGAACAAATGAAGATAGCTGCCCTACTGAAAATCAGCAAGGAAGATAAGCACCCAACAACAAAACATGCCTCTTTTAGACACCAAAAAATGGCTTTGAGCTAGCACCCTTCTGTAGGTAACCAAATCTGAAAAAAATCAGCAACAAAAGTGTGTCTAAATCGCACCCAAATTAGGTATAGTAGGGTGCCCTCCTACCAACAAACAAATCTGAAAATCTCAGCCAAAAAACGTGTCGTTTGGATACCTAAACTTGATGTAGATGGGCACCCTCCTGCAAGCATGTAAATCTGAAAATTTCAGGCCGAAAAATGTGTCAATTGAACACACAAAAGGGGTGTAGATGGGTGCCCTCCTGCAAAGTTACAAATCTGAATTTTTCAGCCAAAAATGTGTAGTAGGGTACATGTAGGATGGCGCCCTCTTGAAAACACACAAATATGAAAGATAGGTCAATACTGCATATGCCTTTCGGACATAAAGAGGCTGAAGATGGGCGCCCTCACGTAGACCTTCCGAAATGTTGTAGCGCCTTCCAAACATCCACGAAAACTGCTATTAGGCTGAAGATCAGATCTCCACTTGTAAAAATCAGATTAGAGCTGATTCTTTGCGACGAAAGGGGAGAGAGATAGCATGTAGATGGGAACTGGGCAGCAAGCATTTGGATTTTACAAAGGCTCTGATACCATGTAGGAAATCATAAACCAAAGCAAAGCATTCAACATAACGAATCTCAAACACAGAGGAGATGGCTGGTCGCCCTCCTTAGAGACTCGTGGCACTCCAGGAAGAATGGCTCTATGCTTGCATACTTGAATAATGAAGAAGTGACCTAAATTTTACAGCAGACCCAACAATAGGGCAATGTCCAAATAACCTAACTTCTTCTACAAGCTGCAGTAGGTCTAACCTAACTTCACCAACAAGCTACTTAATAAAAAACCAGCAAGCCCCTACTTCTAAGTTAGGGTCTTTTATTAACAAGGCCATTTGGACCCATGAGTTTCTACATGGGGGCCCAATACTAACTTAACTTGGGCAACAAAGAAATAACCAATGGTTACACATATCTTGACCTTAACATATCCATTAACATATTCTAACAAGAACTGAGCTCCAAATGTTGAATTACTTCCTTATGGACCAGCACTCCACTGTAGGCTGTGAATGAGCTTGTTTGCTCATAGCAAATAGCATTTGGAAGAAAAAGAGGAAGGAAAGGGCATAAGAGAGAGGAGTCCAGATATTGCGGACATTAGAGGCCAAATCCTACATGAGTGCCACGATAGCCCTAGTGCGGGACACCTTTTTAACAGAGGACACTTGACCTTGGGCCAAAAATGAAAGGTCATGTCGAGGCGTATGTTCAAAGGTTTGAACAATGCCAATTTAATAAAGCGGAAAGACTCAAAGCAACTGGTCTGTTGCATCCATTGGAAATTCCCAGCAAGAAGTGGGAAAGTATTTCCATGGATTTTGTGGTCGGACTTCCCAAGTCTGGGAAGGGTCACAATGCCATTTGGGTAGTAGCTGACAGGCTTACCAAAATGGCGCAATATATTCCAACAAAAACTACTGACCAAGCTTCAGAACTTGCTCAACTCTTCATTGAAAAGTTGTTCAGGTTGTATGGTTTGCCGAACGATATTGTTAGTGATTGTGATTCCGAGTTCACTGGCAAGTTCTGGCAGGCAGTCTTTGAAAGACTGGAAACTACCTTAAGTCTTTCGTCTATGGATCACCCAGAAACCGATGGTCAGACCGAACGTGTCAACCAATCGATGGAAGATATGCTTCGTGCATATGTTTTCAGGCAACAATCTGATTGGGAAAAGTACCTCCCAATGCATACAATAGTATGAAGCATTCTGCCACTGGTTTTAGTCCTTTCATGCTCTTGTACGACTTTCAGCCTCGTTCCCCTATCTCCGTTGGACTCAAGGGTCTCAAGGTGCAAGCTGCAATTGATTTCTTGCATGATATACAGGAAATGTTGCAGGTGGCTAGGGAAAGCATTAGATCGGCTCAAGATCGAGCCTAATTCTATGCTAACCCGAAGCCGCTCTCCTCGAGAATTTGAGATCGATGATTGGGTGTATCTTAGAATCCCAAAGGACTAAGACACTTCGAACGGGGAAATGTCCAAAGTTATCTCCACGTTATAGCGGTCCTTTCAAGGTTGTTAACAAGATTGGTATGACTGCGTATCGACTAGAACTCCCTGTTGGAACTAAGGTTCATCCTGTATTCCATGTTAGTCGTTTAAAGGAACGACTTGGTGGAAAAGATAACCTGATTCCAACAGATGATCTAGTGCTATTGGAGGATTTGACTACTTTTGTACCCCATGAATCTGATAGGATCATGGATACCTGACGTCATCAGCTGAGAAATCGTTTGATTTTTGAACATCTGATTCGTTGGAAAGGTAAGTCAGATGATGAGGACACTTGGGAGAAGGAAGACGATTTACTACTTAGATTCCCTGGTTTTCTCCCAAAGAAGGAAGTTGTTATGGGGGAGGGAATGTTATGTACCATAACGATATGCTTTTCAGTGACGGCCTCGCAAGGGGCATGACCCAGGTCTGGCATTATCAACATGTTTTGGTGCCACGCGTCACCATCCTAGATGGTCACATGTCGCCGACAGGACCGTGCTTGATGGGACCCACTATGCCATGTCTATATAGTGGTGAAGTTTCCCTTTTGCCATCACTCAGTCTACCCGGGAGTTGGTGGATGGAGAGCACGTGCATTAGCTAGGATGTATCTCCAGGCCAGGAGATGTGTGCTAGGGAGAGCCAAGGGTGATGGCTGGTGGTATGGGACGCCAAATATCGCAGGAGGCTTGATCAGGCATGTGATGTTGATAGCTCCAGTGCTTGGGGGTGGGTCAGTTGTGACCCTATGAATGGGCGGATGCGGTGCGTCGTCACTGGTATGGGGTGTGCGTCAACCTTCAAGGCAATCGGAGATCTAAGGGAGTTGTAACAACAAGATTATTGTTGATGTGGTTATATATGTTTCACCAATAGGGTTGGTATTCTCTAGGTCGGAGTTGTTAAAAACAACCATAGTAGGGGTCAAAAGTTAACCGTGTTCGATAGTAGCACATGGAGTATCTAGATAAAATAGCATTCATGAGAGAGAGAGAGAGAGAGAGAGAGAGAGAGAGAGAGAGAGAGAGAGAGAGAGAGAGAGAGAGAGAGAGAGAGAGAGAGAGAGAGAGAGAGAGAGAGAGAGAGAGAGAGAGCATTATCAATATCTTATTAGTACCAATAGGTACAAAATGTCATCGCAATAGGAGCATAATGAACGTTTCCATGCATAACAAGGAAGAAAACACAACTAAGAAAACTAAAATAAATCATTGAAAGGCAGTAGTTAGCTCTTTTAAATAGAGCACTGTTGAAGTACAATAATAACTAGAAGTAGACTCTCATGTCTCTATCTATCAATCCTCGTAAAAAAGGATGTGATGATGGTTTTATGATCTTTGGATCTCTACTATGTCTCGAACAAGGCTGAACATGAGGTCATGTTCTCTCTGCTGTTGCTGTTGCTGTTGCTGTTGCTGCTGTTTGATGCAATGTCGTTGGTCCCTAACTAGAATATTTTTGAGTCATCTCCTGATATCTGATCGCTCTGTATCCAATGTGTGCAAGCTGCTAGAGGAAAATAATCAAGTGGAATATGGCTATGAACTAGCTAGGATAATCTGGTGTAGTATTGATGGTTCAACCCGTATCATCTGTGAGAGCATGATAGGTTGTAATCGAGATATGTTTGCCCCCCGCTCAATAGAGGTGAGCCCTATGCACCAAGTCTCTGTCACATACATAGCTGTAGGGGTAAATATCCTTGGTCTTATTAGTGTTCACTGTCTTGGCCTCCTCTATGATAGATCTCAAAGTAAATATATGATTGGCAGTGGAGAACATGGCCTTGAAACCCACCTTTCCCAAAGCATGTAGGTATTTGGCCTAAGCTTACTACTCACTATAGACTGTAGGATGGAACCATATAATCTGACAACAATGTGACCAATCATGATACATCCACATAAAGCATCATAGAAACAATAGTGAACATCAAACTACTAGTCACACAACAATCTCCAACAAACATCACAATACTATTTGTTAGTACATGACACTCAATGGGAAGTAGTCAGTACTCTACGATAAAGATGAAGTTGAGCATGAAGTAGTTTGTAGAACCTCCTACAAAGGAACATCTAAATGATCCTTTGGAAACGACTCAAGGACATCAAAATAAACAATTGTAGAATGCCTATAAGTTATTCTGCTACATTATGGAGGTCCTCAAGGGAACTTTGTAGAAAGCTACCGGATCAGGAAATACATCAACATGGCTCGACTCCTAAGTTTCAAGGGCATTTTTGCCTTATGGAGCATAGGTTCAACTAAGTAGAGGTCTATATTCCATGTTGGCAACATTTAAGTCAACTTGATTGAAACCCCTAATACCATCTTTCTAGTCCTAAACATGCTTGCTTTGCCTACTCTTACAATTTTCCATTCCCTTTTAAACTCAAAATTTTCACCTTTTACCACTCCGTCTTGGCCTTTTTGTTGTGAAGGTGTGAAATCTTGCTCCACATGAACTTCAGTTCCTTTTTCAATTATGAAGAACAAACTTTTATATCCTGGTTTATAATTTGTTATTCCATGTATGTTTTGATGGCCATTGAGTTTTGATTTCACAATTGTTCACAAGATTAACCAGGTTTTTCGATCATCCGTGCTGTTTGTAGTTGTCTAGCTAGGATGATTGTAGTACGTGATCATCTCTATAATCGCTTACTAAACCATGTTGTATCTTCCTTTGTTAAACAATGGTGCTATAACTTATGTAATGAATCTTTCCTTTGTTAGCAATGGTGCTATAAGTTATGTAATAAATCGTACTTTTTGGATGTGGTCTAAAGAAATATTGGTTGAGCTCAAATCTAGAATTTTTTAAGAAGTGAACTAAGCACCTTTTTATAGAAAATATGTAGTAGTCTTATAGAGTTGGTTGAAAATTCTCTAGAGGCTAAATCAGCTACAAATTGTTTGTAGGGTTGCCCAAAGGTTACTGCGATTCTGTATGTGCTATTCGACCAGGCCTACCATTATTTTTGTATAACTATTCCACACACCATATGCATGGCGTGTTTGAGGTATCTCTACTTATCTTCCCTTGTTAAAAGTTGCTCGTCTTTTTTGTATTAAAAAGGATATGTAATTTTAACTGAACAAGATTCACAAGTGTATAGCGTCTGAAACAATAGTACGTGAATAAAAATTAATCAATAGCAGGAAAAATGTGAAAAAACAAGAATATAGCTTTTTTTACTTCTACTTGCATGCTTCAATTGAATTCTATGTAGCTAATTGTTGATATGAAATGAATTTAATGCTCTGATACCAGAAATCTCATTGGCAACCGAGAGCAAGACCCTTGAATAAGCATATTTGGGAGTGAAGTGAAAAGTTATAGAATAATCTATGGGAGTATAGTATGTTTTTGGTGTAAAATGATGAACAAAACACATATAGGCTTGATGAACTAAAGCCAAGAAGACGATTTGGAGGACATATTTGCTATTTAATGGAGGAATCTTGTCAAGGATTTAAGTTAAGCAAGAAGAAAATGATGGAATTTGATCATTGATTAAAATACCTAAGGGAAGGAGAAAGACACAAGTATGAGTGAGAGCTGCAAGAAAGTGGAGGGAAAAAAGAAAGTGTATACCAACCCCCATGGACACATGGTCACCACCATGATCACCCACTAAGAAGCTGCCACATTGGTACTATCAAAGGATCAAGGTAGGGCAATTGCTAGATTAAGGAGAGTCAATTAAGCAAGTTTCAAGGCAATTATCACCTCAATGACAACAACAATAGGAAAGGCATGAGATAGACTTTGCTCTTATGTCTACCAACATGCAAACACCTTGAGTCACATTGCTATGAAGAAGCAACAAAGGAAGAATTTTGGCAATAAAGGACAAGTGTGATTCCATATAAAAAATGAAACATAGATCTAGTAGATACCAGAGTTGCTAGAGGGGAAACAACAAATCAGTTACTAAGTTCAATGTTGATGGTCCTGTTAGCAAGCGCAAAGCAAGTCGAATGACCAAGGTTTATGCATGGTGTAGAGAGATTGATTATAATGAGACATTTGTTCTAGTTGTTAAGATGAAAACCACGAGAGAAGCCTTGGCATTTTGGAGCATATTTCAATTGGAACTTGCAATAGATAGACATTGAAAGTACCTTTTTAAAGTGTGGTTATTATAAGAGGAAGTGCACATGGAGCGACCTACCCCAAGACTTTGAAGAGAAAGGTGAAGAACATTAGGTTTGCAAGCTTCCTAGAGTCTTGAAATAGGCACAGAGTTTTCCTGAAAAAGGAAAGAAGCTTTCTTATCCTTTATTTGTACCCAAGCTTCGAGTAGATAATGTTAAACCATAATGGCTTCCATGTTTTTCTTTTTGACCTTACCATGCTTTTGCTACACCTTGAGAGGAATTTTACTTTCCCTTGTGAATTCCTCTTGTAGATAATGTTAAACCATAATGGCTTCCATGTTTTTCTTTTTGACCTCGCCTTGCTTTTGCTACGTGTTGAGAGGAATTTTACTTTCCCTTGTGAATTCCTCTTTTGCCATTGAGACTTCCATTACATCTTCGTGTATTCATTTATTGTTGTCTTTTGAATGTGTATGCATGGCTCTCTTTCGCCATTATGAATTCCCTTGTTTCCATACGTGAAGTTTTGCGTAAACCTTTAGGACCTTGAAATTGATCATACCTAAGTTTGTATGTCATAGACAAAGTGTCTTCTAGAGTTTTCAATTTGTTGATATGCACTTCATCCTAAATGGAGTATGACAATCGCACAAAGAAGATTCATTATTTCCCTAATTCATCTCTCTTGCCAAAGTTATCTTCAGGACTATATTCCATAAACAATCAACATTCTCACATACATTGTCTCCAGGACTCACATACGTGGTCTCTAGGTCGTTGACAAAATGTTTCCCATTGCAATTAGATTCCTGTTAAATTCTCTTGAAAGAACACATGGGTCCGCTTCGTGATGATGAATAATCAAACCTCTTTCAGTGTCTTATGTTGTGACTTGTGATATGTTTTTAGAAGCCTCAGATAAAATGATTGCATTAACCCGAAACTTGTCGGATTCACTATTTCAGACTAGGTTCCACACTTATTCGTTCGCATAGAAAATCACTCCCATTTATAGAAGCTTGGAGATCCAAAGTTCAAGAATATCTAAATTCTAGTGACTAAGGATTTTTCAGACTAAAGTTTAGGAACATTGTGCTATGATAGAGCGAATGTTATGGCCAAAAAACATTATTCCCATATAGCAAAGCCTAATCAGACCTGAAAAAAAGTAAGTTTTTTTGACTCTTTATGTTCTATAGATGCAAGGAATGAATAGTCCAAGGCTGGTAGTGAATCATGATGCTTTTGCCCCCCACCATAGTTGAGTTGGATAAGAGTGTACTTGTGGTAATCGAGTTCCAGGCTTGAATCCTAGTGTGCGCATGAAAAGGAGTTTATGCTCTAAAAACTGTATTTCTGCCATTCAAGATTGCGGTTGTGGTTATCGGCTTCCTGTTAATATGTATAGCCTTTAGCCTTCCTGCATGGTATCCCTAATACAAGAGAAATAGAAAGGCTGGTTCTAGAAATGCGTGGAGGTTAAGATTTTGTATGCATTGAAAATGAGAAGCAGAGGTACAACGATGCATGTAAAACAACTAGGTAAACTATAGAGACATTTTGATATAAGAACTAGCTTCATGCCAAACAACACTAGTCCACCCCGTGGAACAATATCAATCCAACCAATGGTGATGCTAAATATGGCTGGACATCAGATTGTTTCATTCTGTATGTTTTACAGAACAAAGATAATGAATAATGGTTGCTCATCATGTCCGTTGTTTTAGTCGGTCTCTGGAAATTCTTTCTGACGCTTGCTGTCAGAAGCCCTCTATATGCTAGTACTTTTGGGTGATGACACAGGCATCAAGTGATGGTGGGATAAATTTGGAGCCTAATGCATGGGAGATCAAGGATTCTATTAGCAACCGAAACCCACTGACATCAAGGTTTCCAGCACAGGTTTGAACTATTGAAACTTATTGAATAGGTTTAATTTTATGTCTTTTTTGTTATGTGCCAATTACTAAATGGAACTGTTTCTGGCACTTTTGATATGCTTAGAGCTGCTGTATTGATGAGTACAGATTTATTGAAAGTATAAATTCTTCTTAGACAGCATAGGGTCCAATTCCTTTCTTTCAAAATCATGTGGGTTCAGGTCAGAGTTCGTTTGCGCGAAATGCGACCTGCACTTGAGGAGGATAAATTTCGTCCATTGCTCCACCATTATGATGGCCGGCGATTTAGATTGGAACTTACTCGTTCTGAGGTAATCATTCGGATCAAGAACTAAGTTTCTTTCCATCAGGGAGGATGTAGGTCTCGCTGGCATCTCACAGAAATTCAAAGTTTTAGCGTCTTTTTAGATATTTTTCCATTATTTTCCTTTTCACATCAGTGACGATATTTTTTTCAGGCAGAAAAGATTTTGAAAGTGTTTGGTGCATCCTGTATCACTGATAATATGAGAGAACTTCAAGATAATAGTGATGGTGAGTGGGAAAAGGTGAAAGGCAAAAGTAAGTTGAGTCGTTTTTTACTCTCTCCTCATTCAAAGATATCAGCTCGCCTTCATGCTACTGCTGTTGGAAGGAGAAAGGAATTTGTCATTAAATTTCCCACTGCTAATAATGTGGATAGGAGTGAGCAGGATACATTCTTGTATGGAGCAGATGATATCGTTAGAACAAATAGTTCACAAAAGTGGAGATCTGATGCAAACTTTGGGAATGGCCATACAGCTGCTGGTGTAAGACCCCAGCCTGTTGAAGAGGAGCACCAAATATCTAAGGACATTCATGATATCGCATCAGAATCAGGAACAACAGCTGTAAAGCATCAGAAGATGGATGGCAAATCATTCTGTCAGTATTGGGGAGCATCAAATGGAAATCCTAGCTATGATAATATCCTTCAGGTAGACGCCAATTCTGGCGAAACACTCAATGGTGACAACAAGATAAGGCATGTTACTCCAACTGCAGCAAGAACAGAATTTGCATCTTACCGTGCCGCTTTAAAATCTGGAATAGTGTCAGTGGTGAATGAGAAACAAAATGACCATAGTCATACTACAATAAAAATGGTTAGAAACTTCGTAGATATGGAAGGTGTTGTGCCCTTATCCAAAATCAGCTGTGAATCACGAACTTTGCTGTCTGTAAGTTCAGAGACAGAGGCTAGAACTTCTGAGCATATGGAAGGTGTTGTGCCCTTATCAAAAATCGGCTGTGAATCACGAACTTTGCTGTCTGTAAGTTCAGAGACAGAGGCTAGAACTTCTGAGCAGAAGTCAAGTTATTGTTCTTCAAATGATGTATCAGGTGATAATCAAAGGACCACTATATCGCCAGAGTGTAGAGAATCTGAAAGACCATGGATAGTGACATCTTCCAGTAATCCCTCAGGTTCATTTCTCTACGAAACTGGAAATAGATCTATGCCAGATAGGGATGGGAATGAAATTTCTGTTGCTACTTATGATGCTGTCTCTTTAGAAATTGGCAAGGCAAATGGTAATAATAGTCCAGAGAGCAGCTTTGATGTAGCAGAGTTTCATGGCTGTGGATTTTCTGGAGATAAGAAACATCAGGAGAGGCTTGCAGGAAGAAATTTGCAGGAGAAGTGGGAAAGCAGCAGTCAAGGAACACATGCCAATCTATATGATCCCAATCCGGCTGTTAATAGCAGTGGTCCTTCGATGGATTTATTTTGTACATGCAGATTAAAAACCTACAAAGATGCTTTGCCTCAGAAGGTGTGCTTCCAGCATCTAAATGCCAACGACGGTGGTGATTCTATCGTTTTTCCTGAGAGGTCTGAAATTGGAAGCCCAGAAGTTCAAGATTCTGAGCACTTGAGTCACCCAATGGACAAACATCATCAGAGAACGTTACAAAAGAGACCTGATTTCCACCATATTGGCCTCAAAGTTGGGTCTTTCCATGAAACCCCTGGAAACAAGAGATATGATAAAAGTCGAACAGCAAAGGCACATCACAAAGGGCATCAGCTGAAGCGTCAACCCCCGCAACATTCGTTTCCCATATTGCAAGTACAGCTCAAACCAGGGTTTATTCCTCTGCAATTTATGACTCCAACTTTTTCTTCTGTGCATTTGCCTGTGCAAACGTATTGGTCTCCTGCACTTCAGTTTCCTCTATATCAAGATCTCCCACATGGGAGACATCATTTTGCTGCCAATTTTTTTGATCATGCTTCAGAATCAGAACGTGTATCGATGGACAGTATGCTCGGAGTAGAAGTTGGAACGTTGAGTTCAATGCAGCATGATATCTGGTTTGGGGAGTCCCTTGCTCGTTTCCCACCGCCAGCTATTTCGTCCATGTCGACTAATCCCAATCTCTCTATTCCTTCCCCTACTTCAAATGTGGATGCAACTTTGGAAGCTCTGCATACAGAAATTCTTGATTTTGCACGGACTGCAAGGCCATCACCAGATGCTCAAGCTTGTGCTGAGGCAGCTATTGAGTGTGTCCGTGAAGGTGTGAAGCAATTGTGGCCTGGTGCTGATATTGAGGTAGGTAAAAACAGATAATATATTAATAGCATTCACAATATTGACTGTCCATAGTGATGAACAGATTCACAAATATAAGTATCAATGAATACTTAAGATTAGATATGAGACAACATAGACTAATCCCTACAAGATTAGCCCTGAGACATCACATCAGATCATAGCCTTAGCCCTACAAGCAATGGAAGGAGAGAACTAATGAGGAATAAGAGAGAGAGAGAGAGAGAGAGAGAGAGAGAGAGAGAGAGAGAGAGAGAGAGAGAGAGAGAGAGAGAGAGAAAGATCTTTATTAATGTCCATGGAGTACCCTAAGGTACATAGGACTGAAAAAAAGGTACATGTCAATTGTGCCCGGTGGGAGCGTGAAAGCTCAACCACCTAAAAGAAACAAGATTACAGTAAAACAGGAAATAGTGCTATGCACAAGGAGAGTCAAGCATCATAGATGTCTCTCTGCTTTGTGAGAAAAAATGATGTAAAGTATGCTGTGGCATTGTCTCTGTGCGAGCTGCGTCTCTCTGTCGTCGAGTAGATGATCGGTGGTGTCTACGCTGTCGTGAAGTTGCAGGCCGTGGCCTGCGGGCCGGCTGTCTCTCTGGTCGACGACACTGCCTCTGCCGTCTATGTATGGTGGCATCTGGAATCTCAGCCTCTCCATCAGAGTCACTACTCTCCTGCCTTTGTCTCCGACGGGATAGACACTCCTGTATGCTCAGCTGTATCAGGGGGGAGGTGTCAGTGCCAAGACTCACCATACGCAGGTCTATCATCTCCCGGATCATCAACGCAACACATCTGGAGTCCTCATACGATATCAAGGCAGAAAGTGCAAGTGGATGGTCTCGAAACAAGCAGTAGTATCTCCCTCGAATCTCATAGTAAGCTGGGGATCTGAAGAGAAAATGAAACTCATCCTCTATATCATGTAGATCACACATACTACAAATCCGCGCATCTCTCGGGATGCCCTTGTATCTACCAGTGTCAATGGCTAACTGGTGAGAGGAAACCCGGAACTGACCCATCACTATCCGCAGTCTGTGTGAGATACTGTCCACTAGGTATCTGGGTACAATGGGATACCCAGCAGGATCCCGAGATAGAAAATGTGTCCGATAGAACTCCGTCTTCACCCCAGATGAATCCTGCCAAGTGCTTTGAAGATATGCCCTGTATAAGTATCCTCTAATATACTGATGAGTACCAGCTGGTAGATCCGTAATGTGAATACTCAATGTGGAGAGGAGATGACAGACCTGGGAATACCACGAGAAGGAGTGTCCCTCAGAGTGTAGGTGCTGGGAGGACGACAGAGCTGCTGCAGCATAGTGTGTGCCTCTACCCTGGAGATCCTCTAGGTGTTGTATGAATGTGACAATATATGGAACAATGCCTCTATCTGAATAGGGGGGACGACAAACTCTGCCAATATAATATGATGTGGGATAGAGGGCTTAGCCCGTATCATCTGAGAGAGCATATGAATCTGAAGTCGTGAGATGCGCGCCCACTCGGTAGCTGTCAAGCCAGTACTCCATGTCTCTGATGCATATAGAGCTGAGGGAACAACCATAATGTCAAAGAGTCAGCACTTACTAGTCGCATCTCTAACATGTGAGCTGAAGCATAATCTCTCCAACTCTACCAACGATGCATAACCCTTCCGTAGTCGGGAAAATGCCGCCTGTCATGCTGAATGTGGGACCTGAAAATACCAACCCTAGGTATGTGTAGGGGCCAAATACCTCAAGTGGATGCTCCTCCCATAAAACGAGGAGAGAGAGAGAGAGAGAGAGAGAGAGAGAGAGAGAGAGAGAGAGAGAGAGAGAGAGAGATCATAAAATGAGAAATGAATTCAGTGATAGCCCTACCTTGGCGCTTACTGGCATGTAGACCATGGTAATGGGCAGGCCAGTGCCAACCCAACAACTGAGATATCCAAAGCTAGCCGAATAGCCTAGGAATACCACAAAAAAAGCACAGCTCAGCATGTAGGTGATTTCAAATGCTATTGCGCTGAATCTAAGATGCTGACAATCAAAAACATTGAACACTTTCAAATCTGGAAAATAGTGAACAGACAACAATCTTCAAGAAAGAGGAACTAAAATTGAGAGAGAAAACTCAAAGCTTGTATTGCACAAATGAATCCCCCTGTATTCTCTTAATGTGGAGAGATACAAATAGATGGGACATGGTAGATGTAAAAGCTCAAGAATGGAGAGCCAAACACCAACAACCCATGGAATTGAATAGCCAACAAATGTAACTCCTCATAGGAGTGAATATGAAGTGTCAAACACGTATGGACTCTAAAGGCGATTTTTAGAATGGGCCCCATAACCTTACAAGGTGAATTAACAATAAAAATAAAGCCCCCCATGGGTATACAACATTGGTAGGATCTAAGCTTATAACATTAAACTTGACATTAGACCATAGCCATTTGGTCAGTTTGGCGACCACTATGCCTTGGGATTTCATGAGTGACTTGTCTTTGCCTTTGGTTACCTTTTGGAGACAGATTTTAAGTTGGCTTTTGGGTTGGTTGGAATTCTTGTTTTCTTAAGTCAGAATGGTTAGACTTGTTGCATTTTCTAAGTTGGCTTTTCAGTGAGTTCATGTCGGATGAATGTTAGACTTAAGCGTGTCTTGGGAAAACTGCTCAAGTCCAAGCACCCTTTGAGGTGCTGGCAATTTGCAGGTACAGAGGGAGGAGAAGGAGAAAGATGGTACGGCTTGTCAAAGGACAAAGCAACAAGGACAGCCATGAAGTAATCCTTTGAACAAAAGTTCTAGGCTTAAATCACTTCTTGATTTCAACTTAGTAAGCTAAGTTTTCAGCTTAGAATTCAATTTATGTTGAACTTAGAGATTGAATTATTCAAACCTTAAGAAACTTAAGGAGGCGGCCATGGGGATATGACCTCTCCTCCCCTCCCATCAAGAAAATGTACACAAGGGGAGGGGGGGGGGTATCTCCCCCCCCCCCCCCTCATCTATTGTATGGACCAGATGCCGCTGAGAACCATGGTTCTTCAACGGGCGGCTGGCCCGAACAGCCGGCTCGCGCTAGCTCGGGCCAACACCCATGATTCTTTTTTCTTCTTTTTTTTTTAAAACCAAGAAGAAAAAAAAGGTACTAGATTGATAGAAAGGGGGTTTATCAAAAAGTTTTGAATAACTAAACCTCAAGTTCAAGTTACTCTAACAAATCAACACAAATCTCTTCAAAGTGCAGTTTAGCAAGTAGGTACAATAGACCCAACTCTAAAAGTGCTTTGCTTTTTAGTATGACTTGACTTCTAGTAGAAGGTCGTTTTGCTTAAGTTTAGACAATTTTGGCGGGATCAACCCCTCATCGAGAAAAGGATTGTCACATTAAAGAAATCTATATTGCATATCAAGTAATGCCTTTTGATCCATATAATGTGACAAGTATCATCCATAAGGTCATGAATTTTGCATTATTGGAGTTCTAGCAATATTTGAGATTTTCATGTTGACATGTGCATACAATCAAGTCAAAGGGAAGGTTTTAAAGAAACCAACAATTAGAAAAGCTTAGAACCAAAAAGATTTAAAGGTTCAATTGGAAAGACAAATTCGTTGCCAAGGAAACAAGAAGTTTATGATAAACTAGTTTCCTTCCCAGCAACCCAACACAACCTTTTCAAGGACCTACTTGAAATAAAGGTTATAATAAAGACATTTATAGAGACATTCCAAAAGGAATTTACAAACCGTAAAAGCAACAAGAGAACGTGTGCACCTAAAAGGGAATTGGCGGCTTTGATACCAAATGTTGCAACTCCCTTAGGTCTCCGATTGCCTCGAAGGTTGATGCACACCCCATACCAATGACGTATCCACCGATCCGTAGGGTCATTGCCGACCCACCCCCATGCACTAGAGTTACCAATATCCACATGCCCGGTCAAGCCTCTGGCAATAACTAGCGTCCCATACCACCAGCCATCGCCCTCAGCTCTCTCTAGCATACATCTCTTGGCCTGGAGATACATTCTGGCTACTGCACGTGCTCTCCATCCACCAACTCTCGGGTAGACTCAGTCCATGGCAAAGGGGAGCCTCAAGCACGGTCCTGCTGGACGGCACGTGACCACCTAGGATGGTGACACATGGCACTAAAACATGTCGTGAAGGGCATACCGTTATGGTACAGAACAGCTAACACTTCGCAAAAAAAGTGGCCAATGCTATTGGTCTCACTGAGGCATGCTATCACTTTATAGAAAGAAGAGATCTAGAGCTTCAGGATGGTATTTTTGCAGAGTGAAAAGGAAGTTTGGATGATAGAGATTTTGAAAACAGAAGGTCAAGAACCTATTTTTAGGCAGTTTTGGGATCCAAAAGGAAAAAGCATAACCATCATAAAAAATTGGTGTATTCTTGAGAGCCTGGATTAGTAGGGCCTCTTCACATAGAGGCACCGGGCCCCGTGCATGACGTAGAGGAGAGCACGGGCTGGAGTGCTTTCACTACTCATATTGTCTTTGCCTGTTGCAACAGGTTTCACAGCCCGTGATGACCTGAAACGACGGATTGGCTAGAGATGGCTGTTGTTTCAGGTGTTAGATTTGTTTTTTCAGGTGCCAAGCCTTGAAGAGGCCGACCCGTGGAGCCCGAAAACCCACCCTGAGGAGGTGCGTGGCTTGGCCGACCCGGCAGCCGGTTTTTTCAAGAACGGGCTCATACAATGTTGAAAATGGAGCAGCCCAGACGTCAAGAACGGGCCGGGTTTTGCACATGCAAAGTTTGGCCCTTAGGGTGCACGTTCCTAAAGAAAATTCATGCCTATTTTACGTTTCTCCCATTGCTCCACGTTTACTATAAGTCTAGGAGGGCATGAAGAAGGATACACTCACTCCATTTGTGCTTCTTGAGGAGAAAGAAATTGGACAGGGTGGATAGAGTGGATGCATGGCTGGAAATGTAGGGATTCGGCACTTCTCAAAAAAATCATTTTTTCCATAGTTCCGTACTTCTGCAGTATGGAACACTACAGCCTTCAGAATGCCTTCGGATGTGAGTATGATCTGAACTGACTGCTTCTTTGGCACAAATGGGTTTGAACGATTCCAATTGTGCAAGTTTTCAGGACAGTGGAGTTTCTGTCTATGGTCTTACAATTTGAGCATCTTGGTTTGAGGTGATAATCAAACTTTGGAGGATTTTCCTGAAGAAGAATTTTGAGTTTAGTTTTTGCAAGAATTCAATTCGGAAACAATGCTAAGACGAGATCTACTAACTTAATGGTCGATGCTGAGCTATATAAGAAGGATAAGAATTCTGAATTTTGCTCTTTGTTTATCTTTTTCAACATGCTGGAAAAGGGCATTAGAAGTGTTCATGGTGAAGCACAGTTTTGTGATAAAGCTGTGCTATCATTATTTAAACAGTGAAGCCACCTTCATCTGGAACATTTTGTTTATTGGTTTTACTTTGTGGTTTTGGTATAACTGTGATCATCCTATACGGCCGCACAGAGAAAGATATTTGTACTAGTTGTGTTTATGCCTACAGTGAGGAAATGTATTTTGGTAGAATTCTTTCCCATTCGCGAATTTGTGCTTTGTGATTTCTCTGTCTTGTTTGCAGCTTTGTGATTTCTATGTCTTGTTTGCAGCTTTGATCTCGTATGTACTCTCGGATACATAGCAATTTCCATACGTCCTTCTGTAATGGTATAAGATCTTAACAACAGCTGATAGGCTGGCCTTAGATATAGTTTCATTATGTCTTATTGCTGAAAAAAGTTCTGCCAATAATTATCAGCAGGGTAAACTTTCTGCAGGTGTTTGGTTCATTTGCAACTGGCTTATGTCTTCCCCATAGTGACATTGACATTGTTGTGATGAATGCTTCACCCTCTGAAATATTGGAAAGTACATTAGCAGGAGGCAAGCCGGCTGCAATTCTCATTAGAAAGCTTGCAGCAGCTCTTCGAGAAAAGGACTGGTGCTATAGTGTTATCACAATTCATACTGCTTCTATGCCTGTAATCAAGCTCCGTTGTAATCCTCCCGAAGGTAAAGTTGCAGATAGAATTTTACGCTCTTCTGTGGCCGTTGACATAACTATCGATGAAAAATCATGTGTTACTGGAGGAAAAGGAAAGAAAGTAATGATCCCAAAAGCAGAAGCTACAAAAAGTATCCACAATGGAGTTTCTACAAGGAAGTATGTGATTGAAAGGCTTCAACAAATTCCAGCTTTGGCACCTTTGGTAACCTTTTTCTTGATCTTTTTTCTCCAGTTTGTTGGATAGAATGCTTTTAAGGAAATGGATTGAATCTAAATTTTCCAAATAACCTGGAAAAGTTCTAACAATCATTGTGGCTCACTTGGTGCAGGTTCTCTTGATGAAATCATATCTACATCACAGGGGTCTCAATGATGTCTATACTGGAGGACTTGGTTCTTTTTCATTGACTTTAATGTTGGTGTTTTATTTGGAGGTATAACCTGGACTCTCTTTCTCTGCAATGAATGAAATTAATGACATAAAGTATGGGCAGCTAGGAAATACCTTGTCTGTCAGTCAGGATGTCCTTGAAGTGCTATTTAGTAGTACGAGGTAGCAACGTCAAAATATGTGACGTGTACCAGTTGTTTTAGATGATGAGAGTCTCCAGTGCACCTTCTTGCAAGACTATCTGATTGAGAACTACCCAGTCTGCATATCAGCTGTAAAGCATGCAAAATCTTGCCTATTATATTTTTGGTTTTTTGACTTTTAAGACATTTCTCATTTCTGGGTTTTTGATATAGATTAAATCATCTGAATTCTTTGAGTCTGTGTGAGCATGTCAAGGGGAACACAGCCCTGAAGTCTATGTGTGAGCCTGTTAAGGGGAATAGAGCCCTGATACACCCAATAAACAACCTGGCCATCCCAAGAGAATTATTGATTAGTAGATTCATATCCATGTTTGGGATATTCCATGCCCTATCCCTCCCTTTTGTCTTCTAGAAACATATATTCTGGAAGCAGTCTTTGGTACTCCACAATTAACTTGTTGTCCTTCCACCCAGTGCTTGATTTACTGTGGTAGCCTGCTTGCAAATCTTCTCTTGGTCTGCTATGATAGGAAACAAGTGAAATCTGGACGTTTTGAAGTTCTTTCGAACCAAACTAGCAAAAGTTTGCTACTGCTTAATGGCTGTTGAATTGTTTTTCTTATAATTTTTTCTTCTAATTTTATCTTTCTCTTTGTCAGCACATTGAAGATGATTACATAGTCATCGTCAAGCGTATCCTCTTGAGAATAAATAATTCATTTGAAATTGTTCTTTATTTGGATGTAAAATGCTTTGTGAATATTTTTTATGAACAAGTGTTTTAATGGAAGAGTGTGATTTACCTGGAACAAATAAGTGCAGAACCTGATGTACGGCAGTGGGTCCTGTGAACTTAGGGGCAAGAAGGTTCACTTGTGGAATTTAAAAATTCTGACTCTAGCAACACATCACAATCCGTTGAAGGTACACAAATTCAAAGAGGCTCAATCGTTTATGCATCAAAGTAATGGCTTTGGGGAAGGAAGATGTGGAAATATGGACATTTGAGAAGATGTTAGACTAATGGCCCTTAGGTGGTTTCTCATTCTTGGAAGACTGGGTCCAGTTCTATAGGAATCATGCCTTTACAAGGTCATTCATGAGGCTTTTGTTTTAGGAAGATACCTAAGATATAGAAAATTAATAACCTCTTTCAGCTTAAGTAATGTGCTAAGCTATGTTCATACTACCTAGCAAATATGCATGATAAATTTAGCACATGCAACATGGATTTAGCATGCATGATAATCAGGAAATTAAGATTCCGAGGCTAGCCACGATCAATGCTCAGTACAAGTGTAGGGAGAAGAAGGTCATTTTGCTAACATTATCAGCTATCACATAACAGCAAAGCAAGAGGGAGAAAGCCATGGGAGGAGGGCCAAGGATTGGGGAAGCAACTCTATCTCCATTTCATGAGCTAGAGAGAAAGCTACAACATGTGGGAAATTTCTTTGAAGTAAGCAAGTACAATTGGGAAAAAGAAATTATCTTGTGAGAGTGGTTGTGAAGGAGCTACTTCTAATTATAACTGACCAGCATCATTACTCGTGAAGGGCTGGAAGATCTATTGTGAACATGGTTGCTCAATGTGGGAGAACTAGGAGAAAACTCCATCATAGAAAAGGCACAACGTACCATGTACTATGCTTGCGATAAAGAACTATAGGGAGATAGTCAAGGAAAGAACTCGTGATTGGGTGAGGAGTTCGAACTTCATGGAGCCATCGAAGAGAGGAGAGAAAATTAAAGGACCTGCCATTTTGATGACCAGCTGCCAATAGCCTTTGAGTTTGGTGATGGGAGGGAAAGAGTTGACGTGCATTGTAAAAAAATTGAGAAGAAGACAATCACTATTGTGAAGGATTTCGGAGCAATTGCTATTTTGGAGCAATTGTGTACCACTATGAATAAGTTTGGACTATTGAAAAAAGTTTTGACAGGATTGATTCTTAAATATAACAGATTATCATGGAGTCAATCACTAATTTTAAAGTTATCAAGTTGTTATTGTGAGAAATCAGCGTACTTACATGGTGAGTATGCCAAGAGGGGCTACAACTTACTAATTTGATGTAATCGGATCTCAAAAGAGGTAGTGCTACCGCATAGTACTCCCTGTTTTTTTTTGCTTCACAAAATTGCTTCTTTTGACGAGTATAAGCTAGGTGCAGCTTGCTATGAGTTACATACGATTAAGCAATGATAATAAGTGTATCAAGGGATTTGCTATTTTTAAACAAAGAAATGGTGGGAAAAACAAATCATGTTCAGATCCCACGATTTTGATCTAGATCTGGGTTTTAATGCTAGAACATATATGAGATCCTAGAGAGGCCAAGATTTTCAAGGTGTCTAAAGTCTATTAATCTGACAACTAAGTCAAGAGATGTACTTGGGCTATTGTGTATCTCAGTATTCCACTTTGGTCTAGGAACTCCCTTTGCTGGAGTAGGTTGCGGGTCCCTACCCCTCTATCTATGCCCTTCCTTTCTATCATCTGAGAGTGATTTCTGATTTTTAGGAACAGTAAGACTTGTCTTTGATTCTAATTGAGGCGTTGGATATTATTTGAGCTATAATGTAGGTTCATCACTGGACAGGTTCCTCTAAACTCAAGGCTACTAGTGTATTTGGGCTTTCTAATGATGTACTCACATAACTCTTCCCACGAGTAGCTCTCAGTTTCTTATGTTGAGCACCCTGAGTTTGGAGTATGTAGCTCAATAGTTTTGTCTCTTTATCCTAAGTTCTATAGAGCTTAGAAACCTTAGGTACACCCCTTGCCTCCCAACCTAGGTCCTAAAGTAGCTCTTTCTATAGTCTGGGCTCAAAGGAGCTCTCTTTAGCACCTCGGATATCTATCGTTCTCTTCTCTTATCTATCGTTACCCCAAAATTGAATTAAATTACCCATCCCTAGATTATAGGATAGAATCTAAGCGGACATCAGCTACATAATTCCCTGAAATTCCTCACATGGTGAGGAAAAAATCCTTTAGGGTCTTTGTCCTTGTAAATTGGTAATGCAGAAGGTCCCAGAATGACTCTTTTTCTTTGTGGTGTTGTTCTAGCTCCCCCCTCTGCCACTGAATCATTTCAGTGCAGTTAGTCATAGAAAGTAGATTGCTTTTTCACAATTTTTTTGGAAGTTATTAGGACATATTTTTAGTGTGGATTCTGGAAGAATCAGAAATTTGCATGTTCTGCTGAACTGTTTAAAAGTGCACTTAGTATTTTATCAGAACCGACTTTACTTACAAAAGCCTCATATTCTGGTAGGTAGTGAACATAGTTGATTGATTGATGCCAATTGTCTGGTCTTCACTTTGGCAGCAAATTCCACTTTGTGGCAACTCAAAATCTTGTGTGACAATTCCTGTGACTTCATCAGCACTATCGTCTGCAGCTGATTCTGCTTCGGAGGATGAGTCGGATCTTTCAACTTTGACTGAGCCTTCAATTTGCAATACAGTTGGTACAAGTTCTTCTGCTGATGTGTCATCTCAGGCAGATTCTTTTAAGAAGCATGGGGTTTGTTGTGAAGTAAGCAACAACTTGGATTTTGGCTCAATCCATATTGGTCCTTCTGACAACGACCCCAGTGTTAGAAGGGAATGGTCTATAGTGGACAACCTCCTTGACTCATTGCAATCTGCATCTTCACTGAATCTTGGAAGCTTGTTGATAGGATTTTTGCACATTTTCGGACAGGAAATTGAACTTTCGCAAGTGCGTATTGTGTTGAAGGTAAATGTTTAAGACGCCAATATAATAGTTGGATTGTTTGTTTACATATCAAACAATTAGCTTGAGTTGTTGTCCATTTTGATGGTCATTTCATGCTAGACAAGCTGCAAGACCACCAAACCACAGAAAATGCTGTATGTGACAAGAATGTATAAACCCTCGTACAAGAAAGAGGAAGATGAATGTTATCTAACTGTTGCATGCAGGCCTTCCATGTATGGAATCTCCAATATGCATACTAATGCATGTGTAAATCTATCTAGAGATTGAAGAAGTATGCAATACTGTCAGGTGATAGAATGTTCTTTTGTTACCTTCCAGGGTAAAAAAGGCAGTGCGGGAGGCATTTTTCATCATGAAATGGATACGCCACCTGTTTCTTTGTGGATCGATGATCCTTTTCACCCAGGTGCTAATGTTGGAGCTGGTTCTTTTGCAATGCAGCATGTTCAGGTGGGCTACCTTGGTTGTAAATAACCAGCTCTAGGCCTTTGTTAGTAGTATTTGATACTGCTCGTTTGGAGTGATTAGTTTTTGGTGGCATTTGATGCTTTGATAATACAAACTTTTTAATGGACAACAGCCAATGTCAGTCAGCCTCTATGTAGTGTGCCATAGTGACAGAATGTAAAATGGTTTAAGGGCTTATCTAGATGTTGTGATGCAGTCCATTGCTTGAATTCATCATGCAATTTCGTATCTGAGCGCTGCCATTGCCATGTTCTACTCAGACTGATAGTTTGGATATATGGACTGTTTCTATTATTACTGTGTTGTGTTCTGTAGCAATGAGCTATTGCTTGTCAGTTTCCAGGATTTCTCTCGAGGGCTTTTTCGGAAATGTGCACTTTGTCATCTTTGCAGGCTGCAATGAGAGACATGCTGTGCGTGTTAACAAGGCCTCCCTCAGTGTTATCTGCAAGAAGGTTACAAAGTCATTCCGGGTTAAGGCAGCCATTGCCGCTTCTTGATCAATTATTTGTGAACAACTAAGCTTTTTTCTCTAAGATTTGTCTGCAAGAAAATTTTGGTATATTTCCAGGCATAATCTCCTCTTCTGGGACTGTTATGCTTGCACTGAGCCTTAATTGCTGCACAATATGGAGAGTTGGTGAAGACTTCCTTTCCTCTCCTTGAGGTCAGGGGTTCAAGTTCAGTCAACAGCATAGAGGGACATACAAGAGAAAAAAATAATTGCTGCACAAAAAGTCAGCATGTTATGGAAATTAATGCCCAAAGTTGGTGGGCCATATATAGAAATCTGCTACAAGTTTGTGGGTCTGATGCAGAAAATGCTGTATTCACTTAGCTTGGCCTGGGTTAAGTTATACATAATGTATGGAAGCAGGCAACCAGTACTTATCCTGTGTGTTTCTGGAGCGTAATTTGCATCCAGATATTGGCATTTTGGAGAGCTTAATCACAGCTCATTTTGCACGTCTCCAGGCTCAAGTGAGGATAGTTGTTTCGGAAGGTGCCAAAAATTAGTCCTGAAATGACATTTATTTAGTTCAGTCCAGCCTTATTGTGGCGTCGAATTCTAAGATTAGATTTGTAGCCGTATGAGGTGAAAATCCCACGTACGGTTCTTGAGAGCTATTTGAGGTATTTGATTAAGGGCATAACTCCATTTCTCTGGTGTCAGTCTTATTTGGTTTCGCAGACTGTGGAAATGCTTTCTGGCTCAAGACTTGCTCTCCAGGGATCTTGTGCTAGGAAAGTAGCGGTTATTGGAAGAATTGAGTGTACCGTTTCTCCTTAGTTCCATGTTTTAAAAAAAAAACAATTATTACACTCCTAGCTGAATGACGCCATGATATTTTTGCAAAGCTAAAAAAATCTGCTGCGTCTTTTTAATGTTGTACTTAATATCCCTCTAAGCCCCACCTGTTTCTTTTTTTATTCTGTCATCTGATAGCTTATCCCTTTCTGAGAGAGATGGTAATATCTACCTTCCCATATCATGCTAAAGTAATAAATAACTTTCCTGTTTAGCTCTTGTCCCGAAGCTTGCTACTTTTCGTTTTTCACTGATATTCCTTTGTTGTTAGTAATGCTGTGTGTGCATTTGTTCCTTTATGTAGCCAATGTTTTGAGATCAAAGTAGTTGCATTAACAACTTAAGGTGGTGTGGATGGACTTCATAACAGATGCCTGTCTGGTGTTACTTGCAGCTCTTTTTGTCCTAAGAACCATTGTGCCATGAGAAAGATGGTCATTTTTCTTTAATTCTTAAATTGGTAACTAGTACTTTTAAAAAATGTATGGCTCATATTGATACTAAGCAGTCATCTGTAGATTGTATTCCATTTTTTGGTCCCTTTTTCTAGTTGTCTTCAAAGCTCTACTACTCTTTTGAGATGAAATCAATTTCCTTGCAATAGCCATGAGGAAAATAAGTGGACATAGGGCAATACAATATTGTGTACTTGTGGAATTTTAGGTGACCATACAAACTGATGGAATTATCTTTCTAGCTGATCCACTGGGATTTATTCATCATATGCTCCCCTTTTCTTGGTTTTGTAAAATGTAAAGCCATAATCTGTTATTCCGGCCCTTAGAAACCCGTAATGTACTGAACGTCTTTAATTTAGATCTGTTAGCATTATCTGAGAAACTGAGAAACCGAAGTGAGTTTCCTTCTGACCATCTAGGCTACGGCATATAAAAATTGATAATATACTGCTAGCTTCCCCTTCAAAGTATGATAATAGGACAGTCGTCAATGCAACTCTAACTGCGGTCTATATCTAGAAAAGTACAAAAAGTAGAAGTAAAACATAAGTTTTTTCTGATGTTCTAGGTCAATACCCATTTCTCCAACTGACCAATGGTTGTATTTCCTCATAGTTCCTCTGTAATATTCCAAGTCCTTATGAGCTTAAACATTCTGTTATATTTAAGGGAGGATGGTAAAAACGAAGTCAAAACACGTCTGTGCAGGCCAAGAAGCTATCAAAGTCTCCACTCCAATCGATTTTTATATCCGTAATATATATTTCTGAATGTGCCAGAAGTGTCTGGAACAACGACCACACCAGGTTGTATATAACAAGGTAAACAACCAGGGTGCTAAGAAACTCCATCTATACAGTTTTGAAATTTATTGAGAGCTACCAGCCACCATCATGAAGTACCTTCTAAGCATAACCCTCAGATGTTGACACCGCAGCATGTCAAAAAACTACACCCCAGCTTTTTGCACTGGATAAAGTTTTGCACAGTGGACTGTTTTTGGAACCCCTACCCTTCCACTCCATCCTCAGGCGTGCATGGAGTCCTCAAAACATGAAATCCTATCAGCAAGGCTATAGCCTATACAAATTATATGTATCATAAAAAAGTTGAAAGTCTCCTTGTTGCACTCATATATGTGAAGTTTGAAGTACAAACTCCTGGTGTGCGGCCCTTAAAGGTTCATCATATTGCACGAGTAGGAACCCTTTTATGACTTTTTCAATATATTTTAAAATCATGCAAGTTTTTTTACTTGCGAAAGCAATTTTATATAGTTTTAGATGTCAATAATTCACTCTTCAATATGAAATGAAATGTTTATTGGATTTGTGAAGAAAATTTTAGATTTTCTTAGTGAATGTTGATTATGTATGTTTCCCTAGGAAATTGTAGAGTGAACCTATCTCAGAAACATTTTGGATTCAAAACAAAAATCTTCCTATTTGCACATCACGTCTAGTATGTTAACACTTTTTTCTGTTAGGGGTTTTTCAGACGGGGGATTGGTCTTGCCTTGTCATCCTAGAATGGTATTGCACCCTATAGTGTTGTATTTGTAATTGCTTCCCAGCTACGTACTATGTAGCCCTTGGTATTTTTTGTTCCTCGAAAAAGTCCAACATTGGTGGATGGACTTTTTTTTAGGAACAAAAAATCAGTTTGCTCAATGTTGAAGATGCATCAAGAACTAAAAGATTTCATTGGCCTTATAAATTAGGACCTTCAACTACAATTGCCGAACCTTCAAATCTTCCTCGGGATAATGATTTCTTGCAGCTTGTGCAAGGTGAGGAGCATGAAATTTATGTGGGCTCAAGGAAAAATAGGCAAAGTGTAAAAGCTGCAAAAATGAAGTGGTGTGGTGATTTGAATGAAATCCAAGTTGGAAGTCTTGTTGCACTTCTAGCTTTAGAAAACAACGAAGGACATCCATTTTGGATTGCCAAAGTGCTTGGTTTCATTCAAAATAGCAACCAGACAAAAGTACTACGTGTCCATTGGTTGCGCACCACTTCAATGAATGCTTTTTTGGGAAGGTATGAATTTGAAATGTTACAAACAGATCCGAAGGGCAAGAGAAAGCGATTGCCAAAAAATCAACCAAGAGTTGACGATTTGGATTTACAAGATGCAGATGTTTTGGCGCTTAATTTTGAGTTAACAATGACCAATCATTTACTAAAGTCCACTATATCCATATTGAAAGAACAACTTGGATTAATGGGACAACCGTCATAATCAACTCGTCAACAATAGAGAAAAGTTGACTTACAATGTTTCTTATCAACATTGGACACGGATTCTAAGGACGATATGCCAGTCGATTCTAATGAAGAAGACGGGTCTTCCACCTCATCGACTAAAAACGAGTGTTCAAAATATGTCAAGTTCTGAACTGAGGGGCATCAATGAAAATCCCTTAGAAAATATACTTTGAAAAAAGGTACTGTTCAAAATATGTCAAGTTCCGAACTGAGGGACATCAATGAAAATCCCTTAGAAAATATACTTTGAAAAAAGGCTGATATCATTAGGTCTAGCGGACGTTGTCACACTAACCCTAAAGTATAGGTATGTTTGTGCGTTTCATTAGTGAGCAAGTCGTTGGACTAATCATGACATGCGTGTGTCTACGTGAGGTATGTTATCGTGTATAATAAAACTCTAAAACCTAACTATCTGGAGGTACTAGCAAAGATTGTCCTAAACTGACGAGAGGTTGATTTAACTGAGACTAGGCTGGCTAATTATAGCACCACACTAGTTCTCTAGCCTTGCATCCTACTAGGTATGATGAATCTGTCATTTAGGTGTGGGTTGCAGTGTAGCACACACGATAACTTGTGAATGTTACTACTTGCAGCTAAGTACTTTGCTGTAGGATGGGCGTGGCGATCCGAGTAAAATCCTTAGCTACAAGTAGCCTAATAGGATATCGAACTATATTTCCATATTTGAAGTTAGTTCATAATTCGGTGGGCCACAACACATGACACTACGTACTATTATAACACGGTATGCATATTCTCTCTGATAAGATTGTGAAGTTCAACTAAATGGTACCATCATGTTGATAGGACATGAGACTATGTCTTTCAATGAAGGTGAGAATAGTTTGGCTTAGTCACTACCTACAACACTCACTAGTTAACTAAACCCATATGGTACTATATGTAACGAGTTTCGTCTGCATACCACATAGGATGTATGATAGCCCATTAGCAACTTGCTACTTAAACGTGTGAAAACACTGTAGGACTTGGTAGATTTTGTAGCCCTAATGGCCCATGGCCAGAACAAACCTAGGATATATTGTTATGTTTCCCTCACAAATATAGTGTAAATTGAGTGATGACTTGTGGTCTCCCGAACCCAACTGACCCTACCTTGGTCAGAACCCAACACGTGAAATAGAGATATGAGGAAATAATTGGCAGGATATGCCCTGAAACCCTAAGTTGCATACAACATCGGTTTGTAGGCTGGATGGTCGGATAAAAAGTGTTGAGTACATTACGTATACCATCCTGTTCACTGAACGGTAACATCATCCAACTTTCGGATCTAGGTATTTCACTAGATAGTACTGGAAATGGTGTGTCTATGTTGCAACTTAGCCAAGACAACGTGTTTCAACTGTATCTGGTGAGCTTCCGCTCTGGTGTTTCACAAAGCTCGGGTCAAGTTAACGAAATCTACACCCCCACCCACATATAACAAACCGAAACACGATTCAGAACTTGACGGTTTATAGCAGTTAACTAGAATAATGTATGCTAACTAGCTTATTGACCGACCAATTCCATCCTAGCAAAGTGTAGAGCGTTTGGACGAAAAAACGTTTGCTTACTCTACTTAGAACACATTTCAGTAATGGCTTCAATACAATACCAGTAAGATACTTGGCTACAATACCCTTCTTGGATTCAGGTGATGACTAGTAAGTAGGAAAACATGAGATAATTAGTCCAGTAATCGAACACAATGGATTTTGTCATACTATGATTCCAAACAACTCATAGTACAAAATGATTCATTATCAATCTCCATACTATTTGTTCGATTAAGTGAATGCAAATACAAAATTCAAGTTTTGACCAACAAATGCACGAAGCACTCAAAACAATATATAAGAGAAAACAATGACGTCTTTGTTCTTCAAGATGATTCGATTAATCCTTCCACAAAAATTGATTTACTAAACTCTTGTAAAACCTGTGTACTTTTCACATATGTGAGGACATCTCAAAAAATGTGAATGATCTCTTAAGATGTGTGTGATTGCACACAGATCTACCTTGCATAAGATACAAGCATACTAGCTCAGAATTCTAAGGCAAGAGCACTCTACACATGCATCTATCACCACAAACCATTCATCACACATAATGAGAGACAACTTTGAATGAAAAAAACCAAGTATAAAATTGGCTTGCTCTCGGGTAGAGAGAGAACGCTACATCAAGCTCTCGGGTAGAGAGAGTATGTCAAAATTATTCTAAGTGTTATGAGTGGAAATGGTGCAAAATGATTGGACCTCTAAAACAACACCTCTTACTTTGATTAGACCACCTACATGCTACCTCTTACAATGATTGGACAATTTTGGCGCACCTCACTTTATGAATGACCCAAATTGACAAATGAAATCAAGAGGTGCTATGTCACTAATCCTCTAGCATCAAGCCAAGTGTGATCAGCCTATACTAGCATGAGCTAATCCAACTCTAATTTTGCCCTAATAACTTATTTACAAGTGTAGAGTGGTTTTGAAAGAAAACCTCAAGATAGATGGCTTTTATAATTTCACACTTCTCCTTAAAAGATATCTATCTACTTTAACATGGATCTTGGAATCAAGCCAAGATTAGATCTAAACTTGATGAAGGCACTCTTGAGCAATGGTTTGGTGAGGAGATTGGTAATACATGATGATGATCCAATGTGCTCCAAGTTGATTTCTCTTCCAATGACTTTTTCCCTTACAAAGTGGTGTGCGATCTCAATATGTTTGCTTCTTGCATGAAAAATAGGATTGTTGGCAAGAGCTTGGTCTTGAAAGTCAACAATTACAAAAGTATGACTAAAGTAGACAGTTACATTCAGACTAGTTTTATAGTAGAGTTCAAAACTATCTGCCATTACCCTTTTTAAAATGCTTATCGGAACACCATCCCTTTTTCTAAGTTACAACTTAGAAAAATGTTTATTATCTGGGCATTACCATCCACGAATAAGTATATATAGACTTTAACAAATAGGTCTAATCCAAGTCATATAACTAAACCCATCATACCAAATAGTCGAAGTGTAACCAAAGGTTTAAACAAAAAGTAGTACACTTCAAAGGAAATCTCGTTAATGAAAGTTAAGCATCAACGAGTAGTAAATTCATGATCATTTCATGGCACTTCAATTCTTCATACCCGTTAGTACCAACAACCATATTGAGGGGATTAGAAGATTGTTCACATGAATTTTTTCGTTGTTAACATTTAGAGTGTTGTACGAAGTCTGATCAAAAGAACTCAAAATAGTTGGTTCATTGTGATCATAGTGACGGAAACAAGCAAGTAAATCATGAGAGCATTTCTTAATTAGATGTGTGTGTGTGTGTGTGTGTGTGTGTGTGTTTAGGCCATGATTTTTCAGCTCTCTGTTAATGTGCATGGATATTCCACATAAAGAAAATTTTGGATAACTTGGCTAAGTCCTTGTCGCATGTGAACAAAGAGCTTGAAAAACGAGTATGTTGTTCAACAAGGCATAGAATCATGAAAGCAATTTATAACAAAGCATTGCAATTGCCATCATCACACAATAGATGCAAGGGACCTCCTCGGCCTTTAGCACTTGAAGCTCCACCAAAAGTCTTCTTAGCCATAGGAATTCTTTGGCACAAGGGCATGGAGTGAAGCATTTGGGTCCTCTCCCACTTATCTGTTAGAAAGATGAGATGATGAGATACAACATTTTTGCTTTGTGTTTCAGAGTTCACATCACAAGTGGCTCTATTTGAAAAGCAGACCAAGTCAGGCTAGCTCGAGCAAATATGGAATTGGTTGCAAGGTTCAATCGAAGGGTAAAAACCCTGTGTAGTTTTTCCTTTGTTATTTCTAAAACTAGATAGAACACATAATTTCTCTTAACGACAATGCCATGGAGTAAACACTAAGGCAAAATTCTAAAGTAATTTACAAACCAAAGAGAAATGTTATGGAAATTAAAAAAATCAAAAGGGCCATTACATATCCAAAGTTTAAGCACTTTTTATGTCATGAAAGTGTAGATCCTGATGGCTCGAGGCAAGTCGCCCTTGAGCATGGGTTTCTCAATCTCAAAAAGTCCTCAAGACCCACATTTTGTAAGCTGAGAAAGCCTTGGTTTACTCTGCACAAAGAAAAACAAGGCCTGTTGAAATGCACATAAGGTAAGGCCCACCTACACCTTTTTGAAAATCTATGGCTAAGACTCAGTTGGAGCACCCATGTGCTTTTAAGATGTAAGCCGCCTTGGAATTTGCAAGCTTAATGCCCCTAGAGGCCTTCTTTGCCATTTTTAATAATTGGAAATCATTTTTACTACATGCCACTTGAATGCCATTTCTAAAAGTCAACACTCAAGTTGGAAGAATAGGTCAAACTTATCTTGAAGCCAAAGTTTTAACAAACCCTTCAAAAATTGTCATAACACATGCCTTCAGCTTTTGTACTTTTCTAGTCTAGAAGCAATTTTAATAACATATCAATTTGATATGAAAAAAAAAAAAAAGCACATGTTATTAGAAATGACACCCCTTGTGTGAAAACCAAAATATGCCGTTCAAATTTATAGCATGGATGTTGGATGAGTGGCATAGCCAACTTCCAAGAATTTTTCAATGTACTTTTAGAATTTTTGTGTAAGTCGATGTTGACCTTGGAATGAAGGCATCTATGAACACGAGTTGAATTCATGAACAACAAATTTTATTTTCTCCATCTATGAAAGAACCACTTTAAGCACATGTTCTTGTAAACAGTATTTTATTTTTCTTCATTTATCAAAAAAGTTAAAATCACTTAAGCTCAAGTTCTCGTAAAAAGTGTTCTTTTCATTTTATAGAAAACTTTCTAAGCCTTTATATTGAAAGTTTTTTTTTTTCAAAGAAGACTACAATAAGTTGTTGAGACAAATTTAAAACTTTAGATTCCCTCTTCATAAAAATTTCGGAGTCACAACAAACAATAGAGATTAGGAACTATATATTTTTTATGACTATCAATTTGGTGTTGGTACTAGGCACTAAATACTCTAAGCTAACTAGAATAGTACACTCAATAAATAAATAAAAGTACTTGTCGAAATAAAATTGTGTCAATATTTTCAAGGCGAAAAACTTAATACCATTTTTACGACAATTAAAAAAAAATTCTTATACCTAAATCTAGCTGAATTAAACAAGTGATCTGATAGGTTGCAAAGGAGCTTTGTTGCTCAAATTTTAAGATTCAAAATAAATTTTTACAACTTAAAAAAAAATTAGCACATTTTCATACCAAACTCACCAAAAAAAGACACATGAACTTCAAGGCAATCATCATAAACCACAATCATGGCAAAGCTAATCAAGAGATGAAATGTGAGTTCTAACAACATAGAGTCACCCCTGTATATATGTTAGGCCTTGGGAGTAGCAAAAAAATAACTAATAGACAAGATTTCCATATATAGAGAGAGATAAAGATTTGCAATAAAAAAAATTATGATCCTTGCTTTGCGCAACTGTTAGAAAATTGATGATTCTATGCTAGACCTAATGGGTGGTGATGGGAGCTGGGCTAGCAAAATGCCTTTAAAAATAAAAATGGCGTGTGTATTGAAAGCCAGGGCTTGAATGCGTTTTTTACAAATCCCTAAATCCTAAATCATCGCATCCCCCACTATTGTGTAAGATAATAAATATCTAGGTCATGCTCTTTAAGGTGAGATTATATTATGTTAACAAATAACAATTAACACTTTTGTTGTGCAAAATCCTTGGGAGTAACAAAAAACTAACTAATAGACAGAGTTAACATTTATCCAGGGTTGACTGTAGCACTATCATGGCAAAGTCAGTTGATCACACCACTATCATCGCAAAACTAATCAAGACATATTGTGTGAATTATAACAGCATACCACTATCATGGCAGAGTCAATCGATCATACCACTATCATGGCTAAGCTAATCAAGAGATAAATGTCAGTTGATCACACCACTATCATCGCAAAACTAATCAAGACATATTGTGTGAATTATAACAGCATACCACTATCATGGCAGAGTCAATCGATCATACCACTATCATGGCTAAGCTAATCAAGAGATAAATGTGAATTCTATAAATATACCACTATCATGGGCAGAGTCGATCATACCACTATCATGGCCAAGCCAATAAAGAGACAAAATGTGCACTCTAACAACATATTGCTATCATGGCGAAGTCAATTCATCACATAAGTGTCATGGCAGAGCTAATCAAGAGATAAAATGTGAATTCTAACAACATACCACTATCATGGGCAAAGTCATTCGATTATAGCACTATCACGGCAAAGTCAATCGATCTTACCAGTATCATGGCAAAGCTAATCAAGAGGTAAAAATGTGACTTCTAACAATGTATCACTATCATGGCAAAGTCAATAGATCATACCACTATCATGGCAAAGCTAATTGAGACATAAAAGTGCAAACTATAACAACATTCTGGTATCATGGCAAAGCTAATCCAGAAATAAAATGCAGATTTTAACAGCATAAAATGCAAATTTTAACAGCATACTGATATCTTGAAGCTTCTTGATTCTCGGCAAAGCCAATCAAGAGGTTAACTGCAAATTTAACAGCAGAAAATGGAAATTTTAATCTTCTCGATTCTTGACAAAGCCAATCAAGAGGTTAACTGTAAATTTTAACAGCGAAAAATGCATTAAAATCTGCATCGGAAAAAATACATTTTAACAGCATACTGCTATGTCGAATCTTCCCGATTCTCGGCAAAGCCAATCAAGAATTTAACTGCAAAATCGGAAAAATGCATTTTAACAGCATACTGCTATGTCGAATCTTCTCGATTCTCGGCGAAGCCAATGAAGAGGTTGCATGTCAATTTAAGCTATTGACATATTTGTATTTATCCATGTTTTTTTATTAGAAACATTCATGAGTGTAGGACTGATAAATCTTAGGCTCGCCTGTGAGGATGCCGATGACGTGTCCAGAATGTGACTTGGAAAAGATAAGGATCGGAACGGGGAGTGCTCAAAACAACCAGCAGATGGCACAAGTTTAACGTTTCATCCTTAACACGCTACACAATTCTTCGATCCCAAGATCTATTTCATTATATTATTATTATTGACAAAGCAACGAATCGAGACTAGTTCTGTATAGGTGGTCTTGCCTGCATATTCACAGGGGTATGTTCAAAATAGAAATTACTTTTATTAGATTTGTTCGCTATTCATGTTGAAACAGTCAGTCAAAGATGTTCAAGTGAAAGCACATCCGTAAGATAATATAGTCAAGTTAATCTCGGACTTTTCGGTTGCGTTTTCTTCGTATAAATAAGTAAAACTTTTGAACATTCGTTGGCCATTCGTACCGTAAGTCATCGATCTGTTTCTCCAATAAGTGCCGTACGCTGTTGTTACAGATGTATTTTCCTGTTGGAGTTCCGATCCAATCAGTTACAAGAACGAGTACATATAACGGTCATGGATTTGATGAAAGCACATCTCTAAGACGTTAACTTAGTTTCGGATGGACGTTCAATTCCTAAATTTTCATTATCACCCGATCTTTGATGTATAATTTTTATCTGAGGAACTGAGTTATTTTTCTTGGAAATATCGTTCTAGTGCGATTTAGTCTTTTAGGCTTTCCCGATTTTATTTGAAAGTGCTTTTCTGTAAAGTGGATCGCCTTTAATCTGAACGAATTACACTATCCTCAAATCCATTCCCAGTACTCAAGGGTGCCATGATCTTCAGGATGATTTGCTCAGCATATATTGTGTTCAAAATTGCATCAAGCGTGATGTGCTAAGTTAAAGCTGGGCATATAGAAGTGCAAATTTTAGCTTCTTATGGATGAAAAACAAGGTGACGCTACTACAGCCAGCTTATTTACTACAGAAGATGAAGATTTGCAGTTATTGGAGGCACTGATGCAGGCGAATGCTCACAAATGGGATACCTCAGCGATCAGACTGCTCATTTCGGTAAACCCTACTTCCTCCTAAAATTTCTGAAAATACTTTGTTTCACCTTTTTCCCTCACATTTTTTTTAACTTTTGTTATCAGAAAAAGTATTATGGAAGGTGCCGAGCAGAGGACATTCTGCCCAATTCGACTTTCCAAATTTTGGAAAGTAGCATTTGGCAAAATCTATTCTGCTTGGCACCTCCATTGCTTAATGGGTACCTTTAACTTTTTTCAGATGTATTTTATGAAACTTAATGAGCACTTTGACTGTGATTGACAAGTCTAAAAATGCCACGTGGTACGCCATGGGTAGCCATGGGTGGAGAGGCCATCATAGGCATGTGGAAAAAAAGTACATAATTTTTTTGCTTTTTAAACCGTCCAAAAAATGGGCAAAATAGACAAGAGGTATCCATTACTTGGTGGTGATTAAGCTTCAAAGCATTTGTGGAATGTGTTTTCATTTTAGTTCAAAATTTTGGAGAGAATCTTTTATGAGGTGAAAGCCTTTGGCAAAGGCATTTGGGGCATAGGGCCCCCTGTCAAAGGGTGGGTGCCTAAGGGTAGAAGACGAAATCCCCGGAATGCCTTCAGTAAAGTGCTTAACTCTACAATTCTTTTGAAGGTATTTGAGCATTTATGGGTGTAATACCCTGTCCAATCTAGCTTTAAGGCATTATCACAAAATGCCGACATAATGTCTTGGAGATTTGAATGTTTTAAATTTAATTCGACTTCAATATGTAAAACATTCCTTGAATGTTCAAACTTGCTAGGCTTTATTTTATGTGGACAAATTACAATCACCTAACAACTTAGGGTCTGAAGGTGTTCTAAGGTTTTTTTTAAGCAATCATCTATCAATCGAAAAGGTTAAAATTGAAATGCATTTCTTTGAAGGGAATATGGGCTGTGAAGGGTGGCTTCAAAATGTGGGCCAACATGCCAGTGGCAACTCAACATGCTGGGACATTGCCTAGCCCAAAAAATGGATTTGAGTTGGGGTCCTTGCCATGTCATTTGCCATGTCATTTGCCACATAGTGGCAAACGCATGTTAATGTGAAAGGGGGGGAGTCCCATTTTTTCTCCCCGGAGTTGGATAACAAGATGCTTTGTTCCAACCGCGATCGAGTAGGAATACTTGCAATCAATTCAATTTAACTAAAAAGCTATTTAATCAGTGAAAGTTTTTTGCACGGAAGAAAGGTGGGAGCTTATGCAATGAATGTTAAAAGGACTTTTTGTCTTTCAAAGGCAAACATAAAATCCAACAAAATTACATTTGAAAGGCTATTTCAAAAATTGCATGTCAGTTGAATGTGAATTTATTTATTTTTTTTGCGGGGGGTGGGGCGCCCTTCGAGGCCGTTCCACCCAGGAACAGCGGACGCCCTTCCTCGGGCGGAACACCCGAGGATGCATCATTCCTTGGCGTGAAATCCGTTTTTACATTTTTTTTTCCTGTCATTTTTTTTACACGCACCTTTCAAGTGAAAGGTGCGTGTAAAAAAAGGTAAACTTTTGTACATGCACCTGTAAAACAAATTTCCACAAAAAATTTCGCCCCACAAATTACGTTCTGTGAGGCTCTTCCATTTCCTTCATAAAAATGTTAAAACTGATTTTACGTTAAAAAAATGAAACAAAATTAATGTAAGTTATAAACTTTTTGTTTTGAAGAGTAGCTATGAAGTAACCTAAAGGTAAATTAAATCTTTAGCTGGAAAGGCATATGCTTTAGATTCTGTCCGTTTTGTACTTCTACTTTCTAAAAAACAACAATAATTGGTTAGAGTCTTGAGTTAACGTGTGCAGGCTACTACAAAATTAGGAAATGATGAGCTTCAAGGAAATTGGGCAAGGTGTATTGAAAGAATGAAGTCAAACTTGCTTTTTCCATTAGCCAAAATCCTAGCTATGGAAAAGACACGGATCGAACAAGAAAGACAAATGTTCCTCCAGAAAGAGCAAGAAGCAAATTTGAAAATTTTGTCCTTGCAAGAAGAAAGAAACAGTATATTGCAGCAATTTGAAGAAGAATCAAACATGTTGGCCACACAGAATATGTTTATAGAGACACTTCTTCGGTAAGCTTTCAAAATTACCTATAGTTACTAGTCATGAAAATATGATGTTGGAATCTTATTGAGAATTATTAGTTAACACCAAATACCACACTTCTTTGGTTAGGTTTTTAATACTAACTATAGCTTTTAATCAAGACATTATAATGCATAAGTTCTCACAAATTTACAAGTAGTTGCTTTGCAATTTCATTTTTTGTTGACAAATCAAGGTGATATGTTTAATATGAGCTTCCTTTCAATTTAGTTTACTTGCTTAAATCATCTCCTCATAATTAGATGAAAGTCCTTAACATTTGAAATGTAGACCATTCAATCAAGCTTTATTTGAAAAGCACTCAAAAGTCAAGATTGTACTCTCATTTGGTTGTTGTGCTACGTTGTTCATCCATGAACTCCATAATGCTTGTTAGCAAACACCACCCATCGATAAGCTCTTCAATAGCTACCATGTGTGCCCAAGACCTCCCATCTTTGAGCCCGATCTCATGCCACTAGCATTTCTCTCCCATACCACAATTGCTTTTGAGAATGATCTCTCTCTCTCTCTCTCTCTCTCTCTCTCTCTCTCTCTCTCTCTCTCTCTCTCTCTCTCTCTCTCTCTCTCTCTCTCTCTCTCTCTCTCTCTCTCTCTCTCTCTCTCTCTCTCTCCACTTGGCATGCTTATATAGCCTTGAGTCATCAACAATAAAGACACATACCCTTAGAGCTAGGTGAGCTAATTGCTAGCATGGGCATTGACCAACCTAAAACTAACGGCCAGCCTACTTATGTCTATTAGAGACATAAGAGTGTTTTGACAATGAAATGAGAAGGTCAAGATGTAACTTAAAAAAAGGACTAGTCACCACTAAAGTATAGTCATATAAGCCACTCCCTTGTGTATACTTTTTTATTTATAATAACAACAAATGTAAGATACATGCTAAAAAAAATTGTGTTTCATTAACTAGTATGTTGGTTTCACAAAGCTCTCATGGGGGTTTAGGAATATTTTAAGCATCTAGGCCATGTCAAATTGAGTTTTTGTATTAGGGATAAATCAAGAGGAAATTATGATCAAATCGGATGCAAGTTCTTCTACACATCTTGGTGCTTCTATTCCATCTAGATGTAAGCAAGTCGCACTTCCTAAACATTCTATGACATCAATCATACAAACGTAACAGACAGAGTGTAGCTCTTTAATTATTTTGGTTCATCTTCCCAAAGTATGAAATCCATTAGGTCTAGCTGGCTGCATCACCTATGGATGGGCATGCTAATGTGTGGTGGTGACCATTTTCACTAGAGCGCTCACCAATGTAGCCATTATTTGTATTTTGATTTCCTATTACATATGTGTCCAATAGTCTCTAGTTTCATTTCAGATAATTTTGTGTGTTTTCTTGAATTTTGAGGTTTCTAACTACAAGAGGTTGCTTGTTGTCCGAAATTGAATATTATGCACTATGTTTTGTTAGGGATCTTGCTGAAATGGCTCAGGCGGTTAATTCTTTAAAAAAATTGACAAGGGAGCTGCAACATGCCCTCATTGACAAAGAATTGGATGTAGAGCAACTTTTGGCTGACAAGCAAGAGCTATTTAGAACAGCAATCACCACTGGACCTAAGGCTTTTGTTGAAAGGGTCAAGGCAGAACTACTAGCACAAGACCAAGAGGTAGGAAAAACTTCTGAACAACAATGCTTAGGATGGAGAGCATCAAGTGAAACGACTTTCGATAAGGAAATGGAGACCATATCAATTGAGAATGGTTATTTTGATCAAAAGCTTATTCCTTTCAAAATCGAGTTCGACAATCTCCAAAAGGTTTCTTTTTCCCTCAAGGGTATCTCAGGTAAACATTCATTGGTTCAAGTGCTTCTAGTGGGGATATATCATGAAACATTATCTAGCTTAAATCACGTGATGAAAAATGGATTGTCTGCAATTCCATTTGCCTTGTTAGGCTTTTGGGGCAATTTGATTGGCCATGTGACTGACCATGTAGCTGAAACAATTCTGTTCAAGGTGAGAACTTCCCCCCTTGGTTTGTTTTTCAAACTATTGTAAAAACAAATGACATGAGTATAGATGCTGAACCTTTTTTTAAAATATCATTTCAATGTTTTCCCTTGGTGGTTGAATGTTCAATTGCACCATGCGCAAAAGCTTAAAGATTGTCACTGCAGGCATATACACAAATGACCAACAAGTATTGCATCTACTTGGGGTTTTCCAACTTGGTCATAATGGTGATTGTCACATGATAAACTATGTCATTCATTTAAATGTTTGTTCTACTTCTTCACTAGCAGATGCAATACATGCAAAAAATTTGTAGTAAGCATGACCAATATATTATCAACAAGTATGAATGTTGTATAATAAGTTTCTTTGACTTTTTTTTTCATTTGATTTAAGTGTCAACTTCATAGCTACATGCATCATTTGCTGAGAGATTATAAAAACTTAGTTATAGAAGCAATGCCTTCAGGAGTTGAGAATAAATAAAATATGACAATTGAGTGGATTGTAGACAGACAATGCAATTAGAATGCTTTGAAATCACTTTTTAGATAGTCATCTAAGGGTCCATGCTATGAATTTTACTAGCTTCAAGTGTCATATTGTTCTCATTCATTGGGAACCTTTTTATTAGGTTTGAGCTTCAAATAACACTTTATGTGTGTACATTTTTTTTTCTCTCAAAGTCACCTATTGGTCATCAAAACCAATAACAATAGTTTTAAAGTTTGAAATATATCATTTTTGAAACAAGGATGCCATAATATGCTTTTCTCAATCAAATATTTTCAATACGTTGGAAGTCATCATTATTTTTTATATAATAAGATGCTTTTGTGTGCCCTATTTCTTTAAATCTAATTTACAACTTGAGGTCCTTCATTTGATTTTGGTTGCTTGTTTCTTTTTTATTTGTTGACTATATGTTTTTGCTGGTTTTTATGTACGTAGTATGTGTTGGGTCTACTCAAGAAAATCTAGATTTTCTAGAAACCCATATAGCAACTTATGTATGGGTATCAATGAAGTACATAATGATACTAGAGCAAATAAACTATTACTGCTAAGACAAAAATCTCGTGCATTTATGGTTAATGCCATTGATTGTAGTTGTTATGTAGAGTAAGTATATGATGTTATTTGGCACGTTGTAAAGAATTAAGTGTGACTGCGCCTTGGTTATTTGCATGATTTCCAAGTCATTTTCACACTTACTATTTCATATAAATATTATGTGACTGACTCTTATGTTGTCCAATGAACCTTGCCTTACCATGTTAGAGTACTAAAAATATTCACAAGAAGTTTTAGTTCTTTGAGTTCTTCACAAGGAGCTGATTTTGTCTGAACTTTGTTGCATGAGGGATTGTAGTGGTGTTACTTCTAAGAAGTCATGGGCTATTAATCTTGGGCTTGTTTGGTATTTTGAGTGCAAGGACTGGTCTTTTGTGAGTTCAATGAGTTCTTAATGACGAAAAATAGTGATTGTGGCAATGAGTATTTTCATACTCATATTTTCTATTGACCACAACCTTGCAGCGATTCGAATCACTTTCAAGCAATGTCACGTATATTACATACTATTTATTTTTCGTCTTCCATATCAACAAGAAAAGAATGATTCAAAACAACTATTGGTGTAAGTCTTGGTGACATGTAACAATTCATGGCGAGTCAAAACCGGTGGGTGAATAAACATGTTCTGATCCATGGCTAGACCCTTGAGCTTCGAAAAGACATAGTACATATGTTTGCAAGGGATATATTTTCCATTTGAAATAGTCTTTTGGAAATCCATGCACGTGCAACTTGGCTCATGAGCTATTGTGACTTTGTACTACATTCCGACTGCAACACTATCAAAACTAATAATTGTCATTGTCTCTTTCTCACCATGCCTTTGCATCTATTTACGAGTACTTGATCAAGGCTGCTATGTATCATCAACTGGTGTTGCAACAGAATCCTCTCCTATTTTTCTAAGCGTGGTGTGAGTGATTTTACTTTTGCAAGGCATTCATGTTTATATAGCCACAATAAGCAAATTACCTCCAAATAGTGTTTCACCATTAGGTCCCAGCCTTTATAAATAGGGCTGTGTAATTATAATGCTATTTATTCCTCCTCCACAACTGGAGACCTGCATGACTTTATTGCAGATAGGGATATTTTGTTCTTTATAGAGACTCATGAGAGCTAGCTCAGGAGCCTATCCATTTTTCCAAGTTTCTCTTGGATTCTAGTTTATAGTTTTAGAGAGGTAGTCGATGTCCCGATCTTATCTCATTATTATGACTGTAATCTTTGAAATAATTGCCCATGTGCACCTCCAGTCTGAAGAACAAAACCACATCATTTGAGGTGTCTCCCCTTTTTTATGAGTGCAATTTCCATAAAACTTGGATGTGGGCCTACTTGTAGAGGTTTGTTGCATCTACCCCTTCTCGAGTTCTTCATCCCTTGGCATTTCACTCGTTGACCATTTTCAAGTCTCCAAATGGTCCACCAACTATTGTGGACATCACGTTAGATCAACATTTCATTTGTTCCAATCATCTATGGGTATCACACAAATAGGATATAAAGGGTACAATCATGTATCAAAATCATGCCAATCCAGAGTATAGGCACCCTAGCATTCAGAGAATACATGCTTCAATAAACATGAATTTTTTCTTATGTGTGCCATATTTTGTAAAGAATGAGCAATGCTAAGTTAAGGATGTAGATAGTAGATAATTTAGATATGCTTTGCAAATTGTGTTTCAAAAGAGCTAGAAGTCATCAAATGTAAGGTTTGAAGCATTTTTGCCAACATTGAAAATGAGACCCAAAACTTTTGGTCTTGAATCAAAATAGATAAAATTTATAGTATTAAACCAACAGAACATTTGAAAGCTCAATTATTTGAAATTTCAATGCTTGAATATCAGTAGAATCTTATGCACACTAATGGCTCCTACATATATTCTAGGAACATTTGAAGGGAAAAAAATGTTGCAGTGGTTGCAACCCCTTCTCGTCCCCTCACTACAAGTTTGGCCCTGTATCTAGACACATTTCCATTCGGTTCGTATTTCAATTTCTATACCCATTTGCATTGCATGATTTTTCGCTTATCGGGTATTGGTTGCAACGTCCATACCTCATTCTTCTTCATGGATTTGATCTCCTCGTTCATGGCCTGCACCCATTTGTCCTTGTCTGGACTGTAGATGGCTTCCTCATAGGTTTGCGGTTCGCCGCTGAATCCGTAGAACTCTTCAGATGTCGAGGCCGAGCTGCCTGGCACGAATCTGGTTGGTGTTCTTCATTCTCTTGTTGATCTCTTGGGAGATTCTTCAGGTACTGCAATGTCTTTGCCTTTGTCTCTTCGGCTAGGTGCGGGACCATTACGGTTTACTGGCGTTTTGTCGCTCAACTGATGTGGAATCTGAACATCTTCGTCTGAGTGTTTGGGGTTTGCTCCCTCTGTCATGGTCAGCATGTCGTAGTACTGCTTTTGTAAGACTTCGTAGCTGGCAGAATCATCATTGGCCATTGTTCTGGTTTCATTGAACTTGACATCTCTGACGGTCTTCACTTGGTTGGTCTCTAGCATGTAGATCATGTAGTATGATGAATGATTGTCATACTCGATGAGGTACCCTTGTTTGACTTTCTCATCAAGCTTCTTCCGAATCTTATCTGGAACGTGTGCATAAGTGACATAGCCAAAGATCTAAATGTGCGTCAGATTGGGCTTTCTACCCCACCATAGTTCGTGTGGTGTCGTGTGAGGAACACCAGATTTGTCGATCATGTTCTGGATGTAGGCGGCTGTAGCTATTGCTTCAGCCCATAGCACTTTTGGTGCTTTTGAATAGATCATCATACACCTTGCGGCTTCCATGAGGGTCCTATTTTTTTTTTCAGCAATATCGTTGTGTTGCGGTGTGTAGAAGCAATCCTTGTATGAAGGATTCCACGACTGCTGCAGAAGTCAGCAAAGCAATTCGAGATGTACTCTCCGCCACGATCAGTTATAATCTGTTTGACGTTGTTTCTTGTCCACATTTTTGCCCACTTCATATATTCTATGAACTTGTCGAGTGCTTCCGACTGGTTATGCATGAAGTAGACTGTTGCAAACTTGCTAAAGTCGTCGATGAAAGTGATATAGTACTTCGAGCTTCCTACAGAGATCATGTTGAAGGGTCCACAGATGTCCGAATGTACTAACGCCAGAAGCTTTGTTGTTCTGAAAGAGTCCCTAGTGAAGGGAGTCTGGGACATCTTCCCCTTCATGCACACATCACATGACGTCGAGCTGGTTGAACTCCTAATGCTTACTCTTGTGATCGCTCCATGTTGGCTTGCCTAATACAAGGCCATTGGGTTCATGTGGCATAGTCTTTTGTGCCATAGAACATCTGTAGAGAGTGTACTGGTGCCAGCGTCAACGACATTGCACGTGGGTACGAACAGATTGTCATCCAATCTTCGGTCCTTGTCGTTCACTTGGTGTCTTGATCCGTCTCCAAGAACTATGTATCTGGATGGATCATTCCTGCAAAAGTCAACCATGATGCGTCTGGATGTAACGAAGTGAGAGGTTGCGAGGATGACCTCTTGTGTGTCAGATGTTGAGGTTGCACACACATCTGCACATAGGTAGATTGTCGTATTATAATGGTTCGTCCTTTCTTTGCCCATTTTGGAGCTTTCAGGTTCTTTCACGTAAGACGAATGGTTGTGGTTTTTCGTTTGCCTTGAGGCTACTTGTTCCTTGGATTCTGGAGTTGTCGGCATTGTCCGTGGAGGTGGTTCTTCTCCTGGTACTTTGTTTGAACTCCTTTGTAATGTGAAGATCCGCCATTTTTCAGTCTTCGGGTGTTTCAAGCTTTGTGGCTTCGTGGCTTCCTTCGGCTTTCGGCTTCCCCTTCGAGGTCCTTCAGTCTTTGACCTTCGAGTCTTCGTTTGTGTCTTCGGGTCTTGGCCTTCATTGAAACCGTTATGTATGCGGTTGTTGTCTGGGGCGGTTTTTGCATGTGGGAACTGTATTTTTGCAGATACAAAGACTCGTTGGTCCTTTCCGTGCATTTTTGCAAACACGAACTCGAAAGCTATCAAAGCTTTTTGGCTAGAAACATTAAGTTTCTTCAGAATAGCATCCACTAGATTAATCTCACTCTCCACAAGTAAAATAACTTATCTTGTGAGAATGTCTGTGAGATTCATAAGCTCTCAATAAAATACTGGAGTAAAGAGATTCAAAACACTGATCTAAATTCTTACTCAATTGATAGATCAAAAATTAATCATCACACTTAAGAATCATCACAATCCTGATAATCCTCTAACAACAATTAAGTATCTATATATGATCCGTCAATTATAAATATTCAATCATAATTTTTTGGAATCCAAACCATACTTAATCATTTACAGAATACTGGAGTATATGTCCAACATAACTCAGAAAAAGTAAGAATCATTCCAAAATCTTTCCCACTAGAAAAATACTAGATTTTAGGAACATTCTCCAAACATGATTCTCTGACAGAAGTGCTACATATTCAAGTTCTATATGCCACTGGTAATTAAAGATGGAAAGCATACCAAAATGATAATGACAATCATCTTCAATCACAAAAACTTTAGATTATAATCTAGAATAAAATCTAGATACCCAAAGTCCTGCTGAATATCAATTCAATAATTATTTTTGGATTCATTATGATTCACTATCCAATTGAGCTCTCTAAGACACAATCACTAATGATCTGAGTCTTATTCCTTAACTAAGGAATACTCTATACCAAGAATATTGTATATCCAATGCACATAATTTTATCTGATGAATCCTGGTGATTCACTAATTGTGTCTTATAAGCAATATAATTCAAAGCCATCAATTTTGGGTGACTCATCACACTGATCGTTTTACCAATTAACTTTATCTTGGAGTAATCAAATACTCAAGTTAATTGCCAATGACTCGGAAATTTTAAATGTATAGGTGAAGAGTTTAATTATACTAGTATGACACCACATTTAGATCCTTACCCAAATCATTTATAAGTTAATCCATAAATCTCCTATACAAAGATTTGTTAACTCTGCAAGTATCTGTCAAAACAAAACTTGATTGTATGCTTATGTTCACTGACTAGATTAAGTGCACCAAATAACCCTAGTAACCAGGAATACACAGTAAATTCATACAACATTAATCGTGCACATATGTGAATAATCTCACTATGACCCAATACATAAACACATTTTATCTGGCAGATTCTAGAATCCACATATGTTACTCACATATATCACTGAGATCTTGTAACTCAGCTACAAAAGAATTTCTATTTCTCCTGAGTAAATAACATATCCAGAAAATCTCTGAGACGAATAACATTCACTCCCAGCAGTTTTCCAATCCAATTTCCTCTAATAGCATAATTTCTTCCACTCAATCAACCCCTCTCTGATCCTAGTACTCAAACTAAGATTAGGTTGATTTAATACAAACATTCAAAATTTAAATCCTGATCAAACTTACTCCTATTCCCATTAAAATGAAATTAGTAACTTTTGACCTTCCACTGTACTATTTATAAATAATGATTCAAATTTCAAACATGTTCTAGTTTCATATTGTCCAGACAATCCCTAGAGAATTTCTTTTATAATTCGAAAAGTTCCAATTAGGTTTCTTACTCTGAATCTATCCGAAATTACTTTCAGAAAAAATCTCATTTCTATACCACAACTGGTTCTCTTCCGAAAACTATGCAACCAACAGATCCTCAGATAGAATTTTATCCCATCACTTCACCCCTCCTTTTAAAAGAAATTATCAATTTCTATAAAAGTTAACTGGAAACATGACATATGAAAATATCTAAATCCATGAAAAGTCAGTAATAAGTGCATTCCACAAAAGGATTCAATTACAAACAAGATTTTTCTTTCAATAGTACCTCTGAAAGCCATTTATGCATTAGAGATATCCTAGGTTCAAGAACTTGAAACACTTTAATTTTAGAATTTATCTGAATTCCAAGTCTATTCAGACAAGTAGTAGTTTATATGACATAACAGTCTTTCAGAAGAATAACTTCATGCAAGAAAGAATCATACAAACCAGTCTGATGTCTCATATTCGAGAAATTACTAAGAAGTAAAGGATTAATTAATAAAATGAGAAGTAGATTTGAGGGCCTCTGATTTTGTAAATAGTGAGATACCACATTGGGATCTAGATTAAACCACAAAATTTTCCAAAATATCCCACATTTGATCAAATGATTTTCTTTTTCCCATATCGCGACTAGGTACTAAAATACACCATTGATTATCAAATCTTTACAGTCCTAGAATTTCCTTTTCAAAATTATTGATGTCCCATACCACCAGCTTTTCCTTCTAGAAAACTCTTAACCGCCTCATCTGATATTCTAGAGATCCACTGATCATCTAGTTGTCCTATATAGGATATTATCTTTTGTTCCCAAAAATCGGAGAATCCGTTTATTTGGATGACTGACATGCCTATCAGATGGATACCACAAATCCACATCTAATCTTGTGATTTAAATAGAAGAATTAAGACGGCTCAACATTACATTCAGTTCCTTCCGGATTACTTACAAGCTTCAAAATCCTACTAATGCATCAAATCTAGGGACAAGCTTCTGTCAACTAACATATCCAATGAAATCCACGTATCAGATTCCACTTCTAACATCACAATTGACATCCAAAATTGCGGATAACTCAATAATTACAAAGACATCAACTATGAATTCAACTAAATGAATTTAATCCAAGAAATTAATTACTAAGCAATTATTACAGGGATTACCAAAATCCTAATTGCAAAATACATTTCCCGATCACACTTACTGCCACTAATGTCCACTCTTCTTCCCCCCCTTAGGAATTTTAGTCCCCTGAAAATCTATTTCAACTAAGGTATTAGAAGACATAATGACATTAGTAAATGTCTAAAGTTAATTAGTGTAAAAAAAAGTCTTAAAAAATTTCACTTCTGTCCTATACCTGGGTTGAATCACTGATATACAAAAATCATTTATTAGTATGAAAAACAGTACTAGTCTGATCTTTTGCATATAATTCACCATAGGAATTAACCGAAAATGAATCAGTTTTTTCCTTTTGGTCAGTTCCTATCAATTTATAAATTTTCCAATAAAATTGGACTATTTTTTCTTTTCATTGACTGGTTTGGCATTACTCCATTAATATTGACATGCTAATGGCTAAGGAGTTGTATAACGTTGTTACAGGTGCAGAGGGAATACCCGAAGTTGACGACGCAACAATCTCCAGATGGAAGCTGAAGGATGACAAAGCATTTGCGCTGATCATCCTCAACATTTCGATCCCAAAAGACACGAGGAAGAATTCGACTTCCAAGGTCTCAAGACCATCCTGATTGGATACACTTCCCCTGATACCCAGCGAATCTTGTTCAGCCGGGACACAGTCTTTATCAAGAATCAGTTCATTGACATCAAAGGCAAATGCATTGTTCCAGGAGAACCTTCAACGTTTACCATCGACAGGCCAATTCGAGCTTCAGGCTCAAGCATGTCCATCGTCGATCCACTATATGACAACGAGTCAGATGAAGATGTTGCTGCTACCCAGCAACAAGTCCCAGGAATGGTTCATCAATCAATTCCTCCAAGAAGATCAAGACGAGCGCACGCAGTCCACAAGATATACTCCTGAGTATGCTTGTCTTTTGATACAAGAACCGACAATAGTCAAAGAGGCACTTAGCCAACCAGACTCTGATCTATGGAGAGAAGCCATGGATAGAGAGTATTCCTCTCTAATTGCTCACTTTTGTCCGGGCATTCAAATCCACCAAGACAGAGTGAGACGACTGATTTATATTACTCAACAAAGGTATCTTCACAATGTTCTTAACAAATATAATATGATGAACTGTAATTAGCTCACTCACCAATGATGCATCTGTCAAGGGACCAATGCCCTCAGACCAAACAGAAAGAGGAGCAGATGAGAGAGTGATTGATACTTGGATCTCTCATGTATGCAATGGTCTATACAAGGCCTGACATCTCTTTTGAAGTAAGCTCACTCAGCCAATTTATGGATCTTGGCATTACCCATTGGAAGGCTCTCATAAGAGTCATGAGGTATATTCGAGCTACCATGGACCAGTGCATCTGCTATGGAGAAGTCAACAACGACAATCTTCATCAGCTTAGTGGATATTCTGATGCAAGCTGGGGAGGAAATGTAGACAATCATAAGTCCACATCTGGATTTACATTCTTCTTCAATGACAGTCCTATCTCATGGAACAGTCGTTAGCAAACCTCTATCACTCTTTCATCTACAGAAGCAGATGCTACTTCTCAATCTATTAAAGAAGCGTTTTGGTTGAGAAATTTATTGTCAGACATTAGTTTGAATTAGTACAGCACTACTATCATTGTCGCGAACGGATTTTTTTGTGTATTGCGAACGATTTTGTTTCTTTTGAATTTTCTTATGTGGAAGCTTGCAGGATCCTAGACATGCGACTACAGATCACAGAACAGAAATCATTCTAGCAATCAAGACAGTGAAAGACAAGGAAATGCACAAGAGAGAGCAATTGTATTATCAGTTTGATTTTTAGAGCAAGATGATCAGCGTCTTGCTCGTTGGCAGACTTTCATGCACAGCTATTTCATTTCTATTCTTCTCTTTTCTTTTTTCTACTCTCGCACTCTTCCTTGTGTCTCTGTTGATCCAAAAAAATTGTTTATATCTCCACTGTGTGGAGTTTACAAGATAGCTAAACAGAGAATTACAAGAGTAGTTAACGCTAATCAACTAGTTAGTTACTCTCTGTTATTGCTAACTGTTTCAGCTGAGCGTGAAGTTCAAATCTCCACGCCCGTTGAGTTGCCAGCTGGCAGCACAAAAGATTTTCTTTCGTTTTCTTTTTGTTTCATGTCATGTCGTGTCTTTTGGTCCTGGAGGCATGTTTGACTTTCGTGAATCATTTGACCTTCGAGTTTCGCTTCGCTTCATGTCTTAGGATTTTCAAGGTACGTTGACTTTGGCGAATTGTTCGCCATTCGACCTTCTCTTCGTGTGGCTTCGCTTTGCGTCACGACAAAGTTGCAGGAGTTCACAATTTCTTACACTCCCTCTTGAACCTTGCAGCTTTGCATGTTTAACCCAATTGTCTTTCTTTGCTTTGCAAATAATGGCTTGTCGAGCGACTTCGTGAGTAGATCTGCAATCATGTCTTCAGACTTTATGTACTGGACATGGAGCTCTCCTTTCGAGATCAAATCTCGAATGTGATGGTACTTCAGAGGTATGTGTTTTGTCTTTGAATGAAAGACATGATTCTGGGACAGATAAATGGCACTATGAGAATCCATCATCATCGTGCATGGTCCTCCTTGTGGTATCCCAATTGCCCCCAACATCATCCGCAACCAAACTACCTCATTCGCCACCTTTGAAGTTGTGACGTATTCAGCTTCGCAAGAGGATTGAGCTACCAAGGTTTGTCTTTTGCATATCCAGCTGATTGCTGTTCCGCACGCTATTGAACATCCTCTAGTTACGGACTTGTTGTCATCTTTGCAGCTCACCGAGCTTGCATCATTGTAGTGGTGCAGCTCAAATTCTTTTCTTTCATTTTCTACTCTGTAGGTTAATCCCATATTTTGGGTACCCTTCAGATTTTGTAGGATTCATTTTGTCATATGCCAATGTGCCATGCCAGGATTGGAAGAGAATTGGCTTAAAGCATAAACAGAGAAAGCTAGATCGGGTCTGGTACAAATTGTAAGGTACATCAGACTACCGATTAGGTTTTGCTAGGGTATACCTTCCATCTTCTGTTTTTCTTCTTCAATTTTTGGACAATCCTGCTTTGTCAGCTTGGCTCTAGCTATCATTGGTGTGGCCTTTTCTTTGCAGTCCATCATGTGATACTGCTTTAGCACTTCTTTGGCATATTCAGACTGACTCAAGTGCATTTCATCTTTTATTTGATCTCTTCTGATCTTCAGCCCGAGGCATTTTGTTGCTTCCCCTAGATCTGTGATTTCATAATTCTCAGAGATCTGACTCTTCGTGTCCTTGATTAGCATCAAGAATTTACCTATCATAAGGGAATCATCCATGAAAATAGTCAGTATCATAAAATCTTTTCCTACTCTTTTTATGTAGACATTACAGTCTGAATGTGTAGGATTGAAGTCTAGAGACTTCAAAAGACCGTCGAGCTTCTTGTATCAAGCTCATGATCCCTGCTTTAGACCATAAATGCATCTCTGCAACCGACAGACATATTGTCAATTGTTGGGGTCTTCAAATCCTTCAGGCTGCTTCATGAAGATTTCTTCCTCTAGATCTCCGTGAAGAAAGGCTATCTTCACATCAATTTGGTGAATTCCTAGATTGTGTTGTGTAGCGTATGCAAGAAGCAGTCGTATGCTTGTCATCTTGACCATCGACGAATATGTGTCGAAATAATCAACACCATATCTTTGTGTGTAGCCCTTCGCGACAAGCCTTGCTTTAATTTGTGTGTTATCACTCTCTTATGCAAGATCTTTTGGTGTGAATGCTTAGGATCTGTTAAGTAATCATTTTTGTTGTAAGCAGTCCATACACTCACTATAATTCACATGTGTGAGGCCGTGGGATCATTATTTTTTATTGTTCTTGTTTGGATTGTTAGTAATTGACAATGAAAGCCAGATTTGAGTGCTAGTCTTGATCTAGATCAATCATCCAAGTTGCCAATCACTCTTATAGATCTAATTAAGATCCATTTGCTATTTTTTATCACAAAAGTATGTTATTGATCTCCTAAGACTTTGTGATTGCACATAGATCGCACATAGATTGAAAACCAAGATCTATTCCATAAATCTAAGGCAAGAGCACATTATTACATGCATATATCAATCAAACAACTAAATTCACACGTGTGGAGACTTGTACAACCAAAAACTAATCATGAAAATTCCCTCCCCTCGGGTAGAGAGAGAAACCAATTTTGACTCAAATAGTGTAGAAATCTCATCACTCCATAAAACTTACATACAATGAGTGTAAGGCACATACATGAAGGGGAGTGAAACATGATTGTACCCCTTCTTTTCCTCCTCTAGATCCTATTGGTTGAGTGACATATGAGCCCTCAAACTTGATTGGGCCAAATTGATGAATATCTCTCTCTTGATTATGTCAAATTTTAGAGCTAAGGACTCATTTTGATCCACAAATGATCAGTAAGAGTGATTGGTAGCTTAGTATCTTGATCTATATCAAGACTAGCATCCAATTCTAGCTTCTACTTGACAATTTCTATTGATCCAAGCACGAACAATAAAAAAAGATGATCCAAAGGCTTCACACGTACTTTAGTACCATTGGATTTACAAAACTCTATCATCTTAGTGGAGATATACTCTCCACTATTATCACTTCTCAATACTTTTATTTTAGCATCAAGTTGATTCTCAACTAGAGTTTTGGACTTTACAAAAGACTCGAGCACTTTACTTTTGGAATCCAAAAGTTCAATCCAAGTGTATCTAGAGTAATCATCAATAAAATATACATACATTAATGCACCTCCATTAGATTCTTGAGAAAAAGAGTGCACAACACTATGAATGAGATCTAATGCTTTAGAAGATCTAGTGGAAGAGTTAGCAAAAGGTAGCTTGTGTGCCTTTGAGAGGCTACAAGCTTCACAACTTTTTCCACACTTTGAGAATGTCTTTGGAAGGCCGAGAGCAAGATCCTTTGTGCATAGCATCTCCATTGATTTGAAGTTGGGATGGCCCAACCTCTTATGCCAAAGCTCCACTTGATTAAGCTCCTCCTTAGCCATGTTCACATTTCCAAGAAATACATTAACATCAAGCTTAAAAAGCCTTCCTGGCTAGAATCCCTTTACAATGCAAGTAATCATAATGGAAAAAACACCTTGCTTAAAATGGACATCTAAACCATCATCCATCAATTGTCCTACACTTAGCAAACTCTTAGTGAGTGTAGGAACATAGAGTACATTTTGAAGATTTACTCTTTTAAAGGATCCAAGACTTAAGAGAAATGTTTCCACTCCATCTATTATACATTCTTGATCACTTACTGTTAGAATATACTTTTACAACCTACAAAAGGTACAAGAGTTGAGAAGAAATCCTTTTGGAATGTCATGTGGGAGCTAGCCCCACTATCAATCCACCATGTGTCATTGGAGTAGCTCTTGATTGTTGATGTAGATGCCGTCAAGGATGAACCGCCTTCATCCTCCTCTTCCTCAAGGGTAAGGTTGCCTTGCTTGCTCTCACCTTGTGCATTCTTCTTTTTATAGCACTCGGATGCAGAGTGCCCCTTCTTTCCACAAAAGAAGCACTTTAGTTTGGCCTTGTTCTTCTTTCCACCTTTAGAGCTTGATGCTTGATAATCACTCTTGGTCTCCTTGTGTTGGACCTTCTTCTTGGACTTTGCCTTGACTTTGCTTGAGAATTTGGCCTTCTCATCTCCATCATGTAGCTTCAAGGAACCAATCCTTTGTTTCACATGAAGGATTCTACTCTCCTCGGCCACAAGCACACTATGGAGCTTGTCAATAGAAGGTAGAGAATCTTGAATTGCAAAGCTTTGTACTAGATTGGAGAACTCCTCTCCAAGACCATTTGGGATGATTTGCACAAGCTCATCATCTTGGATACTCTCACTTATGATGGAAAGTTCTTTATTGAGATATTTTATCCTCAAGACATACTCTTGAGCACTCTCATCACTACCTCTAATGCTTTGAAGAACTCTATTCCTTAGCATGAGCACTCTAGAGGTATTCCTTAGCATGAGCACTCTAGAGGTATTTTTGGATTCATAGATCTCTTTTAAGGAGTTCCAAGCCTCCTTGGCCGAGGTACAAGATGCAACTTCTTTAAGAACTTCATTACTAACATTCATTTTAAGACAATGTAATGCCAGCCTAGATCTTTTCTTGTACTTCACTAGATCTTGTCCTTCTTGAGGCTCTTCCTCTTCACCAAGGACAAGATCATACAAATCTTGGAGCACTAGAAGTGACTCCATTCTTACTTTCTATATTTAATAATTACTTGAATTTAGCCTCTTACTAGCTTCAAGAAGATAGGCTCCAATTGAACCCATTTTAGACTAGTAACAAGTACAACAAATGTACTATTCAAGACTTTCCCTATTCACTTTTTCACAATTTAGCCTCTTGGCTACTCACTTGAATCTCTCTTAACTCAAGAAGCAAGATCTACAATGATCTTAAACTCAAAGGAACATGGGAATCAAATTCTACACAAACTATTCAATTGAAAAACTCAGATCTGACTCTTGGAAGTGCCAATGCCTTCCTATGGTGTTTAGAATGTATTTTACTCTCTCTCTTGAACTAAAAACATAAGCGACAAAATTCAATCTTAATGATTTGGAGGTTTAACAAACATCTAACACCATTTCACATCAAATCTACTATGAGATCAATGGATTTTCACAAAGCAAATCACTAGTTTCACTCTTCACAAATTGTTTGAAGTACAAATATTGAAAAATCACTAAGATATGGTAAAAGTACAACTCTAGCAGCCTCTCACACGTGTGAGAAGTACACTTGAACTTTACACACTTATTTGAACTTCAAATCCTCAAATAAACTATTGGTTAAGGTCGCCCTCCTTCAAATTGACTCTAGCACCAATGCTTTTAGCAAAATGAAGAGATTTGGATCACCATCAAAGCTCTTAGACTTGGCTCTGATACCATGTCAAATTTCAAAGTTGAGGACTCATTTTGATCCACAAATGATCAATAAGAGTGATTGGTAGCTTGGGATAGATCAAGACTAGCATCCAATTCTAGCTTCTACTTGACAATTTCTATTGATCCAAGCAAGAACAATAAAAAAAGATGATCCAAAGGCTTCACACGTGTGAAGTACAACAAGTGTATGGCCTGTTAACAAAAAATATGTTTACCAAAGAAATACCAAGCATTTATCCACAAAGAATTAGCTTAAGAGAGTGAAAACACAATAATAGCTCTCAAATCAATGTTTCTGGAGATTAACCTCACAATGGATCCATCATGGATCAAGTACACAATCATCATAATCTCTCTCTAGGCTGCTTCCATCACGTGTGGGACAGCTCATTGTACTCATCCATATCCACTTTGGATAAGATCTATCTAATTTGCCACATTATGCATTGGTGGTTAGTGTTAACCTTCTAGATTCCTACAATCTAGGAGATAACTCCTACAATTTAGATGATTTGACATTTGACCTAAATAAAATCTAAGTACAATGGATCTGAATATTACAAGTGTTATTTCACATGTGTGGACAGGTCCTCACTCGAGTGGATCCACATAGATACCAAACAAATTGCTTAACAATGTGAAAATTGCCAAAATCTAACAGATTGGACCCTAACTCTCATGCCAATTTGAAAGATTTCAACTAGTTTTACTATTTTGGTCATATTTGTATATTTGGCAATTGAGGCCAATTTTTATATTGGACTTAGAGTTTGACTATTCAAAGTTATATTAGTCTAAAAGCATTTGAATAAACACTTTTGGAAAGTGTATGAAACTATAGAACACGAGTTTTGGAGAGATTCAATTTGAGTAGTAGAGACATTGAATCTAGTCACAAAAATAGTAGGGTTTTCATTACGGAGGGAAGCCAAAGTTTGAATTTAGGTTTGGACCTATTATAAAAGGATGTAACTCATGGGAAGAGAAGACATTCTCTTTCTGTTATCTCATTCATGCTTATACATGGTTCTCTTGGGTTCTACTATCCATTAGTGCACTGTACTTGTGATATCTTGCAATTCTATGTGTGGAATGTTCATTAATTGCTATTTTCATATCCACGACGTGTGAAATATAGTAGCTTAATATTTTTTGTATGGACAGAGACATTATTTTATGTTTTGATTGATGTTTGATCGAGATCTATTAGAGTTTGCATCTCATTCATAGTGTAGATGTTGGTTTTTCTACATTGGTAAGATTGGTGATTTGCTTGTCTTTCTAACCAAAGATCAAAGAGATATTTGGATCTTTATGATCTGAAATTTTTCACATAGTATCAAAGCTTGTGTTCAGGTTATGAAGGAAGCATTCACGTTTACTATCAATGATTTGGAGAAGATATCAAAGGCTAGAGCATGCTAGATTTGATTCTACACCAAAATCGAGTTTCTTGCATATGTAGATTGGATCTTTTGTAGATCAAATCTCAAAACAGGTTTATAATCTTGATCAATTTTGATTTCACACATTACATGTTGGATTTGGCCGATTTTTAGAGCATTGAAAAAGCATAAGTGGTGGCTACAAGATTGCATATCAAGTTTTAGGCAATTGCATGTAGATTTTGAAATAATCAATTTTTTGTGATTTTGTCAAAATCCTAATTTTGATTGGATCTCTAGATTGAGGTTACTGAACTTCATTTGGGTTTGTTTCAATTTTAGGAAGTGGCAAGACTCATTAGATTGAGGATAGATCATAGGTTGATCAAGATTTCACTATTCTATATGTTGATTTGCTTGGTATAAGTGCTAGGCGGCGCAACCTATCAAGCCAGGGGGAAGCAAGAAACGTGTCAACTTGGGCATTTTCTTTGAAAGAAGTGACCCAAGTGATATTTTTTCGACCAAACAGGTATATCAGAATTCGTGAATCTATCTGCAGCCATAACAGACCTTGATCTTCCATTCTATCACCTCCACAAATTTTGACCCTGCTTAGATTATCTGAAAACACCATGATATACTGTCAAAATCCATTGTTTTTCAACCAAATCTTGGTCTTAGAATTTTCCAATTTTCCTTATGCTAGATCTATCAAAGATCAGTCCTTCAGCAGCTCCGCGAATTCTATCTCAGAGATTTAGCCCGTTTTCCGTCAGAAACTCACATTTTTCACTATTTTCCTCATCTGTCAACAAAACTGCAGTATCAAAATTTGCCAGTCATACCACAAAATCGCCCACAGTGAGCATGAATTCTCTGTATCCTCTACAAATTCTACCCCTAAAAAAATTTCCAAAAAAATATAAAAAATCAGTATTTTGACAGAAAGCACCCCTTGTCAGAATTTGCAAGTTTTGTAGTTAGATTCATCTGACTGTCCACGATTTCTAGGCCTATCCACGTAGCATCCACTAATTAAATAAATTTTCCACAAATAAAATACTTATCTTGTGAGAATGTCTGTGAGATCCATATGTCCTCAAATAAAATACTAGAGTAGAGAGATTCAAAACACTGATTCGAATTCTTGCTCAAATAATAGATCAAGAATTAACCATCACACTTAAGAATCATTTCAATTCCTTATAATCCACTAACAACAATTAAGTAATTGTTTATGATCCGTCAACCATAAATATTTAGATTCGTATGATTCGTCAATCATAACTTTATGGAATCCAAAACCATAATCATCTATAGGATACTGGAGTATATGTCCAACATTACTCAAGAAAAAATAAGAATCATTTCAAAAACTTTTTTTTTTATAACAGAAAAACACGGGATTCTAGAAACATTCTCCTAACAGGATTCTTTGACAAAAGTGCTAGATTTCCAAGTTCTATATACCACTGGTAATTAAAGACAGAAAGCATACCAAAATAATGACAATCATCTTCAACTACAAAACTTTAGATTCTTGTCTAGAATCAAATCTAGATACCCAAAGTCCTACTGAATATCAATTCAGTTGTTATTCTTGGATTCATTATGATTCATTACCCATTTGAGTCTCTGGGATACAATCACTAATGAGCTGAGTCTATTCCTTAACTAACGAATACTCTATCCCAAGAATATTGTATATCCAATGCACAAATTTTAACTGATGAACCAAAATGATTCACTAATCATGCGCCTTACAAGCCCTATAACTCAAAAACCATCACTTCCCGGTGAATTCACATCACATCGATAGTTTTACCAATTAATTTCATCCAGGAGTAATCAAATACTCAAGTTAATTGCCAATGATTCAGAAATCTCAAATGTCTAGGTGAAGAATTTAATTATACTAGTATGATACCACATTTAGATCCTTACCCAAATCATTTATAAGTTAATCCATAAATCTTCTATACAAAGATTTGTTAACTTTGCAAGTATTTGTCAAAACCGTATACTTGATCATATGCTTATGTTCGCCGACTAGGTTAAGTGCACCACATAACCCTAGTAACTAGGAATACACAGTAGATTCATACAAGATTAATCGTGAATAATCTCACTATGACCTAGTACATAAACACATACTTATCTTGCAGATTCCTCCAGAACCCACATACGCTACTCACATATCTCACTGAGATCTTGTAACTCAGCTACATAATATTTTCTATTTCTCATGAGTAAATAACATATCCGAAAAAAATCTCTGAGACGAATAACCTTCACTCTCAACAGGTTTCCAATCTAACTTACCTCTAATACTACATTATTTCTTCCACTCAATCAACCCCTCTCTGATCCTAGTACTAAACTAAGATTAGGTTGATCCAATACAGAACTTTCAGACTTAACTTCTTATCAAACTTACTTCTATTCCAATGAAAATGGAATTAGTAAACTTTGACCTTTTAATGTACTACTTATAGATAATGATTCAAATTCCAAATTTGTTCCAGATTGTCCACACAATCCCTAAAGAATTTCTCTTATTTGAAAAGTTCCAATTAGGCATCTTACTCTGAATCTATCCGAAATTACTCCCAGAAAATCTCATTTCTATACCACAACTGGTTCTTTTCCGAAAACTATGCAACCCACAGATATACAAATAGAAATCTATCCTGCCACTTCACCCCGCCTTTTAAAGAAATTTTCAATTTTAATAAAAGTTAATTGGAAAGATGATATATGAATTTATCCAGATCCAAGAAAAGTCAGTAATAAGTGCTTCCACTAAAGGATTCACTTCATTACAACCAGGACTTCTCCTTCAAATATTTTCAATCTGAGTGATAGAAACTACTATTCTATCGAAATCCATTTATGCAATTGAGATATTCTAGTTTTAAGAAATTGAAACATTTTAACCTTAGAATTTATCTGAATTCCTATTCACACGAGTAGTAATTTATATGACATAACAGCCTTTCAAAAGAATAACTTCATGCTGGAAAGAATTCATATAAACTAGTCTGATGTCTTATATTCAAGAAACTATTAAGAAGTAAAGGATTAATTAAGTAAGTGATAAATAGATTCGAGGGCCTCTGATTTTGTAAATAATGAGATACCAAATTAGGATCTAGATTAAACCTCAAAATTTTCCAAAATACCCCACATTTGATTGAATGGTTTTCTTCTTTCCCATATTGCGACTAGGTACCAGAACACACCATTGATCACCAGATCTTTACAGTCCTAGAATTTCCTTTTCAAAATTATTGATGTCACATACCATCAGCTATTCCTTCCATAAAATCCTTAACCGCCTTATCTAATATTCTAGAGATCCACTAGTCATCTAGTTGTCCTATAATCCATATAGGATATTATCTCTTGTTCCCAAACACTGGGGAATCCATTTATTTGGATGATTGGCATGCCTATCAGATGGATACCTCAAATCCACATCTAATCCTGTGATTTAAATAGAAGAATTAACACAGTTCCACATTAGATTCTGATCCTTCCAAGTTAGTTATTGTCAGAAATTGTGAACTCCTACAACTTTGCCGCGACGCAAAGCAAAGCGACATGAAGCAAAGGTCGAACGACGAACAATTTGCGAAAGTCAACATACCTCGAAAACCCTAAGACATGAAGCGAAGTGAAACTCGAAGGTTGAATGATTCGTGAAAGTCAAATATGCCTCCAAGACCAAAAGACACAACATGACATGAAATGAAAAGAAAATGAAAGAAAATATTTTGTGCTGCCAGCTAGCAGCTCAACGGGTGTGAAGCTTTGAACTTCACGCTCAACTGAAACAATTAGCAATAATAGAGAGCAACTAACTAGTTGATTAGCGTTAACTACTCTTGTAATTCTCTGTTTAGCTATCTTGTAAACTCCACACAGTGGAGATATAAACAATATCTCTGGATCGACAAAAATACAACGGAGAAGAGTGCGAGAGTAGAGAAAAGAAAAGAGAAGATGAGCGAGACACTGATTATCTCGCTCTAAAAATCAAACTGATAAATTTGTTGCTCTCTCTTGTGCATCTCCTTGTCTTCCGCTGTCTTGATTGCTAGAATGATTTCTGTTCTCTGATCTGTAGTCGCGTGCTAGGATTCTACAAGCTTCTGCATAAGAAAATTCAGAAAAACAAAATCGTTCACGATACAAATAAAACTCGTTCGCGACATGGTATCAAAGTTGACAGGTTATCGCTATTGATATCTGAACAAGTAATTCTCTAGGCAACACAATATGGCTACAACGATCAAGACAAGAGTAGCAGTCAGTCTTGATGGCGCAAACTACAGAATATGAAAATTCAAAATCAAAACACTTTGGAAGAGCGAAGGCATCTGGTCGGTGACCAAACTCTCAGAGGTGCAGCCTCCAGAGGGAGACCCGAGGAGAGTTGAATGGATCAAAAAGGATGAGCGTGCAATGGCGATCATCGTTTTGTCCATCAACAAAGATCTACTCATGCATATTGAAGACTGCGAACGCATCCATGCAGCATGGAAAAGATTAAAACAGAAGTACGAAGTGAGGACTGCAGCTTTAGTAATGCATCTTCACAATCAGTTGCAATCCATATGATGGGATGACAACCAGTTGGACCAGCATGTTGAGAAGATCAGAACGATCTTTGCTCAACTCGCTGCATCAGGACAGGAGCACCAGGTCCCAGCGCCACAACAGCTGATGTACTTCATGAAGTCTCTACCTATGTCCTATCAGCCATTGAGAATGCTCATACTGAGTCTACCAGATATGACATTCGACAAAGCAATCAGTCTTGTTGTTGATGAGAGACTGATGAGGGACGAAGGAGAAGGAAACAATGATCAAGAGAAAGCTCTCTTCACAAAAGAAAAGAAGAAGAACAAGAACAAACCCAGATTCGACAAGACAAAGTCCTCGAATCAACAATCTTCTTCATGTGATCACTGTCACAAACCAGGCCATACAGCCAACAAATGCTGGTTCAATCCAGCAATACCTTGCATGCACTGCAAGAAGCAGGGGCACTCTACATATGATTGCAGATTCAACCCAAAAAGAAAGAACAAGGCTGAGAAAGCAAATGTTGCATAGTCATCCAACGATGCAGATAGAGGTGATGAAGCCTTCACAATACTTGATGAAGCTTCAACGAGCTGCACCGAACAAGACTACGATGTAGTTATTGATTCAGTAGCAGCATTGTCAATAATCAGATATAGAACATCAAGCATTCACCATAAGCAATCTTCGCAAGAAGGCGGAAGAAGAACATGCACAAGCACTCTATCATATGAGATCATACTAAAATGTGAAAAGTACAAATGAACCTTGAACCTTGATAGAGAGAGAAAACCTACTGGTAGACTAATAGACTAGCCTATGGCTAATTACAGCTGGTAACAACTGTCAACATTAATGTACATTGTAAACAGTAACAAAATGAAGTTTATCATTGATTTCTAACACTCTCCCTCAATGATAAAATTACATTCTTATATTCCTAAAAGAGTACGAAACCTCTCAAATTTACATCTACCTAATGACTTAGTAAAAATATCTGCCATTTGATCTTCAGATTTACAAAAAACAAGATCAATGGCTCCATCAAGATTTTTCTCTTGAACAAAATGATAGTGTATTTTGATGTGCTTGGTTCGAGCATGTAAAACTGGATTCTTGACAAGGTGAATGCAGCTTTGATTGTCGCAAGATATAATAGTCGCATTCACCTATGGTTGACCTAAATCCACAAGCAATCTCCGTAACCATACCGCTTCTTGTGTAGCATTGTTGAGTGCTCGATATTCAACTTTCGTCGATGATAAGGCTACTGTAGGTTGCTTTTTGCTGCTCCATGAAATTTCAGTTGTACCATAACTGAATGTAAGACCACTGGTAGATCTTATGTCATCAATATTACCTGCCCAATCGGCATCTGTATAACCTACCAACATTGGTGCTTCAAGCTGATCATACTTCAAATCAAAATTCAATGTCCCTCGAACATTAGAGAAAATATGGGCCCAAAGAGGGCCCTATAAGAAATGCCATGTAGGAGAGAGAGAAATAACTATAAAGTAATTATAATATCATTTTCTATCTTCTTTACGCATTTGCCGGCACTACTTTCCATGTAAATGAATGCACCTAAGTTTAGTCACATCAAACTTCACTGGTGCTTAACCATAGTTAAAATATAATTTTCAAAATGCTGAAATATTTTCTCCCAATAGTTGGGAACACTCAAAAATTTGAATTAGGAGTGACATTTCTGAAACAAAGCCTACGCCATCTCTATCTTCAGGGTCAAAAACAAGTGCTTATCTCTATCTCTAGCAGAGTCGTTAGCACCATCTCCAGCTTTGTATTGTCATTGTGTTGTTTGTTACTATACTATTGTACTGATGACAAAGCTTTATTATCTTCATGTGGATCTGTCACCAGAATATGCTCCGCTCAGGACAAGAAATTCAAAGCAACCTAGATTGTCAACTTCTGATATGGTACGATACATGGAGGAAAAGCTAAAGCATGTAGATTTATGGTCATCATGAACATTGATCAATCACAGAATCAGCCCACAGAAAACACCCCTCCAACTATTCGTGCTTTCACCATTAAGCAACACATTGCCTCAATCACGCCCCACCAAATCTGGTCGATAGCCCTTATAGCTAAACGATCGACAGCTATCCCGCACCGGCAGCTAACTACCCGTGGTTTACACCCAAATTCGAGCATCATCTCTATATCAATGGTTAACCCGTATAGTTCGAATATGTCACCCCGCACCTCACAAGGCACAGACCATGCTTTCACCTACCTAGGCAGCACTTTGTCTCATCTGTCCTACGTGCAGACGCGGTACCAAGCCCAAACCGCAAGAACTGACCATGCTTACACCTCAAGGGTAGCACCTTGACTCATCAAGAATAACTTGAAGTCGAGGTGTCCCATCCTTTTATGCAAACCTCTGGAATAGGTATTTGCTCTCCTGCAACACATCCAACTTGGTTAGCAATAAGACAAGCATCTAGTTTGAACAATTTCTCTTGTCTTTTACCTTTTGCAGTCAAGATATCCTTCCTTTTGATCATACAAGCATCTCCATCAAACTCAACTTTGAGGCCTTTACTTAGCAATCGACTCACACTAACTCAATTCTTGGTAATAGATGGAATGAACAAAACATCCTCCAAATGAACATTCCTATTTGTAGAGAGAGAAATAGGAATTGTGCAATACCTTTGATTGCACACTCACCATCATTGGCCGTGTAGATCACCCTCTTGTCATCTCCATATGCCAACAAAGAAATGAAGTACTCTTTGTGAAAAGTCATGTGTGAACTGTTAAAATTGGCAAAAGCTAACTTGATCAAATCTTGTAAATACCATAATGACTTGTATCTATCATCATTAGACATGTGTGGAGCCAATTCTCACATGTGAAATATATGCCTAATCATTTAGATAGATCATATAGGTTGTACATCTAATTTAATTTGGAAACTAGTGGTTAAATTGGCCAGAAACTAGTTTAGTAGTATTATGCCACTTGACACCATTCTAGTGGTAGAAATGTGAAATATTTCAGATCATTAAGATCCAATCCACTTAAAAGATCTCTGGTTAGAAAGAGAAATACACTACCAATCTCACCAATGTAGAAAAATCAGCATCTACACACAAAATGAGATGCAAACACTAATAGAACTTGATCAAACTTGAATGAAATGATAAAGTACTGTTGTTGTCCATACAAAGCCAGCAAGCTACTGTATTTCACACGTGTGGATCCAAAAATAACAAATATAGATCATTCTACACATAGAATTGCATGCAATCACAAGTATAGTGCACCAATGGATAGTAGATCCCAAGAGGACCATGTATAAGCATGAAATGAGATAGAGAAGAGAGAAAATCACTCTCTCCACGAGTTACATCCTTTTATAACAGGCCCAAACCCTATTTGGCCACTTGGCTTTCCCTCCAAAATGCTAACCCTTTGAAAAATGCAAAAATAAGCTTGGTAGAGGCCAAAAATCGTGTATATAGGATAGACACACATGTGCGGAGCCTGTTTCCATGTGTGAAACTAGTGTAATTTTCATGTACCATAATCATATATCCTGTACATATGATTTAATTCAAGTTCTAGTGGCTAAAATGACCAAAAACTAGTTTTCTAGAGATATGACACATGGCACCAATCTAATGATTGCATGAGCCAAATATTTTGAATAGGTGTCACATCCCATGTGTAGAGGACATCTCACACGTGTGGAAATATCTGAAGTAGGCAAGTTTTTGCTTCTAGAAGATTTCCATGAAGATTTCCATATAGGAAAATAGACCAAAAATGCCCAAAATGGAAACTTTTGATCCAAGTGTCAAATTGCATGATGGTGACAAGGCATCCTCACACGTGTGAGATCTGATGCATGATCAGTACCTCGATCTCCAAAAGTGTATATATAGAGGCTTATTTGGCCATAATCAATGTGAGACACCGATCTTGGTTTTGGAAGCAATTTTGAGTGATTCTCTCCATTTGTCTACATTTGTTTTGATTGTTTTGAGGTTCTATCAATGTGTACTTGATTTTTAGGTTGGAGTCCGTACACAGACATGGTTTCACACGTGGAAAACCAGAAAGTACACCTACCTTCAATTAATGATTGTTCTTGTTAGGATTTTGTGTCTAGAATTAATCTAGATTGATCTTAATCTCAAGTAGATTGATAGATCAAGTAATCTGACAACCAATCCCTCTTGAGGATCAGATTAGGATCCACTCTTGGTCCTTTTTGTACTTTTTTCACATGGTATCAGAGCCTAGTACAAAAGATTTTGTTGAAATTGATAGGGTTAATTCAAATCAAAGCCAAAATTAGCAGTTTTTTGGAAACTAGTCAAATTTTGTGTAGCGAGTGGATTTGATAGCTATCCTCAAAATTTTTGGTCCAGATCTTGTTGCGACATCAAAGATTCACAATAGACCGAAGGTGATTCACACCAACAGTGGTATCCGAGCTCGCGACATCGAAGATTCACAACAAACCAAAGGTGATTCACACCAACACTACTTTTATGCTTCCTATTTCTTGGCTTGGGGGTGAAGCTTCTAAAGTTGATTGGTTGCTTCTACTTGGTTGGGAGGTTCCTTCATAGTGTTCCATTGTGTTTGTCTTGTAAGCAGGATCTTGAGGAGCTTTCCCTTATAGTGGTATCAAAGCAAGGCTTACGAAGATTGGAGAACTTGGAAAAGTGCTACTTTTCGTCAAAATTTAGGATTGGATCAATGAGAATTCTCTTCCAAGTGGATAGCAAGATGGCAAGTGGGTGCACTATCCCGGTTTCCATTTTCATGTTGCTAAGATCCATTTCTCTCGAGTTTGTTGGGGGTTTTATGGAGAATTGTCCTAGGAAGCCAATTTGTGATGCTTTCTGGGAGATTTTTCTTGTGTCGCTCAAATATTGTGCAGATCTGAATTTTCCAGCAAGTTTACTTTCATTTTAGGGATTATTAATGATGAAATTAATGATGCATGCCGGTTCTTTTCATGATTTATGATTCTAGGCTATGTTTTGGTCAAAATTGCTTGTTTTTTCATGCTTTTTGACTCAAAATTGATAGTAAGAACACAAATCCAGCAAGATTGGATCAATTAGATGGCTATAATTCTATAAATTGGTTTACATGTGCTAGAGAAAGAGTTGCATGTCATGAAATTTCCACTTTATAGTGAAGAAAAAACTAGAAAAGAGCTAAAAATCATGATTTTTGCTTGCTATTTTTTTTTTCATAAAGTTGGATAGTAGGCGGTTGTAAAACACCATGTAGAGCTTGTAAAGAGGAAATCAAAGTATTTTGAAATTTTCCTTGAAGTTAGAGCCAATAATTCCATCAATTGAGCTTGTAGGAAGTCAAAAAAGTGAAAAATGACCATTTTTGGTGATTTTCGGGGGATGGATCTCTCTAAATCCTTAAGGTAATCATTCTAGATTTTTTTTATAGCATGATTAGCATTTCTTTTTATCTTCCCAGCAAGCTATTAGACCTATAAATTGATGGCCGGTTGCTTATTCTCCATCTCCATCAAGTTTGAAGCTATTTTAATTTCTACAAATCAAGAAATCTTCGTTCTTAGTCTATACTGCTTCTTAGGATCAGTATGAATGCTTCACGGAAGTCTAATAGACCATTTAAGAGTGTTGGTAGCATCACTTTTGGGCTTGGGAAGGTGTTTTCATGTTTTTCGATGATTTGGTCTAGAAAAAGTGCGCCCTCCTACAGATTTTTGGCTGCTCTGATCTTGCACATGTGAAGCCTAGGTGGTAGGCTGATGTGGCAAGTGTCTTAATCACTAGGTCTCCCTCTTTTTTGAGCTTTACAATATCCAATTTGGTGTTCTGTAGCCAAAGTTATGGTCAATGTTTGAAATTTTGGCATTTTTGTGAGCAAAATTTGCAAAATTTTGAATTGTTCTGATTGCATGCCAATCATTTCCTTAATTTGTGGTACTGTGCTTGCATGGATTGATTGCATGTTAAATCTCAGTATGATTCTAACATGCATGATGGATTTACAGTTGATTTGAGTGGTCATACGCATGTGCTCTGACGGTTGGGTTACATATTAATAATAGTGGTTGACAAATTCCGTGATACTGAAATCTATGTAAATTCCGTACTGATCTGGTGTGCTATGCATGCCAGTTGGACATTGGTTTAGTGACATTAGGAATCAAACAATATTTCAGTTTTTTGATTTCGATTGCCTTTTGTACTAACAGTGTTTTCGTCAAAAAAATTTGAATTACGTAGAATGAACAAAAAATTGAGTTTTTCGAAAAATCAAAATTTCGATCATTTTTTCGTTATCTATGAAATCAATTTAGATTAGTGAATTGACTAAACTGAGATTATTAGTCAGAGTTGGTCACAGTGTTTTCCCTAAGGCTAAATTATTTCCCGATACTAGATAATTTAAAATTGACAGAAGGAACTGCAATGAATTGGCCGACAATTTTTACTATAATGTCATTTTAATTTTTGGAGTATGGTACTTCCAGGTTGAAAGTTAAAATTGATTTTTTCTTTTCGGTTGAATTTCATATTTGGTTAAAATTTGAAATCCATTACTTGTTTGAAAGATTTCTAATCGATATTGATTGTTAGAAATGGGTCAAGTGAACGTTTGTGCAAGATACTCGTCAAAATTGAATTTAAAACCGTCAAACAATATGAAACGACCAGACTGAATGAGTGGTAGTAGTACTCTTTATCCGGACAGTGAAATCTTGTTTGGATACAGTTTAAGAGTTACTGAAATCCTATTAGTAAGATTTCCATTCATGTAGTTTCATATTCTGAGTTTGGGTAGTTTGCTTCTATACACTCACAACACACTCATGGTTGTTCATTCTCAATCAACTATGAGGAGGTGGGAAGTGGTGCAAGTAGTGTGTACTTCAACTTTTACTTGTTTTGTCAAGGTAACCATGAAACAAATTCATATAGTTTTTCAAGTCAGTTTGATCTCTAACTAGCGTGAAACATTTTGATTTTCGTGGTAATGAACGTGTGACAGATGCTCTGACACATCAAATTGGCATCAACTACGAAAGACTTGCCAACAACCTGCCTTCTCCCGAGAACGTAGTTAGCCTGATCAAAAATCTGAACATTGGCTCCGTCAAGATTTATGATACCAATTCTCAGGTGCTTAATGCTCTTGCGAACTCTAGCCTGCAAGTATGTGTGATGCTTCCTAATGACCAGATATCAAACATCGCTTCCAGTCAAACTAATTCCGACAACTGGGTGGAGCAAAACATCGTTCCATATTATCCTGCCACGCAGATCACCACTCTTGCGGTGAGAAATGCAGTCCTTTCGGACACATCGATCAAGAGTGTGTGGGCGCAATTAGTTCTTGCTATGGTCATCTTAAATTTCCACAAATGGTAATTGGCTCCATCAAGCTTGTCCATGATAGGACTGGATTTCCACAGATGGTAATTGGCTCCATCAAGCTTGTCCATGATAGGACTAGATTTCCCTTGGGAATTCATGTGGAAGTTTAGTCTAGGTTATAGGAGTAACTATCAGTGACTTAAGTATGAAAATCTGGTGCTAAATTACAGAACAAGAAAGCAATTATCCCATTGGCTAGTAGGATCAGGTCCCGTGGAAAGCTTATCAGGCTATAGAAATAGCTCTGACATAAAACCGCTTGAGAAATCAGATGGTTTTTTATACTAAAGCTCTAAATAATCAGAGAATAGTAACCTATTGCTCTGATACCATGTTGAGAAAATTTGACTTTCTCAGAGTTTGTCGGCAGCAAAGAGCAGTCTAGTAGACGATGTGGCGCGTCTTGCGCGCTTGCGGGCCGCATGTGAGATCCCATCCCCACCGCCTAGCCACCCGCCATCATTTTTCTTTGACACCAAAAGGGTTGGTACTAGGGGACAAGGGTACATTTTCTATAATGAGCTTATATGTGGGTTCTGTTATAGTCTTCATTTGCTTATCGAACGAATGCACTCTTTTTTGTGCCTTTTCGGACCCAGCCGCTTTGTGCGTAGCTTGCATCCTCCAACAACCCCACTCAAGCGAGCATTGGGCGAAGGAAACTCCCACTTGCTCGTTCAGGACCAGAACACTTGCTCTAATACCAACTCAGAGTTTGTCGGCAGTGAAGAGCGGTCCAGTAGACGATGTGGCACGTCGTGCGTGCCTGCGGGTCGCGTGCGAGATCTCATCCCCACCGCCTAGCCACCCGCCATCATTCTCCTTTGACCCCAAAAGGGCTGCTACCAAGGGACACGGGTACATTTTCTACAATGAGCTTATATGTGGGTTCTGTTATAGTCTCTATTTGCTTATGGGACGAATGCACTCTTTTTTGTGCCTTTTAGGATGCAGCCGCTTTGTGCGTAGCTTGCATCCTCCAACAAAATCCATATCAGTTTTGCCCAACGATTTAGCTGAGGCTGGAAAGTCTACAGATGACGAAGACTCTGTAATTCCTCTGTTGAAAAAACCACAACCTCCCGCTAGTGGGAAAGTGGGTGATGCAGGGGACTTTGCAGATGCCATGGTTCAAGATTATAATGTTATCACTGTAGAAGAAATTGTTGAAGAGGTTGTCGTTCTGTCTACTGAGGCTACTCTAGAAAAGACCAAAGACGTCAACGACCTTGATGATTTTTGAGAAGCATGTATGTGACTATTTTATCATTTTGAAAATTATATATGCAAACTTTTGTGGCATGAAGTTTTTAAATTCATTTGTATTTTTTTATATTATTTGTTATCTGAAATATTTTAAAATTTATTTTCAATGTTACTCTTTAAATATAGATTTAATAAATGTTATTTTGGAACGACAATACTGTTTTGGATTTACTCTAAAATTGTATTCTCAAAAAATTAATGAATATTATCAGAATTGGTAATAGTTTTTATCTTTTAAGATATTAAAATTTATTAATAGAATTTCAAGTTCTTAATTATGATGAAACTAAGGATAAAATTCTTTTTAAAAAAATTAAGTTCTAGATGTGTATTTAAGTAAATATTTTTAAAATTAGAGTCTATGTGTTATAGACCTAAATTACATAAATTTTTTTGAATTTGTACAGATTATTATTGTGAAAAATTAAAAAATATTAATTTGAATTTATATTACGTTCATAAAAAAAATATTTCAAACAAAGATATTTAAATATTTTAAGATATTTGTTACTAAAATAAATTTTTGTTGTTGATTTTAGTATTTTTATATTTGATGATTTTGTTTTTTATTAATTAATTTAAAATACGTGCAAAATTAAATATGTTGTTAAAATTCTATATCTAACTATTTTAGTATGCTTTTAGTTTTTAACAAAAAAAAATAATATAGTTTTTGCATTATAATATAAAATTTGCAAAGCATTTTTAATATAGGCATTTTCAAAAAAAAAAATAAAATATTACAAAAAGTAAGTCTTCATGTCATTTCTCTTTTTTTTTGTTTTAGATGCTGATTTTTCGACATTGGCAAGATTGGTGATATGTTGTCTTTCTAACCCAAGATCATTTCATGGATTTAGATCTTTTTTGATCTGCAATCTTTCACATGGCATCAGAGCTTGTGTTTCAGGTTATGAAGGAGGCAATCACATCTATCAATGATTTGGAGAAGATATCAATGCTAGAGCATGCTAGATTGGATTCTACATCAAAATTGAATTTCTTGCATATGTAGATGACGGTGTGCTAGCTTTTACAACATATTTCTATAATCCAATAAGATAACAAAGTGTATTATGATAGAACTAATTGAAATTCGATAAATAGCAAGATTTTCAACTATGTACCTAATCACAATCCTTATTCATAAAAAATCATCTACTAGCATAGAAATGGTAATGTCATTTGCTATCTTTCTATTGAATCATGCTCGACAACAATATCTTTATCATGCTCATAATTGTTGAGTCTACGAGTATGTACATGGGCAAAGAGTGGAAACCAAAGTGCTTTCTAATTACCCATATCAAAAAAGCCACCACAAAGTGTTCAAACTAATACCATCCATGTCTTGGTCGTTTGTTGTCGTTTGTCCTTTGAAATCCACCATGTGTATATGGCCACATAGTTGATATTGTTTCGTTGGAAACAATGATCTCTCTCTCTCTCTCTCTCTCTCTCTCTCTCTCTCTCTCTCTCTCTCTCTCTCTCTCTCTCTCTCATACTCTCTCATATTCATTTCAATCCATTGCACTCAAACCTCAAATCATGAATTGCTTAACAAAATGACTGACATATTGAGTTTTGCAAGAAATAAAGTTTTTTATTCTCAATCAAATCTTTTTCATTTCATTTTGATCTAAGCAGTACATCTCAATGTACATTAAGCTATTCTAATATTGTAGTGAATTATAGAAGAGCAATATGACTAACAACTATTTTATAATGGATATGTAAAAAGTAAATGGCCTTCTTACACCCATGTGAAGGTGTGAGCTAATGAAATTTTCTATTTCATTTTGGTAAATGATATAGCAAAAATGTTAATACCTCTTGAATATAACATGTGACATAATTGAAGTGACAATGTTTGGCTAAGGAACATTAAAGACAAACATATGCATGTTATTCATGCCATTAGAGCCATGTAAGTCAAGGGTGTTGGCTCAATTGGTTATCTTGACATCCAAAGTTTCTTTGGTCTCAAGTTAGAGCCTCCCCTTGAAAACCAAGAAGCATTAGAGCCATGTATGACTAAAACTTAGGATTGCATATTTTTCACAATTTGTTTGTTAATGGTAACCTATAATAAAAGCATGAAACATTTTAAAACAATGTTGAATAATATTAACCACACACTCAGACGGGCTACTTGCCCATTATATCTCAATCCAATATTACCTACTCAATCTATGATTGTCATCATATTGATGTGGTGACTCCAATGAAACTAAATGTATAACAAATACTCGGCGGACAAATTGGATACATAATATCAAATCAAAACAATTAAGTCATCGATAGTGATTGGTTCTCGAAGAACCAGTTCCAAAATTAAAACCTTGCCATAAAAGACAATTTAGATTGCACTCAAACTCAATATACATAATCTTTTTATCAACCTTCAAATTTTACTAAGATTTGAATTGTGTACTGCAATATAATGTATAATATATGTATTCATGTTTACAATAATCTATATCTTTGTATCACTAAGCCTAGGTTAGTCTACCAAGTAATACCATAGCTTATATATAATTAGGTGATTTCACACTACAGTGCCTAGCAAGTCCCAAATTCCCATTGTTCCTGAGAGAGAAAAAAAAGTCTTCTCCCCTTCAAACTTAGCTGGAGTTAGGGGACCTATGGCATGTAAGACAACTCAAGCCCATTTTTTGAGTCTACCAACATTGCTCCGCATGTTGAGTTGCCATGAGCAATTTCACAAAATGGACCAATTAGATCATAGAGATTCAAACTGGCCAATCAAATTGATGCCCTTCATTTGGCACTTATCAAACAAGTGCCAAAGGGACATGATCCATTGCCTATCGACTCATTTGCCAAAATTCTGGACAGCAAGTCAATTGGCCAAGCAAAGGACTTGCCGCTAGTCTCAAATCACCCTTAAGAGCACTATAACATTTGAGACACATGCTACCAAAGAAGCATTCAAACACCAACTATTTTTCTACAATGTCTTTGAAATTTGCAATTCAATGCTTGGAAATTTGAAACTACGCAATAGTTTTTACAAAAAGATAGCCTTGCAGACCGATGGATACATATTGAATGCCTTTGTAGAGCCAAATAGATGACATTAACAATGTGAGAGGCACTAATGAAATCCTAGAACACACGAAGAGAGAGTGCCCTGATGTAAACAAAGTAACAAATGTATTGTTGTGCCCTTTGAAGAAACACCAAAAATAAAAAAGGCAAAGAACCCACTGGAAAGATGCAATTTTCTGCCTGTATGTATACAAATGCAAAGATTATATATTTCTTTGACGTTATTGTTTTGAGAGTGTTGACTACGACACAAAAATGACAATGATAAAGAAACAATTAAAAAATACAATAAAATCAAAACAGGGATCATAATATGTAAACAAGAGTTACCATGATAAAGGAAATAAAATATACTAGAAACAACAGAATAAATAGCTGTGCTATCTATCAGCCATCCAAGATACAAGCTTCTGGAAACTGCAGTGGTTCTATCTCTTCAGCCTGAAACTCTTCTTTACAAACATGTAACTCGGTTGCTTCAATCAACTAGGAAGGGAGATATGTAACCGTAGCATACTCTCTAAAAATTAGCTCAAAGGCCATGAATGACTCCTCGTCTTTATGACTAACTACTCATAAGAACTGCTAAGAGCACTCCAAAAGGTTAGGCTTTCAGTATAAAGGACTATCAGAAACTCACAATGTTCCCAAAGTAGCAAGTTACACTGCTAGCCTCATAAAACCCAACTTCATGAAATTATGAATAATATCGACAAAAGGATGTGATGTACTAGCTTTTCCTATGTTTCCTACATACCAAAATCACCTAATTTTTGGCCTCTTTGAAGGCATTGCCCTTGAACCTCTGACTTCGGAAGCACGGGCCTTTCCTGTAGCCTTCACATTCCGCCGTCTTCTTTCATCTTCACTGCCTGATTCATCTCCAGTCTCTTTGTCCTCCTTCCTTGCCTCAGCCTCTAGCTCATCCCAGGTTTTTCCTTCTTCTTCCTCTGAGTCCTCCTCGTCTTCCTCTTCTTCATCCTGCTCAGATTCGACAACAGATTCGTCATCAGAATCATCCTCTTCTGACTCCGAAGGCTCCTCAAGATCAGATGGTTCATAACCTTCATCCGATTCTTCAGATTTTTCAGAATCTGAGTCACTGGCTTCCATATTGAGAAACTCCCAGCCTCCATCTTCAATAAACTTTTCAGGATCATCCAGTATTGTCTTTAAGATTGGTCTCCAGTTAAGATTCATTCTACTCTCATAATACTTAATGTTCAAAGAGTTCATCCATTCCTTGATTCCATCAAGAGAACTTGATGGGATGGCATCAATCCGCAAGACATCCTTCTTGAAATCTTTAAACACTACTGCCATATCAAAGGCTTTCTGTCCAAGCCCAACTCTTTCTAAGTTTATGACTTCAATCTCGCTGAGAGTTACGACCAGAAATGGAGTCTCAATAAGCTCCACCAAGCAATTGACAGTGGGAACAATAAATGCTACAGACTTATTGGGTACACCATGAAATCCGAGCTCCCTAAATGGGATATCAAATTCAAGTTCTAAGTTCTTTAGTTGTGGCTGCTCCCACAATTCAGTCATCCTCTTAACAAAGGCTTGAAACTCTCCATTTATCTTGTTCTTTCGTTCCCTTTCTTGTTGCTCCTCTTCGATCTCATCTGGATCATACATAGATCTTCGACCTCCACCTAAAGTCTGGACTACCTCCATAACCTCCATATAGAACTGGACGTCTTTCGTCTTTTTAGTACCAACCATGATATAATCACGAAGATGAAAGTGCACTAAAGTGATCATTTCCTTCTCTGCAGGCTGAAAGAAGGCATGCTTGATATTTCCATACATAATGTTCACCTTCTCATCTGCCTTCATTGTAGAATACAGAAACCCATTAGTGTGTCCTTCGAGAGTCCCTGGCATCTTTCTTCCCCTGCCTCCAAATGGTGGCCGAATCCAAAGATCTGATAGCCTGATTGGTCTTCCTTTAGAAAGCTGCAGCTTCTCCTGGGTAACAAGAGTAGCTCTTTCTGCCTTCTCGGACTCCCTCTGTGCAATCTGCCGCCGCAAAGTCTTGATTAGCTGCACTACCTGATTTGAGTGCCTGATGTCGCTAGACCTGAAAGACACCTCCTTCACAAAAATGGATCTGGGAAACTTCTGAGCAGGAAGATCATTGACTGAAAATCCAGCACCAGGCACATTGAAAATAAGGCGAATATATGAATGACCTCCATCTTGCTGGCTAGTAACAGTCTTCACTGTGGATATGTGGAATGGTACCAGAAGCCCATAAATGGGTAACAGCACAGCCTCATGCTTCTGATCCACTTGTAACTTCAACTGCGCAGAAGATGGAATATCATCTACATTGTGGTATGCATTGATTTCACCAACTTTTCTCATGCAGGTATGATCATCTGCTTTTCCCAACCCCCCTGCTGCTAGACGTCTTGCAGTTTCCTCATTCTTTGCTCGGGCAAGCTCGGCTTGATGCTGTCTGCGCAACTCCTCCTTTGTCTCTTGGTTATCAGATCTCAGGGCCGTCTTGGAATACACGACTTCAACCCCACTCGCTCCAGTCCTTGTTTGGGGTTGCTCCTCTGGCTCTTCATTCATGAATGAGTAAGCAACATCAGAGAAAGATTTTGTGCAACTGCCTGTTGCGTTCTCTGGCCCCTTTTGCCTTACAACAACTGTGTCAGCGAGCAAAAGTGAAAAGATTCGTGTCTTCGGATTAGTCTGCTTTTGTGCTTGCAAGTTGTGCAGCCCAACAGTCACATTGAATGTCATTCCAGCCTTGATCAATCGGTCATTTTTGGCATTCAAATTCAGCCATGATTCTCTAAACTCAATACCGATTCCTGCTCCTACAGACTTGGTCAAGTGTGGAAGAAACTCAGGAGCTTCCTTCTCCACGATGCTAAATGCGGCCTTGAAAGGAGCAGACATGGAATTACCTACTCTCAACGCTTCTATCGCAACTTCATGTGCCTTCATAAGAACCTTGTATGCCTTCTCTTGAACCCTGTCTGCATCAATCAGGTACGTCCTTGCCACATTTGAACAGTAAATGTTGTAGCGTGCTCCAATGGCGCAGATAATCACCCCCGTCGTATCATAGCAGAGATGATCATCATTGCTCATAGCACCAGGTCTTAAATCATATACTCCACCGCTTTGGAACACGGGGGGGTAACAGATATCCACATTGTCTGCCTGCAGCTTCACCTTGGCTCTGCTTGGATCTAGAATAGCTGTTTCAGCATCATCCATCAATTGCGCATGGGTAATCTTCTTCTCCTCATCAATCACAACTTCAAGCTTAGGAACGACATAGTTTTTCAGCACTGACGAGCCAAGAAAAGCTGCCTTTTTTATGTTTGTGATCTCCCCTTCATCTTTCACGGAGAATAGTTCAGAAAAACCGGCTGTTACATCCACTCTATTTACACCAGCATTGCTTAACACGTCTGCCCATTTCTCCATCATAGCGCCCTCTGTTGCCTCCTTTGCAAACACGCCCAGAGTTGATTCTGGTAAACCAGCACAATTTCTTATTTCTTCCAAAATGGAAAGCATCTGAGCACCGCCGTCTTCATTCCGGGGCTTCACATGCACTATCACATCCACTGCGCAGAGCTCTCTGGATGATTTGCACAGGCCTTCCAAAATGGCGGCCTTCTTTTGGCTGCACAATATGTGAAGTATTCCTGGCAGGATTACCATCAATGTGTCAGGAAATTCGTAACCTAGAAGCCATGTGTGAAGAGCGGATGATTTGAGATAACGTAAATCCTCAGAAGAGGGAGGGTTAGCTATCGCTACAGCCTCTACGTTCCCCCACAGCTCCTCCTTGTTCTTTACCCAGCATTCGTACAGCAAGTTTATTCGCTCTCCGAATCTCTCAACGTTGATCACATACCCACCTCCGCTGCCGCCGTCTGCAGCAGCCACCCCGCCATTGCTGCCTGTGGAGATTCTGGCGTCGCCGTTTCTTGCATCAACCATTGCTGCTGAAGAAGATCTCAGAAGCTGCTCGCACACAGAAATGCGCTAATCTCAAGCTATGATGAAGTAAGCAAACCCCAGCTAGGGTTTCCAACCATCGAGATTGCAGACGAACAAATGCGCAACAGACTTCACATACGAACAATCTGCAAATATGTCAAGCATTTGCAAATCAGAAAAGCAAACTAAATCCTCAGCAGCGGTAACGCTTACACTAAGAGAGCCAAGCTAAGAATCAAAAGCCGGTTCAATACAGCACAGACTAACTAACACAAGCAGAGACATGCACTTAATGCACTATACCAGCACATAAGCAACAGAAAAGCTAGAAAGCAGTGTAAGGAAGGTATCAACAGCCACAGAACACCGCTTGGCAAATATTTGAGCGAAAAAAGTGATGCCACAAGCAAAGAGGAGGCACAAAACCGAGCTGGAATATGATCAAACAGTTGAAAGAACATACAATTTTAGTATCTGTAGAAAGCGGAGAAGATGAGCTATCTAGTGGAATGCTTGCCAAGCGGAGACGATGAAGCAGAAATCCGATCGAAGACAATAAAGAAACTCGAGAGAGAGAGAGAGAGAGAGAGCGAGAGAATAGAGGATTGAGGAGACTCCAGAGAAAGAAAAGCAGAATAGTGAGGAGAAAAGCGAGAAGGCGCGAAAAGGGATAGTGAAGGGCGTTATTCGAATTCCGCTCCTTGGGCCTTTCATTCCGACGGGCAACGCTCGTGCGAATGATGACGAATTCCCATCGTTTCAATAGCACTCTCCTCTATTTCTTCATTTTGACGGACCCTGTTCTCCCGCCACGCTCAAATACGTTACAAGTCACGAGGAGTCAGGCCTTCAAATATCAGAATGACGGAACTTCGCCAGCACTAACCGTCAAATAAGTCTCTTGAGCTTTCTAAATCTGACCCCATTTGTCTCAAAGGGGGGTTGGCATCTTCACTATTAAGCTATCATGATAATTTGCTAAAAGTTTACCGCTCTTTTCTACATGAGTTTGCACATGAAAATGCAATATCTTTTAACTGTCGCCCTTTTCTCATATTCCAATGACTTGGGAGTATACACATGCACGACAAAGCTTCTCGTGATTTTGTATTACATTTTAACGATTTGGATGTTTTTTTAGTTTAAGTATACACAAGCATGGCAAAGCCTCTCCTCTTGATCTTTAAATCGCCTTGTTTATGTTATATCCTAAACATTAAAACTATTGTTAAATTCTTGAAGTTTCGGGCCTTTCCCCCTATCATGGTCACATCCAATGGGGTTGGCTTAGTTGGTTAGTTTGGCATCCCAAGTTCAAGGCTCCTTTGAAAACTAAGTCAAAATTATTTAAAGAAAACATTTCATCATATTAGTTGAAAATACGTCTTTGTGTTTCTTTGGTCCCAAGTTCAAGCCCCTCTTGAAAAGCAAGATGCACGATCAAATTTATCTTATTAATGAGGCACTTCACCATATATTAGTTGGGAATACTTATTCGCTTGTTGCACAAGATTCGTTCTATTCTCTTTGTTTAACTCCTTAAACAAAACACTCTACTACAGAGCCAAGATAATCTCTACAATTGAATAGCTCTCATCATCTCCCCTTTACTCCTATAATGCATTGCAAAGAAAGACAAGATTGTCTTATTTCTCTCTATCTTTTTGTAGTGTCCATGGAATCTTAGCCCCTTGTCCTACTTTAATAAAATTATTGTGATAGGATCTAGGCTATCCCAACCCCCAAAAGCCCTCTCATTTGTAGATGACATCACCCACTCCCCATGTTTCAAAAATCTATAATCGAGAACAACTTTAATTTGACACATGTTCCTTCTCGAATAAGGGAAAAAAAAATTTGTTTCACTCTTCCACCATGTTGGCTCCTCACTCTCAACATAAGAGTCATTGTCCCTCCGCTACATATCTCCAAAATATTGGACACCCATTTAAACCTCTTCCTAATATGCAAACCAAAGATTTATTGGTTTTCGAATATCTTTGGTCATATATCAACTAAATGGGACATCAACTCTCTTAGCTTCTGTTATATACCATAATGGTACGCCCTTCGGTGACAGCCTCGCAAGGGGCAAGACGCAAGTCTAGCATAATCGACATGTTTTAGTGCCACATGTCACCATCCTAGTTGGTCACGTGTCGCCAGTGGGACCGTGCTTGATGGGACCCACTATGCTATGCCTATATAGTAGTGGGGTTTCCCTTTTGCCATTCACTCTCGCTACTTGGATGGAGAGCACGTGCAATAGCCATGATGGGACCCACTATGCTATGCCTATATAGTGGTGGGGCTTCCCTTTTTCCATTCACTCTGTCTACTTGGGAGTTGGTGGATGGAGAGCATGTGCAGTAGCCATGATGTATCTCCATGCCAAGAGATGTAATATGCTAGAGAGAGCCAAGGGCGATGTCTGGTGGCACAGAAATAATGTGCGTGGTCGCTAGTATGGGATGTGGGTCAACCTTCAAGGCAATCAGAGATCTAAGAGAGTTGTAGCATTTGGTATCAAAGCGGTGCACTTGTTCCCTTCGTTTCCTTTACGGTTTTTTTTAATTCCTTCTTGGAATGTGGCTAAAAATTTTCAAGATGCTTCTTGGATTGTTGGTGTATGGTTGCTAGAAAATAAGTTAGTGGATTATAATGACAGTCAACATCTTTGACTTGAAGCACGAACGATTCGCGAACCTCCAGGACCGCAAACCGCAAAAGGGGCACAGAAGAAGACTACGAAAAGCACGAAACAAACGAAGAGAAATCCTTCGCGCTGCCAGCTGGCAGCTCAACGGGCTTCATGCCCAGCTAAAACGAATAGCAATGACGGAGACTAACTAACTAGTTGATTAGCGTTAACTAGTCTTGTGATTCTACGTTTAGCTATCTTGTAAACTCCACACAGTGGAGGTATAAACGATTCTCTCTAGATCATAAATAAAGAAGAGAAAAAGAAGAGAGATAGTGAATATAGAGATCCATAGGAAACAGAGAGAGACGTAGCAAATAGAGCAAGAAAGCAAAATACCATAGCTGTGCATGAAAGTCTGCCAACGAGCAACACACAGCGAAAGAGCAGAGAGTCAATCCGCCAACGAGCGAGACACTGACGATCTCACTCTAAAACCAAACTGACAATATAGTCGCTCTATTTCGTGTATCTCTTGGCCTTGTGCTGTGTCTCTTGATTGCTAGAATAAAACATGTTCTGTGATGCGTAGTCGAGTGTCTGGGATCCCATAAGAGCTTCCGCATGAAAAGAAAATTCAAAGACAGAAAGTTGTTCACGAATCAGAAGAGAGGACGAACACGAAACAACAAGGAAAAAAACTTCCGCGACATGGTTCAGAGCCTACAGGTTATCACTACTGATATCCCAACAGTGATTCTTCCAGACAACACAATATGGCTACGACAAACCAGACCAGAGTAGCAATCCGTCTTGATGGTGAAATTACAGAATCTGAAATTACTACGATGTAGTCATCGATTCAGGAGCAATATCTCACATAACCTGGAACAAGAAGATCTTGATCAACTTTCGTGAACTCGAAAATGATAGAGCAGTGATTCTAGGTGATGAAAGCAGACACGATGTCAAAGGCATCGGCTCTCTACAGCTACGAACACTGTCAGGCCAAGCAGGCTGCCAGGAGCACTCTATGTGCCCTCACTTAGAAAGGATATGCTATTTGTCTCCAAGATGGCAGATCTAGACATTCGAGTTTTGTTCGACGACAACACTTGTCGTATGATCGAGAAAACGACAAACAAGTTGCTGACGGTCAGACGCAGAGAAGGAAATCTCTACTAGGGCAAAATAATCAGCAACTCTAAAAGCATATTAAATGCTTCAGAAAACAAAGATCAGCTCTGGCATAGAAGAATGTATCATTTGAACATGCGGAGCCTGTATGACATGAGTAGAAAGGACATTGTCATAGGTCTCAAGATTTCAAGGCCAGAGGTTGAGTTCTGCAAAGCTTGTCAGAAAGGCAAGCAACATCGAAATCCCATTCACACACGAGGGAAGAAGAGCCAAAGAAGTTCTTGAGCTCATCCACTCTGATGTGTGTGGACTGATGAAAACAAATTCGCTCTCAGGTTCGAGATATTTTCTAATGTTCATAGATGATTACAACCGAATGACCATGATCTACTACTTGAAGAAGAAATCTGAAGTATTTGATTCTTTCAAGAAGTTTGTTGGATTTGCAGAGCGACACATCTCGAAAAAGATACAGATCCTTAGATCTGACAATGGTGGTGAATACAAAAGCACAGAATTCTCAAGATTCTACGATAAACAGGGGATCGAACACTAGTTCACTCCTGCATACATTCTTGAATACAACGGCGTGGCAGAAAGAAAAAACAGAACGCTAGTCGAAGGAGCCAGATGCATGATGGCATAGGCTCATTTGCCAGGTCAATTCTGGGCCGAGGCAATAGATGTAGTTGTACACCTACAGAACAAATCTACAATGACAGCGTTGGAGAACAAAACACCATACGAAATGTGGACAGGCAAAAAGCCTGATCTGTCATACGTACGAGTGTTTGGATGTGCAACTACAAGCACATTCCAAAAGAAAAGAGAAGCAAGCTCGATAACAAATCTGAGCAAACAATCATGGTTGGCTACTCGAAGGAACACATGTGTACAGACTCTACGATCCAACCACGAAGAAGGTTGTTTTGAGCAGAGATGTGAAGTTCGACGAGTCTACATTCCCTGGACTGAAAGACGAAAGAGGCCATGAGATCTTCACATTGTTTCCTATTCAAGAGAAAGATTGAGAACATACATCAAATCAGAATGCAGAGCCCCAGATTCCAGAGCAGTAGGAAGCAGAGGATCGACCCCACGAACAAGAAATATTCGAACAGCGACGAAACGAAGCTCAAAGGTCAACAAGACAAAGAAGATCTCCAGACCGCTATTCTGACAATCTTCAATGGAACGAAGACACGTAGTTCGAGTATTGCAGCTTCACAGAAGAGCCAACAACATACCAAGAAGTTATCCAGAGTCCAGAGGGAGAATTCTGGAAGCAGGCAATGTCAGAGGAGATCGAGTCGATGAGGCAAAACAAGGCGTGGACATTAGAGCCACTGCTAGAAAACAAAAAAATAGTCAACTGCAAGTGGGTATACAAGAAAAAGCTAAAATCAGATGGCACTATTGGCCACTACAAGACAAGGCTTGTCGCAAAGGGCTACACACAGAGATATGGTGTCGACTATTTCGACACATATTCGTCCATGGTGAAGATGACAAGCATAAGACTACTCCTTGCACACGCCACATAGTACAATCTGGAAATTCACCAGATTGACATGAAAACAGCCTTTCTCCATGGAGATCTAGAGAAGGAAATCTTCATGAAGCAACCTGAAGGCTATGAAGACCCCGACAATAGACAATATGTCTGTCAATTGCAGAGATGCATCTACGGTCTAAAACATGCATCACAGGCCTGGTACAAGAAGCTTGATGGTCTTCTGAAGTCTCTAGACTTCAACCCTACTCAACTAGACTGTAATGTCTACATCAAAAGAGTAGGAAAGGATTTTGTGATACTGACCATTTTTGTGGATGATTCACTGATGATAGGAAATTCCTTGATGTTGATCAAAGACATGAAGAGTCAGATTTCTGAAAGCTACGAAATCACAGATCTTGGAGAAGCAACAAAATGCCTAGGGCTGAAGATCAGAAGAGATCGAACAAATGGCGAAATGCACTTGAGTCAGTCAGAATATGCCAAAAAAGTGCTGAAGCAATACCACATGATGAACTGCAAAGAGAAAGCCACACCAATGATAGCTGGAGCCAAGCTCACGAAACAGGATTGCCCAAAAACAAAAGAGGAAGAACAGAAGATGGCAGGTATACCCTACCAGAACTTAATCGGGAGTCTGATGTACATGACAATTTGTACCAGACCGGATCTGGCCTTCTCTGTTTATGCATTGAGCCAATTCTGTTTCAATCCTAGTCTAGCACATTGGCGAATGGCCAAACGAATCCTACAGTATCTAAAGGGTTCCAAGAATATTGGATTAACTTACAGAGCTAGAAACGAGGAGAAAGGATTCGAGCTGCATCACTACAGTGATGCGAACTGGGCGAGCTGCAAGGATGACAGCAAGTCCATTATTGGAGGATGCACAATAGCGTGCGGAGCTGCAATCAGCTGGATATGTAAAAAGCAAACCCTGGTAGCTCAATCCTCTTGCGAAGCTGAGTATGCTGTAGCCTCGAAAGTGGCGAATGAGGTAGTGTGGTTGCGGATGATGTTGGAGGCAATCGGGATACCACGAGAGGGGCCACACACGATGATGATGGACTCCCAAAGTGCCATTATATTTTTTTCAATCTCCAAACATAGTAAGCCAATGTGCTAAGTAAAACAACTAATTTCTTTTTTTTTGCAATCTTTATAGATAGCATGCCAACATGCTATATGAAATGAGGTAAAAAATATATAACTATGTACCAAACCACATTCTTAATAATAAACATTAAAGTAGTAGCGTAAAAAAAGTAGCACACCATGTGCTATCTTTTTGTTGAATCGTGGCAAAAAAAAAACTCGCAAAACTCACACAAAAATTACTCGCAAAATGACAAGGCCCTTTTAGCTCTTACTATCAATTTTTAGTCAAAAACCACGAAAAACAAGCAATGTTTGACCAAAAACGTAGCCTAGAACCATAAATCATAAAAAGAACTGGCGTGCATCGTTAATTTCATTATTAATGATCCCTTAAATGAGTACATTTGCTGAAAAATTCAAATTTACACAAGAATTGAGTTACACAAGAAAAAGCTCCAAAAAAGCATCACAAAATGGCTTTCAAGGACAATCCTCCATAAAATCCAGATTTTTTTTCGAGAGAAATAGATTTTAATGACATGCAAATAGAAACCGAAAAGATACACCCACTTGCAATCTTGCTCTCCACCAATATGAGAATTCCAATTGATCCACACCAAAATTTCGACGAAAAGTAACACTTTTCCAAGTTATTTGATCTTCATAAGTCTTGCTTTGATACCAATGTAAGGAAAACCTCCTCAAGATTCTGCTTACAAGAAAAAACAATAGAGAACACATTGTGGAGAAACCTCCCAACCAAGTAGAAGCAACCGACCAATCTCCAAGGCTTTGCCCCCGTGCCAAGGAATAGGAAGCAATAGTAGAGAGAGTGAAACTGGCAATGGATCACCAAAAGAATGGTGGAGTAAGGCGAGTTTGTCCATCATATATAGGCTTAAGACCACCCTATGCATGCAGTAATGCAAGTCTAAACTCCCCTATTGACAGATCCCATTGCTATTGATACTCTACACATGCATTGATTGTCCCAAACTTTGTACTAACTCCAATTAGTGTGTATGGGCCTCACAAGGACATTAACTACTCTGTGGGTCACATCCAGTATGACGTGGCATAACTAATGAACTTGATTCACTGGAGTACCGGGTATCCAAGTCTAGGACTATACCGAATCCTATATACAAGACGTAAACATAACAAGATCTCATGCCAACACATAGAAAGTGTCATACATCCAATCTCGTCATGACAAATGTAGCAAGCCTAAGCTAGGCCGAGCCACATCAAACTCTACTTTTGGCCTAATCATCATTTGACATATGTACCTGATCAAGTTGTCTCTAATGCCAAAATTGGCCTAGTCATCTACTAACATGTGGATGAAGACACAAAAAGTCAATGTACCCCCTAATTCTATTAAGAGCATAGAAATTGGGAAAGGCTAGATAGGCTCAACTACAAACCTCAAAATATATAAAGGATCATGTTGGCATTTTACTTCATATGTTTGAAGTGCATTAAATCATGCAAAAAATAGATTTCCTCTTGAGCTTATGGTTTCAGCTTTGTGCATCAGTTGTTTTGAATAAACTGTAAACTAGATTATCATTTGTAAAAGCATACATATGAAACATTAAGATATCTTGAAGTCCAAAAAAGTTTTAGACAATCCTTTTTGCTTAAAAAAATTTCATTTGATTTTGATATATCCAAATTAGCAAATACACACACAGAACGGTTGACCAGATATATATGTATATGTATATATATATATATATATATATATATATATATATATATATATATATATAGTATAAAACTATTTTAGAGAGAGAATGTTTGAGGTGCCGTAAAAAATGTTACGCTTTTGCCCACAAAAATGTCACGCTTTGCCGACAAAAAATGTCACCCATTTGCAAAAGAAAAAGCTAAAAAAATGGTTTAAAAAAAGCATAGCCTCCAAAAATATATAAACACTTTTTGTGGGTAAGTGCCCATTGCTCATCATCGACGGGCACAACCAACTACCACACACACACACACACACACAAAATGGTTGACCATATTTCCATAATACAAATAAAGCTATATTTAAAGGATAGCAAAGTGTATTTTGATGGACCTACTTAAAATTTGATGGCTAGTAAATTTTTCAACTATGTAAAAAACCACAATACTATTTATAAAAAAAAAAAATGGCAAAGAGAAATTAAAAAAAATCTACTCCAAAAATGCCACCCACACAAACTAAAACTCCAGATATATATAGTTACTACCCTCAAATAGTATGGTTATTAGAAACAAATCTTATGTCTTTCAAATGTCTTATGATCCAACCAACAAATTGCCCTTGTGATATAATGCTAGACACTAATAAATAAACTAATTACCTTATCAGTGCTACTCTTTGAAAGAAAAAAATAATAGAAATGGTATTGCTTGTCATATTACAATCAATGTTTTGTAGAATTGAGCAAGCCACTGACTTATTTGATTGATTTCTGATTAATGTTGGCCCACTAGCCAACAAACGTGGAGCTCTCCTTTTGAGATCATATCTTGAATGTGATGGTACTTCAGAGGAATGTGCTTCGTCTTTGAATGGAAGACAGGATCCTGGTTTAATTTCATGAATAAAATTCATTTAGTTGAATTCATAACTGATATCTTTGTAATCACGAGTTTTGGATGTAAATTGTGATGCCAAGAAGTAGAGTTGAATGCATGAATTACATTGGACATGTTAGTTGACATAAGCTTATCCTTAGAGTTAATGCTCTTGGATCAGCAGGGATTTGAAGTTTATCTCTAACCTGGATGGGTTGGTAATGTGATGTTGAACCATGTTAATTCTTCTGCTCAAGTCACAGAGTCATGTGTGTGATGGGGCAAGGGAGTGCGAAGAACATGAACGGAGAAGAGAGCAAGAATATTGCGGAACAACTCTCCCGTTACAATCAGCTGCTAGATGCAAAAACAGTCTAATAGAAAGCTTATGCTAAGTATAATCACACTTTAAGTGTTATAGGTGCCCAACGAGATCTCAAAAATTAGTTCATACTCACAAAAACGAGAGTACAGTCCACCGAAGAGATTAGAAATGGTTTGTGTGTGTGTGTGTGTGTGTGTGTGATACTACTGGAGATCGAATTCACTACATGAGGCAACCCAAGGGCTTCATCAAGGCAAAGCATGAAGGAAAGGTGTGTTTCTTGAAGAAGAGCCTTTATGGGCTGAAGCAAGCACCTAGAGCATGGTACTCTAGGCTAAACTCTTTTCTCATTTCCATCAATTTTGTAATGAGTGCCTATGATCCATCATTGTACATAAGATTTCACGATGACATGATCATTATTCTTGTTTTGTATGTAGATGACATTATCTTGAGTGGTAATGATCTAGGTGGAATTAGAGATGTAAAAATTGCTTTAGCAAAAGAGTTTAAGACGGTAGATCGCCTCTTAAGTGTCATTCTTGGAATAGAGGTTATTAGAGGATGTGATTTTAGCTTCATTTTTCACCTAATTTTGCAAAGGAAGTGTCTTTTACTATGTATTCTCATTCTCCATAGTGCGAAGATAGAAAATTTTTGAAGCCTCAAGGAGAAACTAAGATTTTCTCTCTATGTATTGTGATTGCTATTGATTCCATTGAAACCCAGCGCTAGCACACTTCAAGCTCTATTTACAGGCTGTACTACAGCCTGATCTTCACACGTGGGAACTCGGATTATAGTTTTTGATCAATACTCTGATTGTCTCTACTTGTTTTCTATCAAGCTGCTAAACTAGATCTTGTTTTTAGATGACTAGGATCTGATAGATTCTTTAACAAGATCACGAGGTGTCGTGGGACCACCACCAGTTTTGGTAATGGATACTGTTGGAGGGTTTGCGGATATCGAGAAAACCCTAACCATAGGTAATAAGTGAGAGGGATTTTGCACCTTAGAAGAAGAGGTGTTCATGGATCAACCTGAAGGCTTTGTAGCGAAGGGACAGGAAAATAAAGTATGTCACTTGAAGAAAGCGCTTTACGGTCTTAAACAGGCACCACGTGCGTGGTATAGCAGGATTGATGCCTACTTTCGTTCAAAGGGGATGGTGAGAACACATTCTGATCCAAAGCTATGTCTTATGCTTTGATGGTATGGTTGCTTTGATTGCTCTTTATGTTGATGACTTGATTATTACGGGAAATAATCAAGAGATGATAGACATGATCAAGAAAGACCTAATTCGAGATGACGGATCTCAGCCTGATGCAATATTGCCTTGGAGTAGGGGTGTGGCAAAAAGGACACGAAGTGGGTTTAACAGAGGTAAAGTATGTCAAAGAGTCGTTGCACAAGTTTAGGTTGCAGGATTGCGAACCAGTGAATACTCCTATTGAACCAGGTAAAAAGCTTTCTAAGCTTGATGAGTCACAATCATTTGATGTTACGCTGTATAGACAGTTAGTAGGAAGCTTGATTTACCTTACCACGAGATATCTTCTTCTTTTTTTGTTTAAAGTGGTATACATAGTTTGCAAACTCACAAAGGGGATAAGCATCATGATTTTCGTTGGCATTATGAATGGAGAAGCATAAGCAACAACATGAGTTGTTTTTCTAGGGGTAGAATGCCCTATCTGAGTGTCTTACATACAAGAAGGGCCCCAACCTACATGGAAGGCCCAATGCCCTTGGGCCTTCCACAACGTAATGCCACGTGAGAAGGTGGAGAGAGAATGTGCATTTTGGAGAGAGAGAGAGAGAGAGAGAGAGAGAGAGAGAGAGAGAGAGAGACAGAGAGAGAGAGACAGAGAGACAGAGAGAGAGAGAGAGAGAGAGAGAGAGAGAGAGAGAGAGAGAGAGAGAGAGAGAGAGAGAGAGAGAGAGAGAGAGAGAGAGAGAGCACATTCTGAAGATAAAATGCACATTTTGGAAGGAGAATGTCAGATTTAGGAGGAGAGAAAAATGTGCGTGCATATTATGCTACTTGAGTCACCTCCAAAATACTCACAAGACCTGAGCACATGGTTCTCAGAACATCGACGTTATCGAGAAGAAGAGTTGTTTGTAAATGAGTGTGCCCTTTGGACTTGCTAACCTCCCAACCAAGTAGAAGCAACCGACCAATCTCCAAGGCTTTGCCCCCGTGCCAAGGAATAGGAAGCAATAGTAGAGAGAGTGAAACTGGCAATGGATCACCAAAAGAATGGTGGAGTAAGGCGAGTTTGTCCATCATATATAGGCTTAAGACCACCCTGTGCATGCAGTAATGCAAGTCTAAACTCCCCTATTGACAGATCCCATTGCTATTGATACTCTACACATGCATTGATTGTCCCAAACTTTGTACTAACTCCAATTAGTGTGTATGGGCCTCACAAGGACATTAATTACTTTGTGGGTCACATCCAGTATGACGTGGCATAACTAATGAACTTGATTCACTGGAGTACCGGGTATCCAAGTCTAGGACTATACCGAATCCTATATACAAGACGTAAACATAACAAGATCTCATGCCAACACATAGAAAGTGTCATACATCCAATCTCGTCATGACAAATGTAGCAAGCCTAAGCTAGGCCGAGCCACATCAAACTCTACTTTTGGCCTAATCATCATTTGACATATGTACCTGATCAAGTTGTCTCTAATGCCAAAATTGGCCTAGTCATCTACTAACATGTGGATGAAGACACAAAAAGTCAATGTACCCCCTAATTCTATTAAGAGCATAGAAATTGGGAAAGGCTAGATAGGCTCAACTACAAACTTCAAAATATATAAAGGATCATGTTGGCATTTTACTTCATATGTTTGAAGTGCATTAAATCATGCAAAAAATAGATTTCCTCTTGAGCTTATGGTTTCAGCTTTGTGCATCAGTTGTTTTGAATAAACTGTAAACTAGATTATCATTTGTAAAAGCATACATATGAAACATTAAGATATCTTGAAGTCCAAAAAAGTTTTAGACAATCCTTTTTGCTTAAAAAAATTTCATTTGATTTTGATATATCCAAATTAGCAAATACACACACAGAACGGTTGACCAGATATATATGTATATGTATATATATATATATATATATATATATATATATAGTATAAAACTATTTTAGAGAGAGAATGTTTGAGGTGCCGTAAAAAATGTTACGCTTTTGCCCACAAAAATGTCACGCTTTGCCGACAAAAAATGTCACCCATTTGCAAAAGAAAAAGCTAAAAAAATGGTTTAAAAAAAGCATAGCCTCCAAAAATATATAAACACTTTTTGTGGGTAAGTGCCCATTGCTCATCATCGACGGGCACAACCAACTACTACACACACACACACACACACACACACACAAAACGGTTGACCATATTTCCATAATACAAATAAAGCTATATTTAAAGGATAGCAAAGTGTATTTTGATGGACCTACTTAAAATTTGATGGCTAGTAAATTTTTCAACTATGTAAAAAACCACAATACTATTTATAAAAAAAAAAAATGGCAAAGAGAAATTAAAAAAAATCTACTCCAAAAATGCCACCCACACAAACTAAAACTCCAGATATATATAGTTACTACCCTCAAATAGTATGGTTATTAGAAACAAATCTTATGTCTTTCAAATGTCTTATGATCCAACCAACAAATTGCCCTTGTGATATAATGCTAGACACTAATAAATAAACTAATTACCTTATCAGTGCTACTCTTTGAAAGAAAAAAATAATAGAAATGGTATTGCTTGTCATATTACAATCAATGTTTTGTAGAATTGAGCAAGCCACTGACTTATTTGATTGATTTCTGATTAATGTTGGCCCACTAGCCAACAAACGTGGAGCTCTCCTTTTGAGATCATATCTTGAATGTGATGGTACTTCAGAGGAATGTGCTTCGTCTTTGAATGGAAGACAGGATCCTGGTTTAATTTCATGAATAAAATTCATTTAGTTGAATTCATAACTGATATCTTTGTAATCACGAGTTTTGGATGTAAATTGTGATGCCAAGAAGTAGAGTTGAATGCATGAATTACATTGGACATGTTAGTTGACATAAGCTTATCCTTAGAGTTAATGCTCTTGGATCAGCAGGGATTTGAAGTTTATCTCTAACCTGGATGGGTTGGTAATGTGATGTTGAACCATGTTAATTCTTCTGCTCAAGTCACAGAGTCATGTGTGTGATGGGGCAAGGGAGTGCGAAGAACATGAACGGAGAAGAGAGCAAGAATATTGCGGAACAACTCTCCCGTTACAATCAGCTGCTAGATGCAAAAACAGTCTAATAGAAAGCTTATGCTAAGTATAATCACACTTTAAGTGTTATAGGTGCCCAACGAGATCTCAAAAATTAGTTCATACTCACAAAAACGAGAGTACAGTCCACCGAAGAGATTAGAAATGGTTTGTGTGTGTGTGTGTGTGTGTGTGATACTACTGGAGATCGAATTCACTACATGAGGCAACCCAAGGGCTTCATCAAGGCAAAGCATGAAGGAAAGGTGTGTTTCTTGAAGAAGAGCCTTTATGGGCTGAAGCAAGCACCTAGAGCATGGTACTCTAGGCTAAACTCTTTTCTCATTTCCATCAATTTTGTAATGAGTGCCTATGATCCATCATTGTACATAAGATTTCACGATGACATGATCATTATTCTTGTTTTGTATGTAGATGACATTATCTTGAGTGGTAATGATCTAGGTGGAATTAGAGATGTAAAAATTGCTTTAGCAAAAGAGTTTAAGACGGTAGATCGCCTCTTAAGTGTCATTCTTGGAATAGAGGTTATTAGAGGATGTGATTTTAGCTTCATTTTTCACCTAATTTTGCAAAGGAAGTGTCTTTTACTATGTATTCTCATTCTCCATAGTGCGAAGATAGAAAATTTTTGAAGCCTCAAGGAGAAACTAAGATTTTCTCTCTATGTATTGTGATTGCTATTGATTCCATTGAAACCCAGCGCTAGCACACTTCAAGCTCTATTTACAGGCTGTACTACAGCCTGATCTTCACACGTGGGAACTCGGATTATAGTTTTTGATCAATACTCTGATTGTCTCTACTTGTTTTCTATCAAGCTGCTAAACTAGATCTTGTTTTTAGATGACTAGTATCTGATAGATTGTTTAACAAGATCACGAGGTGTCGTGGGACCACCACCAGTTTTGGTAATGGATACTGTTGGAGGGTTTGCGGATATCGAGAAAACCCTAACCATAGGTAAGGATGTGGGATGCATTGCTCACCAGATTTCAGACGAAATCAAGAAGTCAAATCATGATGCTGAAAGATGAGCTGATGAATTTGCAGTGGGATGCAAAAGACCTCATTTCTTTCGTAAGAAAGATGAAGGATCTGTTTCTATCACTACATAACTATGGAGCAGAGAATGTTGTGTCAGCTGAGAAGCAGCTCACGTACCTATTGAGAGCCTTACCCAGATCATTCCAGACAACAAGGACCCTGCTCGAAAGATCCTACCATGAACCTCGAAAATGCAATTGTCGAGATTCGAGAGGAAGTCGAGGCCAGAGAACACCTTGATTACAAGGATGGTTCTGACCAGGCCCTCTACGGCAACAAAGGAAAATCCAAGAAGCAATTTAAGCCTAAGAGGGAGTCCAATCAGAGGCAGGATCATGACCAGCAAGTAGAGGGGACCAACAAAGTCAACTGGAAGACCAAAGGGAGGTCGAAACAACAAGGTGCAGACAAGAAGACTTGCGTGAGATGCAGAAGAGATGGGCATACAGTAGATACCTGCTGGCTCAATTCCAAGATTGAGTGTATCCATTGCCACAAGAAGTCCATGCAGCCGTGGATTGCCACCAGAACTCGAGAAACAAATCAGCATAGAACAGACAGGAGAACAGCAACAGTTCATCCTATGTCGAGGAGCTGAGAGCTCAAAAATGGGCGAAGAAAGAACAAACAAAATTTTTTCGACCGCCTATATCTGTGAAAGAAGCTTGATGAAAAAGTCGAACATGGATTGCTGGTCATACTACAGAGTCTACATGCCAGACACGAACACTTGCACCTTAGAAGAAGAGGTGTTCATGGATCAACCTGAAGGCTTTGTAGCGAAGGGACAGGAAAATAAAGTATGTCACTTGAAGAAAGCGCTTTACGGTCTTAAACAGGCACCACGTGTGTGGTATAGCAGGATTGATGTCTACTTTCGTTCAAAGGGGATGGTGAGAACACATTCTGATCCAAATCTATGTCTTATGCTTTGATGGTATGGTTGCTTTGATTGCTCTTTATGTTGATGACTTGATTATTACGGGAAATAATCAAGAGATGATAGACATGATCAAGAAAGACCTAATTCGAGATGACGGATCTCAGCCTGATGCAATATTGCCTTGGAGTAGGGGTGTGGCAAAAAGGACACGAAGTGGGTTTAACAGAGGTAAAGTATGTCAAAGAGTTGTTGCACAAGTTTAGGTTGCAGGATTACGAACCAGTGAATACTCCTATTGAACCAGGTAAAAAGCTTTCTAAGCTTGATGAGTCACAATCATTTGATGTTACGCTGTATAGACAGTTAGTAGGAAGCTTGATTTACCTTACCACGAGATATCTTCTTCTTTTTTTGTTTAAAGTGGTATACATAGTTTGCAAACTCACAAAGGGGATAAGCATCATGATTTTCGTTGGCATTATGAATGGAGAAGCATAAGCAACAACATGAGTTGTTTTTCTAGGGGTAGAATGCCCTATCTGAGTGTCTTACATACAAGAAGGGCCCCAACCTACATGGAAGGCCCAATGCCCTTGGGCCTTCCACAACGTAATGCCACGTGAGAAGGTGGAGAGAGAATGTGCATTTTGGAGAGAGAGAGACAGAGAGAGAGAGACAGAGAGACAGAGAGAGAGAGAGAGAGAGAGAGAGAGAGAGAGAGAGAGAGAGAGAGAGAGAGAGAGAGAGAGCACATTCTGAAGATAAAATGCACATTTTGGAAGGAGAATGTCAGATTTAGGAGGAGAGAAAAATGTGCGTGCATATTATGCTACTTGAGTCACCTCCAAAATACTCACAAGACCTGAGCACATGGTTCTCAGAACATCGACGTTATCGAGAAGAAGAGTTGTTTGTAAATGAGTGTGCCCTTTGGACTTGCTAACCTCCCAACCAAGTAGAAGCAACCGACCAATCTCCAAGGCTTTGCCCCCGTGCCAAGGAATAGGAAGCAATAGTAGAGAGAGTGAAACTGGCAATGGATCACCAAAAGAATGGTGGAGTAAGACGAGTTTGTCCATCATATATAGGCTTAAGAGAGAGAGAGAGAGAGAGAGAGAGAGAGAGAGAGAGAGAGAGAGAGAGAGAGAGAGAGAGAGAGAGAGAGAGAGAGAGAGAGAGAGCACATTCTGAAGATAAAATGCACATTTTGGAAGGAGAATGTCAGATTTAGGAGGAGAGAAAAAGGTGCGTGCATATTATGCTACTTGAGTCACCTCCAAAATACTCACAAGACCTGAGCACATGGTTCTCAGAACATCGACGTTATCGAGAAGAAGAGTTGTTTGTAAATGAGTGTGCCCTTTGGACTTGCTAACCCACAACACAACACAACATCCAAATGAGTGTGCCCTTTGGACTTGCTAACCCACAACACAACATCCAAATAGCAAGTTTCTAAATCCTTCTACAAAGAATGATAGATTATAAAAGCTATCATTGCATATGCAAGTCACATGATCTAAAGACACCACACAAGTACTCCATATCTATTTTTTGTTTTGTAATGAAGTTGAGATCACCAATCTCTCTCTCTCTCTCTCTCTCTCTCTCTCTCTCTCTCTCTCTCTCTCTCTCTCTCTCTCTCTCTCTATATATATATATATATATATATATATATATATATATATATATATATTTTTCTCCTCCTCCAAAGCCTAATCTCAAAGAAACCCTAACTTGTCACGCTTTTCATCTTGAAAGTCACGCTTTGCAAAATTCTAGAACACTCATGGTATATATAGCCTTTCAATCAAAATGACATTAGTTTTATGGGATAAATTGAAAGACACATGTCCATCAAACACACCTCGTTAGCTTGAGTTGGTCAAAACTAATCACACATGGACCAATCCAAATGCACAAAACTCTTTTTGTCCATCACTGTTGACATTTATAATTGAGATCACCAATTTCCTTGAACTTGCAAATAATATCAAAACTCACTTCCTCAACATTCATTCTACTCCCATTGCTGAAGTAAAGCCTTTGTATCATTAATGGAGATTACCTTTTCACTTATGTGAAAATATTGGCTTTTTGCTACTGTTTTTCAACATTACTGAAGCTGTCTATTTGAGTGCTCAATCTATTGTTCACTATTATCGTGCATTACCAAAACCTTTTCTATTTAAATGTGAAATAAGTCAAGGTTGACCACTCTCACCTCACCTCTATTTAGGGTTTTGACAATTTACGAGTAAATTTTTTGCAAGTTTTGCGAGTTTCATTCTACACATGGTTCATCAATTATGTAGCACATGGCATGCCATGTAATATTAACTGCATTTTGTCTCTAAGTACAAGAAGATGCTAACTAGATGCAAAAATTTCAATGGATTTCAATGTGAGTGACATTGTCTGTCTCCACTCTTTACTACTAATAATTCTCTCAATGTCTCTTGATAGGTGTCATGACAATCTCTAGCACATCTTCATTCTATGGTATTGTGTCCACTTTTCTTTTTTCACTTTTTTGCCATGTATTAAAATTGGCTTTTCATTTTCCAATATCACAAAAGGCTTGGACACCATAGCTTGAGCCACCGTATCATGTGGAGTTTTGACATTGTGTTATGCTACTACTTGAATATTTATTAGTAAGAATTGTGGTTTGGCGCATAGTTAAAAGTTTTGACTGAATCACTTGACACGCCGGCGTGCTACGAAAAGGGAAAAAAAAAAAATTGACTGAATCACTTGGCACGCCGGCGTGCCAAGTAATAAAAAAAAAATTGGTATGTGCAGCCGACCACCATAGCACGTCGGCGTGCTAAGGTGGTGGGCTGCCAGAGCAAAAAACACATTTGTTTTTTTGCCCTGACAGCCCACCACCTTAACACGCCGGCGTGCTATAGTGGATTTTTGCCTTGGCAGCCTACCTCCATAGCACGCCGGCGTGCTATGGTGGTGGGGCTGCACACAAAAAAAAAAAAAATTGTCCTGGCAACCCATCACCTTATCACGCCGACGTGTTATGGTGGTCAGCTGCATAAACAAAAAAAAATTCTAAACCACTTGGCACGCTGATGTGCCAAGTGATTCAGTCAAAAAAATAATTTCCTTTTTGTAGCACAAGGCCAAAAAAAAATTTTAACTTTAATTTTTTTTTATTTTGGGATTTTATCATGGGATTTTTAACTACCACAATTCTTATTAATAAACATTCAAATAGTGGCATAAAAGCTGTGCTATCTTTTTATTGACTCATGGCAAAAAAGAAAATCGCAAAATGCCAAGCCCCTATTATGTGAATCATTCACAACCATTCAACTTTCTCATGTAAAACAAATTATATAGTCTATGTGATAATGGGAGTACCAACTGTGCTCTACGTGACAATTCATGGTCACACCATCATTGTCATGAACAATATCTACTTGTAAGGTATTACATTGTAACTTTTTGGTACATTATAAGTTTGATAGATTAAAATTTTATAATTATAAAATAGAAAATTTATTTTGACACATTTGATAACCAGATTTTGAATAAAAATATTATTTCACAATATTTTTTTCACCCTCCAAACATAACACGCCAATGTGCTACATAAATCAACTAGAATTTCTTTTTTGCAACCATCAAAGATAGCACGCTGGTCTGCTAAATGAAACAAGAAAAAAAAAATTGTGACAGAATCAGATAGCACGTCGGCATGCTAAAGGATTCCGTTGCAAAAAAAAAAATTCGTGCTATATCTTTGGATTCTAAAAATAATTCTGATTTACAAGTTTCCCTACTTCGGTATTCCATCGTGGGACTTTAATTATGTACCAAACCACAATTCTAAATGATAAACATTCAACTAGTGGCATCAAAAAGGTAACACATCGTGTGCTATATTTTTGTTGAATCATGGCAAGCAAAAAACTCGCAAAAAACTCGCCAAATGCCAAGACCCTTGTTTTTAATGACCATGGAATGTCTTTATACAGGCTCTTCACACTACCCACAATCAAGGTTCCTTCTCAACAATTTACACTTCTCTTGGTCCACCTCTTTTTGAACAAATTCTTCTTTTTAATGATTGAATGAGCTCTTTGAGATTTATTATTTGTTAAAAAATTTGTCACTACAATTCCTCCATCATCAACTAAAGCAAATATGAGATTCTAAATTTCCCACAACTCCCTTCTTTGTGTATCTACAACGTGGGCTTGCCCATGACACAACAACATGCTACCATTTCCAAGCTCCTAGGAGCACCTTTTAGTATCTCTCACAAACAAACAGGCAACTTGTTGGTTTGGTTTATCAAGAACTTTTTATGTAAGCTATTGAAATTGGAGTCTGGACCCACCTTCTACCCTTAGGTTTGCTTCTGGATACATCGCCACTTTTTCAAAAGCCATAGTACAGATGTGGTCATGTGTAGCTGGTTCACTAGGCTCGTAATTCTTCTAAAATTGTATCGTAAGCTTACTCTATACCATCGCCAAATTCCCCAATATGTTTGACCATGTCAATTGATGGGGTATGAGGTTCTTTATAGAATGAAAAATCAGTGTCACCATTGTCTGCTCTCTGCACCAAATTTGCAAGCTTGTGGAGACTTGTCAGCCAAAACTAGTGAATTAGTTAGACACATTTAAATGTCTCTAAATAATGAAGGTTGTAATTCTGCTACAGTACAATGTAAACCCTCCTGGTCATCACAACTGCATGTATCACCAAGACTGCAAAATCAATTGAATATTAATCATGTATTAGTGATTGTTGCTCTTGGTGGGGACAAGCCACAAGCCCACTAACATGATTTTCAGAAATTTTGGGTAACTTTTGAAAAACTTGAAGGTTTGCCAAAACTAATTTGCCCATTATGTCGTATTGCATTGTCAAACATAATAAACAGAATTTTTGAGTAACATGATTCTAAAATTTTTTGGTTAACTTTTGAAAACCTCGAAGGTTTGCCAGAACTAATTTGCCCTTTATGTAGTATTGCATTGTCCAACGTTTGCAATCGATATTAAATGCTGACGATTATTATCCCACCTGATTGCACAAGCAAGCA